>OX123192.2:31773048-32373048 GCA_944739405.2 Euclidia mi
TTTTCGGATCCAACAATGAATGAAAGTGAATGATTTGACAGTTCATGGTGTGACCATAGTCAGAAATTTACAATGTACAAAGTAACACGCTACTAAACTGATATAATCGATTTAACTTATCATAAACAGGAATGTTGCGATGGTTTGGACATTTGGAACGGGTGGATGCAAGGAGATTTACGAAAGATGTGTATCGAGTAAGAATGAATGGAGATGTCGGAAGCGGACGCCCAAGACGGATTTAAGCCGACCAAAAACGTACTGCGGACGGGCCAAACCAAAAGTATCCGTAACTGACGAGCATGCATGACGAGGTTAATGAATGTCGAAGAAGCGAAAGAGGTATGTTTGAACCGGAGCATTAGGCGTTCTATAGTCTCTGCCTACCCCAATGGGCGACAGGCACAATAATTTTTATTTCCTACTGCTGAGCACGGCCCCTTTTTCACTATGATTTAAATTTCCTATAGTATATTGATGATTTCTAAATACTGGTATCTATATCATCCATTAGCCGAATTCAACCTATCAGTTGCATTAAAAAAAATTATGCTTTACTATAGCGTATTACAATCTTAATATATAAAATCCTTGCGTTACTGACTGACTGACAGACACGCTACAGTCGAAACTATTGGGCGCAGGAAGCTGAAATTTGGCATGTTCCTTAGGGACCGTAGGGGTGCACTAAGAAGGGATTTACCGAAATTCCCACGGGATCGGCCAAAACGGGTAAATTTAAAAAAAATGCAGGCGTAACTGCTGGCGTCCTCTAGTATCACATAAATCCGATAAATTCCTGCCAACACCGCAAAATTTCCTCGGTCATTAAGGAGGTTTCTTTTCGCATCAAACCTAAAAGTTAATACCGATTTTTAAAGACCACTAATCTTATTAGATCGAAAAAGTCTCCCCGAAGCTTTCGGATGACTCAACAAAAAGTTAGATTTTAATTAGTTCAGTGATTCGCGAAAAAATCATTCAATTTTAGCTAAAATAGACGGTATTTTTTCAGCTATTTCAAATCAAAGATTGTTTTTTTTTTTTTTATTATAATAGGCGGCAAACGAGCAGACGAATTTTTATCGTAGATTATTGCGTGTCTTTTACCTACCTTGACCCTAGTCAAGGTAGGTAAGGCCTACCTTACCTACGAGTGGTGACGGATCAAGAATACAAAATTCATAACACCATTTTATTCCGTGGGTACCGTAAGAGACAGCTAAGGAATATACACTAAGCATTATAATAAGCGACCGAAAACTCGACATCAAACCTTGTACCAACCCGTGTGGCCACGTGGTATAGTAGGCCAAACCTCCTATTGACTCATAATGCTACTGTGAAGCAAAATAAGAAAGGCTTAAATCCAGCAGTGGACTGCAAAAAGCTGTAAAGGTTACGTATGTCCAGGTTATACACACGGTAAATACATATCACTGCTTCAAGAAGATTTGAGCTTCATGAGCTCATCAGCAGCCCATTCACATCTCCATTTAATATCATCCTCTATTCATTTTACACTTTTATGATCGCAACGTGCTAGAGATAATTATTTTTAACTATACTGATCGCTTTAATGTATATAACCAAAAAGAAATCCGGAAACACATAACAAATAAATATATATCATAACATATTATTTACTATCTCATTCCAATAATCATGGAAGAGCTCACAAACAGTAAGCGAAAGTAAGAGTTCTCGACAATAGTAGGACACAACAATATGTCTTAATATCCAATGCGACAAAAACTGAGGTATTATGGTGATCGTATTTGTACAGCAGCGATGAACGTTAATTCTGAAACAATACCTTTCAGTTGCCCCTACTATGAGACAAACTAAAAATTAAATATTACAAATTATGTTTTTATTGGATTTATAGACTCACGCCTATGTCCTACCTATGTTACAGCTCTACCAGAATGGAACTCTATAAATAAATGTAATACTATGTATTTAAGAAGATGACATAGATCTTGCCAAATTGCAGCTGCGCTACAAGTCTCTCTCGAGTCGCTTCAAAACCAACGCATTTCGTTAGGAGCTACGAGACTACAGATTAAGACACAGACAAGATTTATTTTTTATTATTTAATTTTTAAGGCCCTCGCCTTATAGCCCAATAGGGGGCGAGCCTTTTGCCGTTACCGGGCACATCACCAGACTCCGTGCTGCTACTGAGAATTCAGAAAAACCCAGTAACACTTTTAGCCGACTCGGGAATCGAATCCAGGTCCTCCGATTAGCTGCCACATACGCTATCCACTGGAGCACGGAGGCAGTCTTGAATTTGAATATAAAATATCACTACCTCTTTTATTCCGTAGGTATCGTAAGAATAATAGGCAATAGGCTCGCCCTTTATTACGTGGGACTAAAGTATATCTGGCGAAAAGTGGGTGTAGAAATACACTTCTGCCTACCTCTTCGGGGTTATAGGCGTGAGACTATGTATGTATGTATGTATCGTAAGAATCAACTAAGAAAGGTAATAGTATCTTTACAACGGGACGGAAAAACTCGCCATTGAACTCTTTACCGACCCGTCTGTAGTACAGAGATCTGCTAATTCATCTTATCCACCGTTTTCATCATCGGAGTAATAAAAAATGCTATTGTTAAGAATATGCACTTTATAAATCTACTGGTTGTATAATCTTAAATTTCTTGAAACCTTAATTGGACCTGATAATGTGGTGGATATCAAGTGTCGCAATTCCTGGTGACATCGTAAATTTGCGATATTACATAATAGTCTAATCCTGACTTCGTAAAACTTAACCAGTTTGCTAGAAATTTACTCAAGCATTTGGAGAAATGCGAATGCGATATGTCGGAATTAAATGCAATTATGCTAATGGCTCATAGGAGCATTCTCAGAAACACTTCTGATTTGGAAACAGTTAATAGTAATATACTTACATAACTGATGAAATGTGAGCATAAAGCACATGTTATATGGGCAAACGCATACGATGACTTTTTATTGTCGTTTTATAAATGTTTTTTTTTGTGTCGGTACTGAGTTTGTGCCATGTCACAAGCGTCGAAAGCGATCTGAAATTTGAAAACATGTCACTATTTGGTACAAAAGAAAAATACTTTTCTCAAATTTTGTTAATTCATCAATCATCCATCCTTAAATCGTGGCTTTCCACCATTTCTTGAAATCACAGCAAAATGTCGTCGAATATGATCTCTGTGCATGCCATTAAAGGTCCCACTTCCTACGGCAAGTCTATTCCGCAAAAGATCATCTTGCACTGTAAATGTTTTATAACTTGATCTATGAACAAATTTATAATCTTCTATTAAACCTTAAGTGTTAAGTGAGATTAGTTAACTGTGAAAAATTTATTAAATTCTAAAATGGTAGAATGAATTGCTAAGAAAATATGACTATAACACTATAATTATTGAGTTTCTTAGACCAAGGACTATTAATTTAAGATGTTGCAGACTCGTTTGATCTAAAATAATATTGTAAAGGGCAGGTCTTTAATTATGAACTTTCGAAGCAGTTGTTACTCCAGTACTAGTTTCTTGATACTTTTGATATATTTTTTATGGTTTCAATACCGAATCAGAAGAAAATGTATTATTACAAAATTTGTCTTGTCAGCCTTAGGCTATAGGACAAAGTAAAGAGCCGTTTTATACGGAAATTAATTGAAAACGTAGACTCGCGTAGATGAAAAGACGAGACGAAATGCAAATACGTAGCGATGAATAGTGCTGACGAAACGAAGATGAAGTATATTTTAGATCTTTATTTTGAAATTTTAGGTACATAGGTAGTTTTTAATTAATTGCCCAGAGATGCTGTGAGACGAATCTAAAAATTGAGGGCACGCCTTCTACTACCTACGGTTAATATTATTTTGTAAGTAAAATTGAGTTGAGTAAAATATGTTACCACAGCATCAGATTCTAAGTCAAGTAACAATAATAATAAGTAGGTCTATCCAACTAACAGTATAGTGGCATAGACTTTTTTTGGTACCTCTTACCACTAATTGAATACAAAAAGTAATCTTGCCAACGTACTTTGTTAAATGAGTTCCAAAAGTATGAATAACACTTGTTATTTGAACACTGATTAGATTATGAGTACAGGCAAACGTGGTATTGGACAAAAAAACTGAATTAGTTTAGCAAATTTAACGTATACATATTTATAGTAAACCGAATACTCCAATTGACTCACACTACTTTGAAGCTAATTAAAAGAGGCAGTAGACTGCGTAAGGCTGTATATAGAATTATCAGTAGTTGCAAGTTTTGGTGATTAAATATCGAGACCCATGGTAGTGGTCTAACGTGAGCCACAATTCACTCGTAGAGAGGCGTTCAGTAAACAAAAGCTATCGATTGGCAGGTGCGTGAGTCGGTGAGACTTTGAGTAGGGTCTGTGATCACACCTTTCAACATCTTGGCGTCAATAAACGTCTTACCATGTAGTGTTAAGTGCTTTTGACCGATTATGAAGAAATGAGGGATTTATGAAATATGAAAAAGGTCCGCATTTGTGTTCAACGTTTCGCTTCATCAGAATACTTATTCTTATAAATCATATTGTGATGAAAATATACATTTATTCCAATACGAAATATTTCTGTATTAATAAAATGAGGCCATATTAAATAGAAGACGTTTTCCTCAAATAAAAAAAGCTTAGACGGCTGACTGGATCGCAATGCAAATATACTCTTCTGTTTAATCCCCAAATTTGCATAAAAATCTATATTTAACAAGTTTAGTCCACTTAAATCTTAGCTCAACCCGTTTTTTAAAAAGAGCAGAAAGATAAATATACCCCAGAAATTTTGGACAAACCAGTATTTAAACACCGACCTAGGGTCTCAAACGAATTTGGAAAATTCAAACAAATGTCTACAGGGCCCTTTGTAAATAAAAAGTTGATGTTCTATATGAATAGGACAGTATTATCATTTTTTGTTAAAGTCCACTCAGTACAATACTTAATCCTAACGAAAGTGATGCTTATAAACAATATTCGTTCAGTCAAGGGCTAACTAAAATTACAATGAATACTAAATATGTATTACATTTGGAGCGCATTCTAAGTAGGTTTCAGCTAATACGCAATTTTCGCTGAAATTAATTTTACCAATGAGTGTCAAGTATTCTGTAGTCCAAACATACCTAATAGTGTAGTTTTTTGGCTTCTGGCAACACTGGCGGTATAACGTAAAACTGTATTTCTCCCAATAATTTATTAGTTTTAAATCTATTTAATTAATAATAATGTGCCTAATTTGCTAATTCCTTATGTAATAAGCTGTGATCATTATAATTGTTGTATAATAACAGTGATAAGTGGTGTTTATCAAGTTGTAAAAGTTTTGCAAAGTCAAGTAAGTCAACTGTCAAACTAACGTACATTTTTATTTAAAAGAATTTGCATTAATTTTACAATAATAGCTAAATTTGAGGCAATTTGAGGTGAGTTTACTTCTTATTTGACTTTCGTACACCTTACACGAGCAATAATATCAAGTGAGCATATCACAATTTACTCAAACAACTTTGTTGGTGTCTTACACAAACCTGTGATCTTTACTTGCTTTGTTTATTTACTTTTAACAAGATGATGACCAGAAGGGCACGCCAAGACGATGAGAAATTACAGGTGACCCTTGTAGAACTAAAGAAATATAAGGATTTGTGTCAGTCACTACAAAGTGAACATGAGGACAATGAGAAGGAAATGCTACAGATTTAAGGGAAAAACTCTCAGCTTAGGAGTGAGATGGCAGAAATGCACTCTTTCACTTTCTTGCTAAACTAATTCAGTTTTTTTGTCCAATACCACGTTTGCCTGTACTCATAATCTAATCAGTGTTCAAATAATTGAAAAAACCGTGCGACATACAACTTTATAGCTAAAACTTAGCGATGACCTCTGTACGATTTTTTGACCTTCGAGGTAGCCTCACCTCGAAGGTCAAAAAATCCCTATACCAGTCAGTCTGGCCAGCGTGGTGTAGTATGTCAAATCTTTCTGTTGACTCCCAATGCTATTGTGCTTTTTTAATTAAAGGATTTATGATCTCTTCTCTTCCTCTTAGCGTTATCCCAGTTTTCAATCTGGGATCCACTTACAAAAACAGGATGTATGATGATATGAGATAATGATGGTAATTTATTTTAGAACAATAACGAGCAAAAAGTAACTAAGTCTTAAAATACTATACAAAAAATATATACAGAACATACACATAAATATAAACAAGGGCTTCATGAAATTCCTCCACATCGCCGTCAACTGGAAGCGTGCCCAGAACTCTGGCAGCATTAACACGTTGTATGGCGATACTTAATTTCTGGGCCAAATACAATCCAGCCTTCTGGTCACGCGAAGCGTCGACCAGTCTCTTTGCGAGATCTGTAAAAAGAGATCTCGCACTTGGACCCCATGGCCCCAACGTTTCAACCCCAAACAGCTCAAATACGTAATCCCCTGCTAGGTTTACGTTATTGCACCGTTTGAGGGTCTCCGCTGTAGCAGCAGCAGCGCCCTCACAACCTAGGGTATCGACACACGTTAGCGTCCCATACCAAAAGTCTACCCAACTTCCATGGCAGTAAAGACATACCGTCTGGTCATTTGACGTCGTCGCGTACCAGCCTGTGAGGTTCAAGATGGGCAGGAACGCCAGCGGTGACAAGAGCCGGACGGAGAATGTCATTAAGGTTGCCGTGTCATGAAATACGATCTGCGCTTCTGCTGCATGACAGGCCATGGTGACCAAGGCTCTGGTCAGCCTCTTCACAGTGACAGTGATGTGGAGTAACACATGGCGCGCCTAAACGGAGGCAAGAGGCGATGCGGAAGGTCGTATCGTCCAGCATGGTACCTTTGTTGGACGGTGGCAGTGCTTGAAGCCAGAGGCCCGACTCCCACTCTCCCACAGTCAGTAGACGAGCAAGCTCTGCAGCATTAGACGATGTGCTTAGAAGATTTTGTCGTATTCGGCTGCAAAGCGGTCCATACCACTGCCTCTGAGAGGATAGGTTTCGGGGTAACTCAGTGCTTGGACAAGCTCTTTTCCAAGCATTCATGGCATCGGTCTTACACGGCACCTCAGAATCGACCAGTGTTGGTGCTAAGATTTTCCTGGTCAATTCTGCAGTGCCGTGGACTAAGTAATATAAATTTGAATCCAAATATCCAGCTTAAGTGTATGTTATTCGTTTTAATATATTAAGTATCTATCGCAGATTGATTCAATTTACGAAGATCCAATTTACGCTTAGAATATTTATATAAGAGATAACGAGAGGGCAGGGGAGGTATTACGGGTTTAATAATAATTTTCATAGAGTTGTATTTTGAAACATTTCAGAAGCATTGGCGTTTTGTAATGCAAAATGAAGAGTAATACGTTTTCCCTAAAAAGTATATTTCACCGTTAGTTGGCGTGGATAAACCGAGAAAATAGGTAAATATCTTTCCGAAACCTGATCATTAACAATGTTTGAGATTATTGAAACATAGACTGTTAGAAATAGCCTAGGGAAATACTACTCAAAAGACAAAAGTGGTCCACAATTCTGACGTCTATAGTTGACAGTCGAGCTGAAATTGGTGTATACAATTAGCATACCGAATACAATTATGAACATTCTGCTTAATTAGTACGCAATTGCAGGGTTTCTAACTTAAATCAACATTTGAAATATTCCGTGAAATAATATCGGTTATTAAACGTCGAAGTTAAAGAACCAAATCGTTGCATAGTAACATGATATTAATTTATTGAATCGCCTCTTGTTGACATTTGAAATTTTCCATACCAGATTATACCTCGTGTATGAATGCTCCAATTACAACTTAATAAAGAATTTTAATAACGAAACAAAAGAAAAAGATACAATAATTATAGATTTTGACAATTAAGCGCCATAAATCTTGCCTTAGGTTATAATTATTTTCTTTGAAATTATAGTTTGATCCCTCCCGTGGGATCTCCACCTTGTCGTGGTGGGGGGGCTCAGTAACCGTGGATTGGTCACCCGCGGTGAAGCTAAGAGGGATCCAGGAGGGGACGCTCCGCGTGGGCTTGGAGGGGCCTGCGCAGGATGCGTCTAACGGTGCGGGTGCGGGGGACAGTTCTGTCTGTCCCTCACAGTCGGGTGCGGTCGCGGGAGGAGAGGCGTGTCGGTGTTGCGTTGCCGCGCGCCCTATCTCCCGCGACCAAATGGGGGCGCACCATTCGATGCGTCGCGGTGGGGCCGCAGAGGAAGAGGAGATGCGGTGTTGCGTTGCCGTCCTCCCTATCCTCTGCGGCCGCTGGGCGTTTTGGCGGCGGAGTCCAACACCTTAATCCGTCGCCAAGGGGGTTTTGTTCGGGGCCCGCCTGACCATCTGGCGGGCCAATACCCGTCGGAGGGTGTCGACGAGTGCTTAGGTGATGCCCCACCCTCCGACACACGGGTACATGGCGGCAGTCGAGGTGGTTTTTAGTGGAAACACCACATACTCCGGCTCTTATTTCCCCCAAGAGTCGGAGATCCGAAGGGATTTTCCACCTCGTAAAAAAAAAAAAAAGTTTGAACGAATTGAAATAATGTAGAAAGCTGTAGAAAGGTTGGTTTTCTGGAGCGATCTACATTCAATAAAATAAAAGCATTGTTGTTTTGTGTACAATAGCCAAGTATTGTAAAAGTCTACATTGAATAAAATAAATATTTTCGTTCTGTTTTTACTTTGTGTTGAAAATGTTTCTAAATAAATTTTACAGCTCAGCAACATTGGCTTTTCACAAACAAGTTTCGCGAATTTGATCCTGAGACAAGGCATCGTCATTTCACCCGTCTAAATTTCTCATCATGTCTAAATGCTAAACAATGATTATTATGCATTTTATATGGAGAGTCGACACTCTAGCCTAAAAACAAAATACATATTCCCAGAGAGACCTCTAGTCTTGTAATTCCATCCACAACCTTCACACAAGAATATTTCGCATGAAGTTAAAATTAAGCTCATGTACTAATTGAAACGCTCAAAACATTTCCCGGAAGTCTAAGCCCTATACCATATAAGAACAATAAACGTTACTCGTAAATGAAAGAGAATTCGAACACCTGAGTCGTGTCAAAGTAGAAATGACTCGTAAAATCATTGTAATAAGAAATATACGTTCGGTATATACGAATCAAAGAGAATTTGTCTCAGATTTACAAATCAAAGTATCAAAGAGGTGTCACTCAAGTATTTATAAAGACGTGTGACACGTTTGCCGTATATCATTTTATCGTTTTTTTAAGTACAACCCTTAAAGTTGATTGCTGTGACAGGTACAGGTGAGTGAAAAGTGTGAAAGTGTTTAGGGTGTTTCAAATGATCTTTTTATTTGTGTTGTGTTGTTATTACAAAAGTTACTTTGAACATTTTTTACGGTTTTGAATATTTTTGAAGGGTGATCGAAGACCAGAAAACGCGAAGCAAAATAGCCGTTATTTTCATTTCAGAATAGCTGTATATTTTAGCTAATCAGTATAACAAGCATAGTTTTCTAAGTTAATCCTGTGCCCGATTAATAAACTATTTATATAATAAATTAATTATATTCAAATCCATTTAGCAGATTTTACGTTACTGTGTTACGAAAATTTAAACATGAAACCTTGAACAGTGATATCATTATATATTTTCTTTTACTATTAGGATGTGTAACACTACCTTGGTTGGTAATAAAAAAAACATGAAAATAGGCCGTATAGGCGGGCCGTATAAATTATTAGAATATAGACTGTGATTATCGCAGTACCTATGTAGAAGTATCTATTGGTAAATACGTTTACTTGTTGAGTATTATGTGCGCGAGTGTACCAATTTCAGACAAAAAACCTTTGACCTTCATTGTTCTTTTGAGCCTTATGCATTAAATGTTAAAACACTTCATTCACGATGGACGAAACATTTAAGACTTTCCAACGCGTCTTATCCTCTGCGGGTATATCAATATTTGCCAAAGATAACTGGGACTCCAAGCTGTGGCTATGCCTCCAAGTCTTCAATTTCATCATTGGCTTCTACTGTTTCATATTCACTACTGGTTTCGTGGTGACCAAGTATGATGACTTTCTTCTTTGGATCGAAGGAGCTTGCATCTGGACTACTGGAGTCATCATGTCCATCACTCTTGGAGTCTGTCTCATTTTCCGAAATAAATTCCGAAGTTTTCTTGTCGAAATGGTGTTTATCGACAGAATGTTGGAGATGCCATTTATAGAATACCTGTTACTTGTTCCTTTGTCCACTCCTAAGCTGACGGAGCTGAAGACTTTGGTTGTTGATTCTCAGGCAAAGCTGCTTAAATATACCAGAGTTTTGCTGAAGACTTATGTAGCTTGTGTCTTCATAAGTGCTACGCTTTACCTTTGTGGGCCGATATACCAGATGATAACAAGAGAAGATCCATCGTTACGACTTTTAGGTAAGTGTTTTTGTTTTTACTTATAAGGAGCTAATAATCTATGTGGAGATTGGCTTCATTACTTCCATCATCATCATGTCAAGGTTCCAACCACGATTGTGGTTGGAAGATTAGTAATATATATTGAAATTACTTATTTTCATTTGCAATATCTTTTTGATGAGGAAACCTTGAATAAATTATAAAATATTAATATTCAGCTGATGACGGCAAGCAGATGGTAGGAAATAGTTGACGAGACCTAGCTCACTTTATGTATGTTTAGTTTCAATTATAATAATACCCAGTAGGTAAATAATATTCGTAAAAGAAACTTTAGTTACGTAACATCATTTATTTTCTGTTAGAAATCGATCAAGCTATTCCGTTGTAGAAAATATCACTATGGCGTCGAAGATGGCGTCCTTATATTTTTTATCACAATTATCGGTAACTATGCGTAAGAACTTCCTGACGGCCTTCTCGTCTTCGGATGTTATCAACAAAATCATTATTTAATGTAATTCATTAACTATAGAGGCACAATTTGCATTTCCCGCAGGTGGTCGAGTTTTCCTAGTAAGTTTATTTGTCCAAATATGATAAAAATACCATTAAACTAATGTAACCAATTTTCTAAGTATTTTATTGAGGAAGTAAAGAAATAATATAATCTTGTTTCAGCCTTCAACATGTGGTTACCATGGAGTCTAAAGAATATGAACGTGTATGTGGTATCAATGGTGTTTAACGTTTACAGTGCTTATTTATGCTGCATTGGTAAGTTAACAGTACAGATACGTGGATAAGAGCTTAGATGAAAGAAGGTTACTTAAAAATGTTAACAAAATAGGGTATAGATTCAGTCATCTTTAGTTATCTTTATCTTTTTAAAGGCATTTGATCACAATCAGCCTCTCAATAATCTAATCAACGAGCTCATAACCAGAAAGATCTAGGTAATGTAATGAGCATATTACGCAATGACATAGAAAAATCATAATACTTCCATACTACACTGATCTTAGTGCTCCCGTGAGGGATCATAACATCTTACCATAAAATTGGGCTGGTCTACAAGGCGATCACACTGATCTAAGGAAATAGGTGCAAATAGATCACAGAGGGCACAATTTTATAAACTTTAACATCATTCTTTTGAACAAAAAATACATACATACATATATAGACTTACCCTGTTTCCCGGAAGGGTAGGCAGAGACTACGGAACGTCATTTGCAACGATCCTGACATATCTCTCTTGCTTCATTCACTCCCATCAAATTCCTCATGCATGCTCTTCTGTTTAGGGTACTTCTAATCTTTCCTGTTTTAAGGATGTCTCCAATCTGATCAGTGAACGTCCGTCTAGGTCTTCCCCTTCGTCCTGTCCCATTGATACTTGCCTTATATATCTGCTTGGTCAGTCTTTCGTCAGCCTAAACTAAATTGTGCAACAAATAACCAAATAGATTGCCTATATAGATTATTTAATCGAAATATTTAATTTTAGCGTACCCAGGACTGCAGTCAACGATAATTTTGTTGCTTGGTCAGCTTATTCGCCAGTTAAGGATACTGTCATACATACTAGAAAATTTGAATGAGTTGATTATGGAGATCACGTATGTCCAAGACGAAAGATGGCAGGCTTGCTGTACTTTAGTATTATCTCAGTGTATGGACCATTACGCGAAGATGAAAAGGTAAAGAATGATCAGATTTTATCACATTGTCACTACAAAATAAAAATTTAAGATAGAGGATATTGAAACTGGGCGTAAGTCTAAAGTGGGTTTGTTGACTTTTATGGTAGTTTCAAACGCTGTATAACGTGTGCTGTGTCTACATTTTTAAATTGATATCAAGCTTTTACTGACAATATTCTTACATGCCTTTTTCTCTGACCAAAAAACTACCATAAAACATTATCAGTGAAATGTTAACATTTTTCAATGTTTGTGTAATCTCATGTAAATTTTTAGACACTAATTAGTGTTACTCTATAAGTTTAATTAATAGACTACTAAGAATTTGAATACTTCTACGATTTCTCTTTTTACAGCTTCAGCAATAGATTGAACGTTATCTGCAGGCCGTTTTACTTAACTCTCATATTAGTGGCTATAATGTTGGTGTGTGTGTGCTCCGTGAAAATAGCTATATCAGTAAGTAAAGATTGGCTCACATTTAGTTTCATGCAACAATAATCATTGTTGCTATCTTTTACGATAGAAAATTTCGATAAACGTTTCGATAAACTGTAAATATTGTTGGCACACTTGGAGCTATTGACTGTCTGTAGACTTATCATCAGCCCGCTGCAGCTGTATACATATTGTCCTACTGCTGTGCTTAGACCTTTTTTTACTATTACACATAGAAGGGTAACGCCATAGTCCACCACGCAGACCTAGTGCAGGTTGGCTGACTTGTCACGTCATTCGAGAACATTATAATAATACTATGCAGATTTCCGCACCTTTTCGAATTGACTGCACACATAACTTTTAAAAATCGTTGGTGCACGCCGTTTTTATGTGGTTTTCTCACAAATTATGTTTGTAAGGACTAGTCATCATGATACCACACTACCGTCCTTTATCAGAGCTCTACCGTGCTTCAGAAGGCACCTTAAGGACGAAAATCATTATCCATGTTGATGGTTTTTAGACGGCCCGTTCAGTTGGATACACACTTTTACAAGAAGTAGAAACAAACACCAAAGTTACGACTTCAACTATTCCATTCTCAATGCGTGATGTACTCTCCCTACCTGTTTAGGTACTTTATATACTTTTTATTGTCACTTTTTATTACCTACATTTTTAATTCAATGTTCTCTTGGGCGGTTACGGCTACATCTAAAAAATGTTTTGATACATACCAATTACAAGCTTTCTAACATTCCTTCCTATGGCTCATCATTATCTTCATTAAAATTCAAAACCTGGGTCTCCTAACATTTCGGAGTGTGATGTGTGAGCCAATGTGATCATAAAGTTTAGCAATACAGATAATTAAATTTTATTGTTCAGTCATATGAATAGCTAACGATCAAGAGATATGAAACAAAGTGGAGTTGAAAGTAATCTTTATGCGTCTGTGAAGTTTCAACTATCGCCTATTGTTTAATAGAATTTCTTAGAAATAGAAGATAATGATGCAATGTATCGGGCTTTTTTTTATTTATATAGTACCTTTAATACAAACCGCGAGGGTTGTTTCGATAAGAAAGTAAAAGTTCTGTTGTGTAATTCGTATTTTGTCTAACCAATTGCAAGAGTTTCAAAGTACACTCCAATCTCAGCCCCTACTTGGCCAGCGTGATGGACTAATATACTCTGACCCTTCTTAGAATGTGAACAGCCCTGTGCCCAGCAGCAGCACAGATTATATACAAGACTGATGATGATACTCAGCTACAGGAAATATTCACTGCAATACAAAAGTTACTGTAATTCAGCGTTTGCCACTATTAGCCAACAATTTGAAGAAATACTCATACATAATGCCTAGCCAAGCAATATTTCGTGACGTAGATAATAGAGAACCGTTTGATGCCCATTATTGTACTTACAAGAAATGCATTCGTAAAATGATGTTTGGATTGTTTATTGACTAAAACATTTCAATGTATTCAGGCTATATGTTTTGGCTAACTTTGCTTGAAAATGAGATATGGGCGTAAGGTAGAGATTTGTTTAACAAAATATTCCTTTATTATTCCAGAACAAGTTTTCGTTAGATACGATGAAGTATTACTTTCACGAGTTTTGTTTCATACTCGTTGTGTTGAGCTTCTGTTTGCTGGGGCAGCAAGTTGAAAACGAGGTAAACCATATCGAAACAGAAGTATGTTTTTGTAATCTGAGCACAAACTGTCTAGAAATATCTTTTTTTTTTTTTTACGAGGTGGAAAATCCCTTCGGATCTCCGACCCTGGGGGGAAATGAGAGCCGGAGTATGTGGTGTTTCCACTAAAAACCACCTCAACTTTCTCATGTACCCGTGTGTCGGAGGGTAGGGATTCGCATAAGCATTCGTCGCTACCCCCCGACGGGTATTGGCCCGCCAGATGGTCAGGCGGGCCCCGAACAAAACCCCCTTGGCGACGGATTAAGGTGTTGGACTCCGCCGCCAAAACGCCCAGCGGCTGCAGAGGATAGGGAGGACGGCAACGCAACACCGCATCTCCTCTTCCTCTGCGGCCCCACCGCGACGCATCGAATGGTGCGCCCCCATTTGGTCGCGGGAGATAGGGCGTGCGGCAACGCAACACCGACACGCCTCTCCTCCCGCGACCGCACCCGACTGCAAGGGACAGACAGAACTGTCCCCCGCACCCGCACCGTTGGACGCATCCTGCGCAGGCCCCTCCAAGCCCACGCGGAGCGTCCCCTCCTGGATCCCTCTTAGCTTCACCGCGGGTGACCAATCCACGGTTACTGAGCCCCCCCACCACGACAAGGTGGCGATCCCACGGGGGGGGGGTCTAGAAATATCCTGCCTTTATTCTCTTAACTTAAGAGGAACTACGCGCGCAAACTTCCTTTTGCTCTTGAACACTGACGTAAGAATGGATTTTTTTTGGCCATCAGGTTTATATTATGTCAAAAGAATGTTTCTGTTTCCATATGTTAAATTGATATTATAAAATGTATTGTCATCTTGCTAAGAAACGCTAATTACATAATTATGTATACGATTGCTGGTTGTTACTTGCATCCAGGTGCACCATAAACTCGGAAAATGTCTGCAATCCTTCTTAAAATAAAATTAGTAAAATAACAAATGTTACCCGTGGAGGTAAACCAATAATGTTAAATGTTTTTTACAGTGTGAGATTCTAGAACGAATAGTGACTGAGAAGTGGTACATTTTCAACAAGAACCACAAGACGAACGTGCGGATATTCCACATGGCGCTGAGTCAGAGAATGCCGATATACATATTCGGTACAATCACATTGTCTCTACCGACTTTTACATGGGTGAGTGAGAAAATATATCAGTTTTTATTTATTGATCATCAGCCCGGTATATAAACTGTTTACTGCTGGGCACGGGCCTCTTCTCACTATGAGAAGGGTAAGGGCAAAGTCCACTGCGCTGGCCAAGAGCGGGTTGGCAGACTTCGCATCTCTTTCGAGAACACGAGAATGAGATTATCATGTCAGCCTAGAGACGTCCACTGCTGGACATAGGCCTCCCCTAAGGTTCTCCACGTAGACCGATATTGAACTGCCCGAAAACGACCGCTGTCCACAATCTTAACCAGATCTGATCTGAGGACTACGCCTGTTGCGTCTTACATTATATTATTGGAAAACCGTTTATTTAGGATATCCTAGCCAAAAAATATTATAGTGCAGTTTGTAGCCAGTTAAACAATAATTATATTTGTTTTCTTTCAGTTTATAAAATCTGGGATGTCATTCTTCACCTTGGTGATGTCAGTACTCAAAGAAGAAGAAGCAAATGAAATTCTTGATTTTAATAAAAGTTTAATGTTTTGACTTGTAGAAAATTAGTACAATAAACGAAAATATAACATACTAGAATTTGCTCATGGCGCCGGCCGGGTGGGACTATTTTATCACTAGTGGTGTCCCCTACACTCCTTAAAGAACATATGACGTCAGACAATAACGCAAGAATTTCATATTCTTTTGACTTTTTGTGTTTAAATAAGATAACTACGTTAAAAACAACCGACTTCAAAAACGACAAAGTTAAAAATAATAAAGATTTAAAATAAATTAAATACTACCTATTATTTATATGTGCTATTTACTAATAGGTTTGAAGTCGGTGCCAAGCCTTAAACAAATAATAATATTTTGATCACTTAAATGAATACGAGCAAATTAATAAAATGAAATTGCTACTATAAAGATAAATATGCGGAAATAAACCTAATAAAGAGCAATTAAATCTTATTATAAGCAGCTTCAATCAATACGAAGAATAATGAAAAAAAAATATACCAAAATGTATTCAACAGAATTCCTAAACTAATAAATGGTCATGTGAATAATGAAATGCCTCTTTAATTTAACGGTTTTTGAAATTTGATTTGGCACCGACTTCAAAACTATTAGCAAATAGCACATATAAATAATTGGTAGTATTTAATTAATATTAAATCTTTATTATTTTTTAGTTTTTCGTTTTTGAAGTCGGTTGTTTTTAACGAAGTTATTTTTATTTAATACTTTTTACTATATTGTTGTATTGTCAACTAGTTATGGGTAGACTTACAAAGGTGCGGCGCAGAGGAACCTAGTTACCACCCGCACCAAAGTGCTGGTCAAGACGAATCAAACGTGCCCAAAGTCGATAGAGTTTTGTCATTTAATTACTGAGTTTCTATGGCCACCTTTCGATTCCATCATCATATCAGCTCTATATCATAATAATTTTTCATTGTCATCCAATTTACATAAGTATACAAAATTTCAGCTCAATCGGTAACCGGGAAGTGGATCAAATTTACTTTCGCGATTGATTTCAGCCATCGGGATAAGTGAAAGTAAATAAAAAAAGCTCATAAAATAAAAACTACTGGGCCTACCTCAATTAAATTTTATAGATCCAATTCGAAACTATTTCGCATCAAACAAAAAAAGAATCACGTAAATTGGTTCAGAAACCTCGGCGAAATCGGTGTACATTCATCCAAAAAAAAAATATACCGGTCGAATTGAGAACCTCCTCCTTTTTTTGTTGAAGTCGGTTAACAAAACCATTCAATCATTAGCAACGGTGAGCGGCAAATTTAAAACTGCTTCAATACTTAGTCATTTGCTGCCTTCTACGAATATACAATGCAAGAAAACAGAAGGGGATGTCTACATACGTTTAACAAAATTTCGTAGGTATCTATTTGGTGATAGAGGCCCGTCTAACGTCTGTAATGGTACCCAGTTGGATGGGTGGCCGCTACCAAGAATGAATGGTAGGTAATACCTAATTCTCGCCACCGGGAATTCTAATACAATAATAAATATTACAATATTTGTATATATATGGTATATTTTAGTAATATAGTTAAGTTACTATTCAAAGATATTATGGGCGGGCTTTTATTTGTTTAACACTACACAAATTTCCAAGAGCCATAACAGTATTTTCAAGTACTCGGTATAGTCATTAACAGTTAAAACATTTTCAAGTACAGCAAACAGTCTCTATTTAAAATCAAATTTAACGTACCTACATACAAGTTACTCTCTGTGAGTTATGTGTATGCGTACTAGTGCATGCGTGAGTACGTGATTGCATGTGTGCGTTCTTATGTGCACGGATACGTACGTGCTCAAATGTGTGCGTGGGTTCGTCTTTCTTATAGCTTTGCCTCGTGTTCAAAGAAAATGAGAATTAAAAAGGTTAAGCGTCCATCTAACAGGATAATTATATTATATACCGGAATGCTTAGTTCCTTCTACTACCATTTTGGTCCCCACCGACATTGAGTCCGATACTGGTAAGACAGTCTAAATATGAAATAAATATTTAAAACAATATAATTTAGGCAAATTAGGAAATTCACAGTACACAATCCATGACCCTCAACAAATAACGTTTAACGCGCAGATTAGATTAAGTACAAGCTACATTCAGTGTGTTAGTATTTTTTGTCACCGTTCACACACTGAACTCGTGAGGACAGTTGCCCCTAAAGCCAATTAATCGTGATCCCCGTGACACCCTAATTTCCTCACTTGTGGGTATTTGCGAGGGGTCAACTAACACCGGTTGGTCAGCATCACGATATATCACAGAATGTTAGTGGTTTTGACAAGGGACCAGTAGAATTTTGGGTGCAAATATTGTTTTACCCGCCAGTTATCATTCGCATTGTGATTTGGGTTTTGAGACCTTTTTAAAGCAGAGTTTATTGTATTCTGCTGGCTGAATTTTTACTACATGAGGAGTTTGAATTTGTTTACGTCTGATATGTATAAATGAGTGGCATGCTAGCTGGTAGGTACATAAATGTTCACCTGACCAGCAGTTTAAAACAGTGACTAACAGCCGGTTGCAGAAACGATATTTAAAATTTTAAAACGAGATTAAACCCTAATCTATTATTAAGTCGTTGCACAAAGCCAAATTCTTGTAAAATTTAATCCTTTATTAAATTTAATTTAAGAAGAGTCAAAGCCTACATTAAAGCGTGTTTTACGTTGCACAAACAGCCATTAGCGTGAATTGACACGTGAGAATTTTAAATATGACAGATGTGAATTTTAAAATCTAATGTGAGCTCAGTGAGGTATTAAAGCTCTATTGTTGTTGAATTTATCTCTGTTCCATAATATCTTATTGTACATTGAAGTGTTTGTTGCCAAATATAGCTCTATTAAATAATATATTTCAATGCATGGTAGTGTTTTACGGTATTGAAGTGGTTTACAATGAATACCTAAGTTATGTCTTAACTAGTCTTTCATCTTTGTCTGATCCCGAAGAAGATTTTCCTCGCGGTCAAATTCCGGCAAGGCGAATATATTTTCAAGGCATGACGGCGGAGAATTACGTATTACAGGGTACCCATAGAAGCAGATGACCAAATACGAAACATTGTAGATTAGGAGGTTTTAGGTGGTTTTAGAAGGCTTTAGGTGGTAGAGCTTTGCTGATTTCAGCATGAATAGGCCGGCTCCACCGGGGAAGTACTACCCTCTCACAGAAAATGGATGTAAAGTAACAGTACCTAAGCTGTTGCGTTTCGTTCAGTGAGTGAGAGTGCTGGAGGCCCTAGCCCCTATTCCTTCTCCCCTATCCCACTCCTTATCCTATACCTTTTCCCAACCCTAAGGGGTGGCAACGGACTTGTGACTCCTGTGGTGTTGGTTGTGTCCATGGGCGGTGGTAATTGCTTACCATCAGGTAATCCGTCTGCTCGTTTGCCGCCTATTACTATAAAAAAAAGGAACCCATGTCTCAAAGAAATAAATAATTATGTTGATGGTCAGACACAGTTTTTAATTTGTTTGAGGGTTTTTGCCACAGGAGCTTATCAACTGAACAGGTCTTGGGTGATTATCAAATAAACACAAATCCCAAATTGCCAAACAGGAAAGTTCTACGTCTACATTTAAGATCTACGGCGAGTTGCAGCTAGAAATTGATGGATTTCCACGTGTCGTAGGTGCTTTGGATTGTACTCATGTTAACATTATTACCTATTAGCAGAGGAGGTCATCATCCAAGCTATAGATACCAGTGCAAGAAGAGATACTTCTCCATAAGTGTAAAAATAATTGTTTTTATTCTATCTAATTGAATTATCACAATAAAACACGTTACAAACAAAATATATAAAAATATTTCTTTATCGTATGCAATTTAACCAATATGTCTTGAATAGTATAACAGCTTATTTCCTTCTCTCTTCTCTCATTTTGTGACTTCCACATAAATGAAATAACTGGGCATTTTCATATTTGATTTTATTTTACAAAATACAATAGTAGCGTATGTATTCAGGTTATAGAAAATCAGCATTCATGAATGGTATTAACTGCATTATATGGTCAATCATTATAATAACCGCCAGCAGCTCAAAACGTAACAATTTTAATTAAAATCGTAAAAATGATTCAATACAACAAAAACATAAACATGTCAATTTTTGACAAAAGTTTTGATAGTCTTGACCACAGATTTACTATAAATATGTATATTTAGAATTACACCTCTTTGATATATGTGACCATTACGTTTTGTTTAATGAAATTTTTACTCATAGTACATTTCATAGATTATTGTGCATATAACTAAACGGAAATATTCACTCTTTTCGTTCACTTGTAGGCATTAGTTCTTTATTAGTTAAATGGTGTTTAATCAAGCGTAAAATGTGTTTGTGCAACGCCATTAAATTATGACACACATTAGCGATAATCTCCCTTTAAGTAATAAAGAATTAATTTGAAGCTTTCTGCAACCGGCTGTAAGACTGACAGTTAATAAATGGCAAATTAAGGTTTCTTTAATATGTATTGGCCGAGTCCACCAATCTAAGGTCGCTCAGCGAGCTATGGAGAGGGTTATGCACGGAGTTTTCTCTGTAGGAACGAATTTGTAATGAAGTGATCTGACAGCAAACCAAGGTAATCAACATAACTCATGAAATTAGCAAGCTGCAGTGGTAGTGGGCTAATCACATCTATCTCAGAACTTATTACAACACATAATGAACCAAGGGAATCATAAGCCTACATTAAATAAGATTAAATGTCTAGTCTCGCCCAACGAGCAGTACGATCATTTGACAGTAGATAATTATTATTTACAAATAGCTAAGAGTACTAATTTTCCTTATCAATAAAATCTACCACCACTTGACATTGCCGAAACCAACGAAACCAAAAATTACGGCGCGCGGATCAAATTTCTTCCACCAAAAAACTTAATCCGAAATAAAGATTTTTTCAAGACAAATCATCCGTATAAACGCTGATCCAAGTTTTAAGACGCTTTTCCCATTTAATTATCGAGAAACGACTAATTAAAATATAATGGAGGTTTGACTTTCCGACGAAGCGATTTCTTGGAAAATAAATAATTATCTATTGATTTTTTTATAGATGGCGAACAATTGGTTAATGAAACACGTTTTGATTTATTACCTTGAAATTGATTCAATATCCCTTGTTTTTATTTTCTAAGATCTAGGCTTAGAAAAGGTTTTCTAAGGCTTGGAAAAGGTCTAAATTGTAAATTAATTTCAGATAAAAGCTTTACCCACCGCTTTTATCTGAAATAAATTTACAATTTAGATATCTGTGTCAGTCACGGCATCCATTTTGAAAACAGGAGGAAATTATGTAAGTAATTCTTAATTGGGAATTAACATAAACCTAATTTTAGGAGAAATAGACGCTTAGGGATGATTTGAATCTATGAACACTTTGTGATATCCATGAATTGTTGTTTCGAGTACGGGTATTCATTGTGTCCGTTGGTTGTATGTTTGTAATGTCCCCCGCGACACAGGACCTAGTGCGGGAGTCGTCGAGTTGTCTTTTTTTAAAATCAATAAAATATAAAAAAAACCTTTTAACAAGCAATAATTCTTTAGCGCATCCATGATGATATGTATGATACCGGTCATTTTTTAAAAATGGCATAGATATAATATTGTTAACACGAATGGGTTAAAAATAATAAAGTTACGTCTTATAATAATGAAGAAAAATGTCTGATTATAAAACGTCAAAAAGTGTATGTCTACAAAATGTATTCATCATGTCAGCCTACATACGTCCACTGCTGGACATAGGCCTCCTCCAAGGTTCTCCACACATACTGATTTTGAGCCGCCCGCATCCAACCGCTTTCCGCGATCTTAACCAGATCGTCAATCGACCTTGCAGGAGGCCTACCCCTGCTACGTCGTCCGCTACGTGGTTGCCACTCTAGAACCCGCCTGCCCCAACGGCCATCGGTTCTTCGAGCTATGTGCCCTGCCCATTGCCACTTCAGCTTGGATATTTCGAGAGCTATGTCAGTGACTTTGGTTCTCCTGCGGATCTACTTATTTCTGACTCGATCTCGCAGGGAAACTCTGAGCATAGCTCTCTCCATCGCCCTCTGAGTGACCCTGAGCTTTCGGATAAGGCCCATAGTTAGCGATCACTCCGCGCCGCGTAGATCATCACTGGCAACACACACTGGTCAAAGACTTTCGTCTTGAGACACTGCGGGATATTGGACGTGAAGATATGCCGTAACTTCCCCAAAGCCGCCCAACCGAGTTGGATTCTACGAATTACCTCTTTCGCGAAGTTGGACCTACCCAATTGGATCATTTGTCCCAGATAAACATACTTGTCGACAACTTCGAGTGTAGAGTTACCAACCTGAATAGGAGCAGGTGCGACATGGACGTTAGACATGATTTTCGTCTTGTCCATGTTCATCATAAGACCTACTTGTTGGGAGACTACAGAGGCCATCCAGCATTGTGCTGAGGTCTTCCATGGCCTCAGCCATGACTACGATATCATCAGCGAATCGAAGACATGTGATGTACACATCGTTGATGTTGATGCCGAGTCCTTCCCAGTCCAGAAGCTTGAAAACGTCTTCCAGTGCAGCGGTGAAGAGTTTCGGAGATATAACATCTCCCTGCCTCACCCCTCACTGTAGCCGAAGAGGTTTTGAGCTGTGGTCCTGGAGGCGGACTGACATGGTGGCGTTTTCGTACATACGCTTCAGCACTTCGACATATCGATAGTCAATTTGGCACCGTTGGAGCGACGCTGCCCAGGTTTTGATCGAGTCAAAGGCTTTCTCATAATCCACAGGAAGGGACAGGACGAAGGGGAAGACCTAGGCGGACGTTCTCTGATCAGATTGGAGACATCCTAAAAACAGGATAGGTGAGAAGTACCCTGAACAGAAGAGCATGCATGAGGAATCTGATGGGAGTGAATGAAGCAAGAGAGATATGTCTGGATTGTTGCAAATGGCGTTCCGTAGTCTCTGCCTACCCCTCCGGGAAACAGGCGTGAGTCTATGTATGTATGTATGTACAAACGCTAAGCATAGAGGCTGATTATACTCTTCGGACTTCTGTATAACCTGCCGCAGCGTATGTATGTGGTCTATGGTACTATAGCCTTTACGGAAACCGGCTTGTTCAGGAGGCTGGAAGTCGTCTAGCTTGTTCTCTCAAAAAAATGTATTACCAATCTTCATATACGAGTTAGAATTCATTGCATTCATCTTCCGTAAAGGAGAAAATCTATTACAATTTCACTTTGTAATGGGCCATTCTGGTCCATAACACTAACATTGAAATAATCAGGACTGCTTCAGTGTCCGTATCAGTGTCATTTAGAAAATAGCACCAGTTTGAGTCGACGTCGCGATCGCTTGTCGAAACTATTCCGCGCTACATATACTTTTGTTTCTTTCTCGAAACTATCTCAGAATGTGTCAATGAATGGCAATAATAGCTTGGAGCGAGATTCATTTACTCGTTTAACGTTTTTGTCCCTCAAATCTAAAAACCCGATCCTCACTTCGTAACCTTCTTTATAAAAGTGTCGTTTATACGATAAATAATTTATTTCAGCTTTTATTTTATATTTATAATAATAGTATACATACATATACTGCAAGTTGATGAAAAAATCGTGGTCAACCAAACTTGTACGTCAAAAGCTATTTTTCTCAAAATGTCGAAAACTATCAAACAATTATTTCTTTCAAAAGCAAGAAGTGTACACATTTACGGTGAACGCAATCAATGCTACAAAACACAGCACTGGGTATCCCTGTATAAAACGCAGTGCATACCTGCATTCGCGCCAACATTCCTATAAACAACACTAGAGTTTTGCTCAGAAAATACGATGAACAAGAAATTTCTACAGCGCCAGTTGTTTTAGTAAAACACATAGTTTTTTCATTGGTGAAATAACAATATGCGTCTACGATTGATGGACAGGTGAAATATAAGAAATGGATAATATGGATTTGTATATTCTAGTTGGAATAGACAGAGATAAACAAAACTAAATCGTTTAAGGTATTGACTTCTCTCGGATTGACTCGCCTTTGGAATCGAATAAAGGAAAAAATAAATCTTCACTTCACATGCATCGCACTTCGAATTTTATTTTGTAACTGGACTTGTTATTCTTATTTGTTACTGGACTTCAAGCGCATTTAACCTTTTGACCGCCGCGATACATATAACAATAGAAAATCTATTATGTCTAGCACTGATCAGTGCATCGGCAGTTGAAGAGTTAATACTCAAGCAGAAATCACACTATTTATTGATGAAAACCGTACGAAAACATCTGCTTAGTAGTTGTGGTATGTATCGCGTTCATACATATAAAGAGGACGCCGAATGCCCAGATGACTTCATTTCATAAAATGTATAGATTTAGCTAATTAAAACTGCAAACTTTTATTTAATAGGTTGTTTGTACACAAATAACGTTAATAAACAACATTTAGTAATTATCTTCCAATTGATAAACTTTATGATTGATTATGGCCTTAGTTTTAAGGAAGTCATTATATAGGCGTTATAATGTTTCAAAATAACATTATTTTCTATCCTCGTTTCCGAATAATTTTCCTTGTACTTTTACCGGCTTCACTACTGATATTTTGAGTTTGTAAAAGACTACTCCCGGGAATATCTCCTGTGTCGCAATGGACTTTACAAACATTCTATCAACGAATACAAAGTACACCTAGATTCAAATTGAGAGTCGTTTAAGCGGTGGCCTTACCATTGTACACTGCGCTAAGTTCGAATCAACAATTAGTGGATCACACAAAGTGTAGTCCTTGGTGGGAACCCAACTAACATGTGACAACACTCTGTGTGATCTACAAATTTTTGTTTCGAACTTAGCGCAGTGTACAATGGTAAGGCCACCGCTTAAACGACTGCGTCGTCCGTTGTAGTGATCAAGCACTCCTAGCATCTGCTAAGAGTGCGTGATGTGCGTCGCATATACCACTCGTTAAACCAGTTAACAGTGTCGCTAGAGAAGCAATACCAAAGAAACATCGATCTCTCTGCCAAACTGACTGAACTGAAAGATGCATGGAAATTGAAGTACTTAATTTGTCGTTAAACTCTACTCTACTTTCATCCTATAGATAAACATACCATTTTAATTAAAACAAAACAAATGTTTTAAGTCAAGTATTTAGCAGATGCCTCGACAAATAAGATTTTTTATTCCTAACATTTTATGAGAAAGGGCTCTTTAAAATTTTAATTAAATTTGTATTATACCGTAGTAAAAATGCGTGCAAAGCCATTGCAAATTACTAGCGGGCTTATACAATTCAGAAAAACCCTTGCCCTTAAACGCCTACGGCTAGTTATTTTTAGCCGAAACCTTAAGAGCGGTTCCATAACTTAAAGAGGTAGGTAGTAATTTTATTAGGTTAAATAAATAGCTGCAATATTTTTGCCATATAACCTTGAGTATCCTAAGTTTAATTGACGAGTTGCAGAGATGTTTTCCTTTCTTTTTAAATAACAAGCCACGCGCTAGTATAAATCACGGAGATCTTTACACAAGTATGGAAGCAACGTACACGAAGAGCATTGAGACCCTTAACAAATATTTGGGGATCACAAAAATGAATGTTCCATGTTTAACACACGCAACAGCGAAGCGACCTCTCCAGGTATACTTTAGCTGTATTTTCGGGACATACTACAAGTCGCTCAGTCTTAACTCATAATTTTAAAATATAGTGCCTCCGTGGTCCAGTTGCCTCTGCCTACACCTTCGAGGATACAGGCGTGAGACTATACATATATACTAGTGATTATAATTTGACGGATACGAACATTAGACTAGCCATTTGCCTATATGCAACGTAGTTATGAGGAAAAACAAACACATTGCATGCAGTATTTTGAAAACATATAATTACATTACAGTATAAAAGTATTAAAGGCAAGGAATATTTGGTAATTTCATAAACAATTTCGTGCCTTTAATTCTATTCCGTAACATCCTGGTTAACTCGTTGAATGCCATTTAGCTGTGTAATAAGTGCAAAGTTGTCACCGTAAACCAAATCTTGCGAGCGATTATCGCGAAATTTAGTTTACAAGATGTTGTTGGATCAAAATTTCACTTAGCCGAGTTACAATGCAGGTGAGAGGGAACTGTAGTTTCTCTATGAACTTTGTACCAAACAGTAAATTGAATGTAGCTAGTGGACGTTTCGAGACCCTGGAGAGTTTACATGGTCTGTGCCATTTCCTAGCGGGCGGGGCGGGCCTTGAATTACTATTATGCTCTTGTTCTACGTGTACGATATACTACAAGTTGGTCATTCCTTCGATCGATGTTGTTTGTTGCTGCTTCTAGATTTTGAAATTGTTGTTTTTTGTGACTTTGTTCATATTTCTTGCAATGAAGACTGAGCTTCTGTTAAATATTTCGTATTTGTGTACATAGTACGCATGTTATTATAATTGTTTCAATAAATTATATGTAATATACGAAGGGTACATTATATGTATTATACATGGAACATGGAGCAAACTTTAAATAGAAATCCGAAATAAAAGCGTGCACGTATGGAGGTTATATGTTCTATGTGCAATGTCCATGCTGGAAAACTCTAAGTGATTCACAAATTATTGTTTCGATTTCTTGTCTTCATAAGTTGAATTTTACCAAGTACTTACTTCAAAATACAACGTAATAAATATTATCTTTTTAAAAGATTGGAAGTAAATTTCTTATACTCGTTTAAAAATGTAATGATTTTTACAATTAACTGCTAAAACTACTCACTGATTTCTCGAAGCAGCAACTTCATTCCTATTGTATATTTCTTATTCATTAAGAATTTACGCGCACAAAGTGGGTCAAATTCAACTGTCAAAGGAACTTTAACTTGGAGAAACAGTTCAAAATATCAGGTTCTAGGAAAATTATGTACCAAGCTGTTAAATGGAGACCATTTCTAGGAAATTCAAGATCACTGTGAATTTATTAATAAGTCACAAATTGAAACGTAACTCAATTTAGTCCAGGTTTATGATTTGCTTTTATCTCCTTTATGGTGACGACCTTGGCAGACGTTCTCTGACCAGATCGGAGACAACGTAAAAACAGGACAGGTTACAAGTAGCCTGAACAGAAGAGCATGCATGAGGAATCTGATAGGAGTGAATGAGGCAAGAGATATATGTCATGATCGTTGCAAATGGCGTTCCCTAGTCTCTGCCTACTCCTCCGAGAAACAGGCGTGAGTCTATGTATGTATGGTGACGAATTAAGAATACAGAGTGTCACTACCCAATTTCATTCCTTGGGTGTCGCAAGAGGTGACTAAGGAAAATACACCAAAAAGCATCTTTACGAAGGAACAGCAAACTTAACGTCAAATCTTTGACTGCACGGTTGGCGTAGTGGTTTAAGCGGCCGCCTCACCGCTTGACACTGCGCGATTGTTGTGGGTTCGATTCTCACCCGAGACAACACTTTGTGAGATTCATAAACTGTTGTTTCGAGTCTGGGTGTTCATTGTGTTCGTTGGTTGTGTGTTTGTAAAGTCCCCCGTAACACAGGATTTATTCCTAGTGCGGGAGTTGTCTTTTTTAAAAGGAAAGGAAAAAAATGAAGGAAAGGAATCTTATACCAATCCGCGTGGCATAGTACCTATTGACTCCCAATGATATTGTGATGTTGAAGAGAGACCTATGCTAAGACAAAATGACGTGTATGGAACTCGAACCCACGACACGCGGCGTACTGGCAATGTTTGTGTACTAGCATGTTATATTGACAATATTATAATTGTGCATACGAGGTAACTGCGTTAAACACGGATTAGATGGTACCTTTAAAAAGTAAAGTAGCCTATTTTAATCATTCACCCTTTACGAATACGAGTATGTCAAATCTACGCAGACGAGATTACAGCTTGCCTTACATAATGACATCATGGACATTATCCTCCTGATATATCATTATATTGCACGACGCAAGTAGATAGTTGATTATTCAAATTGGTTTGGTTGGATTTAAATCCCTATGTAGTACATACAAGCAGATAATTTTAAAATAACATGAGCCTTTTATACCGGCATTGCGATTATTAACACCAAACACAATTATTAAGCTGTTATTATTCAATGGTTTCAGTAGTTCAGCCAAATCCGGTTAGACTAGTAAGCGGACCCCAGATTGAAACTGGGATAACGCTAAGAGAAAGAAGAAGTAATGTACACACAGAGAGAGTGACAATTATATATTTACTTCCAATTTTCAATGCCCTAAAACATTTTATTTAAAAAAATACCAATTCTATCCTCGTCTATCATGAAACACATATCGCTATCTCTTTACATCTAATACGTGTCCACTTTGAAATCAATCGGCTCTATCAACAGGCATAGCAATTGTTTTTGTGGACGTTCAAAAGTATGTAAACAATGAAACAAATAGATGGGAATTAATAAAAAGCTGTTTAGTAGAAAAATGGACAAAATAATGGTGTTTGTTTTCTCTTCTATCGCCTCATAAATATTACTTGATGAAATTTGGTCCTTAGACGAAATAATTCGGCTGGCAAGTGCTTGAAGTGTTGTAAGTGTTCTTAGATATGTAATTTTCTCGAAACTTTATTTAAATATCGATTTGTTAGTAGCTATGCGCGAGATCTTAGGACATTTATTGTTTATTTTTGTAACAAATATAATTGATGATAACAATGTCCCTGAAATTTCTATTAATTGTAATATGAAAAAGAACATTAGTTTCCCTCTAAATAAATTGAAGTATCGACAATTTTTGTCAAAAAAATAAATTTGCTGAACTATTCAGAGAATTTGCTCCTCTAGGCTAGGTACAGCATGAATTGGCTTACTAAACCGGGTTAGCACTCTCATCATAAATACTAATAATATCATATGGTAAATATTTCTGGAAATCATAAGCTTACTTTTCATATTTAAAAACTTACCATGTGACCTCTTTTTGACACTGTAAACGATGTCAATATCTTCACTCAAAGTTTTTAGTGACCTACTTACCACTTTTTAGCTCAGAATAAGATGCCATTACATCACTCTAAACTATTCGCCGCTTGTCTGCTTGAAAGATTATCGCGAGACATCAACTCATATCAACCGATTGAACAAGCTGGTTTCAGAAGTGATTTCAGTACAATAGACCACATTCAGGTGGTAGATCAAGTGATTGAGAAATACTTAGAATATAAGAGACCGCTTTATCTAGCTTTTATTGACTTCAAAAAAGCTTTCGATACGATATCACACGACAGCATCTGGAAAGCACTGCGCGAACAAAAGGTACACGATTAATAAATATATAAATATTTTAAAAAACATCTACAGTAATAGCTCAAGCAGAGTCAAGCTAGATAGAACGGGCTCCAGAATCAACATTGATAGAGGCGTGAGGCAGGGTGATCCGCTCCCACCTAAATTGTTTATTGCGGTCTTACAAAATATAATGAAGGGATTACCATGGTCAAAACTAGGCATTAATATAGATGGGCAGTATCTCAGTCACCTTAGATTTGCCGACGACATTATTCTATTCTCAGAAAACCCACAACAGTTAAATAGCATGATTAA
This sequence comes from Euclidia mi, assembly GCA_944739405.2. NCBI lineage: Eukaryota > Metazoa > Arthropoda > Insecta > Lepidoptera > Erebidae > Euclidia > Euclidia mi. The sequence goes on from OX123192.2 coordinate 31,802,631, forward strand.
CGACCTCTATCTAGTCAGTAAAGAAGTTGGCTTGGAAATGAACCTCGAAAAGACGAATTTTGCTACTAATCACCTAACGACACCCATATACGTAAATAACTCACCTCTCGAGTTCGTTCAAAAGTATTGTTATCTGGGAAAACAAATCTCCTTTAATAAAACCAGGAATCAAGAAGAAGTGTACAAGAGAGTTGCTATTACCTGGAAAAAGTACTGGTGCTATAAGGAAGTCTTCAAATCACAACTCCCACTGCCCTTAAAAAAAGTAGTTATGGATACCAAAATACTACCATGTCTCACCTACGGTTGCCAGACTTGGATTTACGATAGCAGGCTCAAGAAGAAAATCCAGACTACTCAAAGGAGAATGGAGAGAAGCTGCCTCGGTGTTAAACTGAGAGATAGAGTGAGAAATGAAGAAATTCGGCGAAAAACCAACGTAACTGACGCACTAACGTTTTCCCTACAAAGAAAATGGAAGTAGGCAGGTCACGTGGCCAGACTCAGAGACGACAGATGGACGCGGAGAATCATTAAATGGTCCGGTCCACGAGGTACTAGAAACCGAGGAAGACCTAGCGCTAGATGGACAGATGATATAGTGTCCGTGGCGGGTAAAAATTGGCTAAATAGGGCCAAAGATAGACACCTGACATTCCTTGGAGGAGGCTTTTACCCGTAGGGGGTCCGTTCAAGCTACATAAATGTCTACATAATATGTTTTCTTTTACTTTTTTATTTTTGTAAACACATTTAACATTATTTTGCATGTTTGAACTATACACACTTTGTTTATATCTTTTCTGTATACATATATATATACCTATATTTAATTGTAACTTGCACGGAATTAAATAAAGCTTTATTATTATTATTATTTTCTTCACACATAATTTGTTACTCGGCTATTTGCCGGATATTTAGAATAGTACGGGCCAAAGCCAAGTACTACCTTAGGAAGAATGATAAGTCTATGTTTGTGTCTGCTCTTGATGTTGTGTTCTATTATGAGTGTTTGTTGGTCGAGTGTGTGAGGGAACTAATGTGGTTTCATTTGCGTTCTGCAGAAATTTTCGGACAATCCTGCAGGTGTTCAATATAGCCGCTTTCTGAAGTATTTGGTATGTGTAGGGTGGTAAATCGAGTGTTTTAAGTGATTGGTGTAGCTGCTTAGGTAAAACACCTGTTGTTGATAATACAATAGGGACTATTGCGACATTCTGAAGTTGCCACATGCGACTTATTTCAATTTTCAGGTCGGTATATTTGGAAATTTTCTCGGCTATGGTGTTTTGTAGATTGTGAGTGTTTGGTACGGCTATATCAATAATTTGGGCAGTCTTATTTATTTTATCTAATAAAGTGATGTCTGGTCTGTTGTAGTGTGTCGTTCTGTCTGTTAGAATAGCTCGGTCGTAGTATAATTTGTGAGTAGTGTTTTCGAGAACAATTTCAGGTTGGTATCTGTAGTATGGCACTGGTGGTGTGGTGATCAATTTATATTTAATTGCCAGTTTTTGGTGGATTACATTAGCTATTTGGTCATGTCTTTGTTTATAATCTATTTGGACTATTGGTTTACAAGCTCCTGTAAGGTGCTGGATTGTCTCTGAGAAACTATTGCACCTTCTACATATGTCAGTTATTATGGAAGCTTTCATTATATGTTTCTGATAATTGCGAGTTTCTATCACCTGATCCTGGATCGCCATCATGAACCCTTCTGTCTCAGGGAAGAGTTTACCACGCCTTAAACATTCGTTCGACGCTAACTTGTCGACGTTAGGTTGATTGAGGTCCTGCCTGTGTCTCCCGTGTAGTGACTTTGGGTCCATTCAGCAATTTTTGTTTGTCGGTCTGTCTGTTTTACAGTAGGTTGAGGAGTTTTATCAGCCATATTTAATGGGGTAAGTTTCTTATCACTAAATACTATTGCCTTGTGTAGATTTGAATTAGAAGCTTTAATATTAAAATATGTTCTTAAAGTGGTTATCTGCTTGTTATGGAGATTTGTGATGTCTATTATGCCCCGTCCCCCTTCAACTCGCGGTAGTGTCAGCCTTTGTACACAAGATCGTGGATGGTGTCTTCTATGTTTTGTCAGAGTGGTATTAACAATTCGTTGTAAATTTTTGAGGTCGGTTTTATTCCAATTTATAATGCCAAAAGAATATGTAAGAATGCGTAAGTGTTAATAGCCTTTATAGTGTGTTTTGCGTATATTTGTGTGCTGAATATCGTTTTTAATCTATGTTTAAATTGCTTAATCAGTGTTGTTTTTATTTGTTTATTAAGTATCTGTTTAGCCTGTATGTATTCTAAGTATTTATATGTCCCATTTTCGTCTAATGAATCTATAGTTTCACCTGTCTGTAATTGATATGAGTGTATGTGATTTTTTCCTGCTCTTATTGAATTCATTTTGCACTTGTCAATAACAAACTCCATAGCTATATCATTTGAAAACTGTTCCGTGATGTTAGCCTACTCAACTAATTCGTCGGATGAGGATGCGTATAATTTAATATCATCCATATATAAAAGGTGGTTGATTTTACAGTTTTGATTAATGTTCTCTGATTCAAGTGTTGTATCCTCGTACTCAAGTTAGTACCCGGGCCTCAGAGCATTTAGTTTGTTAGAGAGAGGATTCAGTGCAAGGCAAAACCATAGGGGACTAAGTGAGTCTCCTTGGAATATACCTCGTTGGATTTTAATAAGTTCAGTTTCAACCGTACCTGTAGGTGTATTTAGATGTAACCTTGTATTCCATTTTTTTATTATGCTATTTAGGAAGTTGATAATTTGCGGATGTATTTTATAAATGTGCAAGACTTGTAATAACCAGGAGTGTGGCACTGAATCGTACGCCTTTTTATAATCAATGTACATAGTGTACAAATCTTTTCTTTTTCGTTGAACCTGTTTAAGTATTATAGAGTCTATTGTTAACTGTTCTTTGCATCCTTGACTGGATTTTCTGCATCCCTTTTCCTCTTCTGTTAAAATCTTCTGTGTTTCTAAATGTTTGTAAATAATGTGTGTAAGACAAGCCGTTATTATCTTATAAATTGTTTGCAAACAGGTTATAGGTCTATATTTTGCTGGGTTAGATGAATCATTGGGGTCTTTTGGTAACATGTAGGTAATACCTTCTGTAATATAAGCCGGTATGGTTAAAGGATGTTTAATAAATTCATTAATATGATTAAAAAATTAATATGATTAAATTTATATGATTAAATTGTGTATATGATCTGATCCTGGTGCTTTCCAATTATGCAATCTATTAAGAACTTCTTGGAAAGTTTGTACCTCAACGTGGTCAAATTGAATTTGGTTAGTATTGATCTGTTTTGCCTCTTCAACTCCTATCCATCCTGCTTCTGTGTTATGACTGACTGGATTTTCCCAAATACCAGCCCAGAACTGCTGCAACTGTTCTGGAGTTGGGTTAGCGGAGTGTGTTGTACTATTTGGTGTTGTTTGGTTTGTTGTTGTATTTTTTAGGGTTCGATAAAATTGTTTTTCATTGTGTTTGAACTGGTAATTTTGTGTCTTACGTAGTGTGCATTTTATGTATCTACTTAATCTACTTTTAGCAACTGTCAGTTTCTGTTTCAGGGTGTCTAAAAAGTGTGTGAGTTGTGTGTTTGGTTCTTCATGTGATGTGTGTATTCTGTGCTGTTTTAATATTAAATCTACTTGTCTCGTAAGCTTCGTGCTTCTATGACCTCGAATAAAATGTGATAGTCTCCCTATTTTGATTCTGAGGACTTCTATTTTATGTTCTAACCTCTTTTGCCATTTAGGTCTATATTTTGTTTTGTGTCTATTGCCGTTTTCTGCAGGTGCCAGCGAGATTTTACTCCCGTTGACCTTAGCAGCTGTCCATGCAGCACAGTATATTAATGTTTGTAGCTGATTAAACTCTAAATCTGTGGTTAAATGTTCGCTTAGTATTGTGTTGTCTATGTAGGACATTATATTTGCTAGTTTTGTTGATAGTCATAGTCATAGTCATTTATTCACATATAATAGAGTATACAGATGGCATGTAACAATGTATGTACTTATGATCTATTAAGCCGATATTTGGCATGTGAATTATGTAATAGCATTAATTGAAATAGGGATACAATAATAAAAATGATTTTTTTTTTGGTATATAACTTCTGTCTGTAGGTTGCGTGTCTTTGTAGTATTGTAGTACTTCGTTGAATATTCTATCTATTTCAGGGTTTCTTTCGCTACCTGTTTCTTGTGTAGTATTTTCTAAGTTAATGTTATTTATTAAATTAATTTCAGCTTCTATTTGAGTTTGATGGCTTTGTGGTACTTCTATATTTTCTCTATCTAGATTGAGTGTGTGTGTATTTATATATTGTTGTGTGTTATCGTTAGATACATCGGTTTGTGTTTGGTAGTCATTATTTCTAAAGGTGTTTGATTGGATTAACTCGTTTTCAACTATTGTTTTCAGTTGCTGTAATCGTGTTTCTGATATCATATTGTTATTAACTATAACTCTTTTTTGATCAGATATACGTTATTATTATTATTACATCACTCTAACTTGTCAGTGAATAGTCCTCTACAGACAGAACGAGCTAACCAAAGTGCCGATGAGTCGTCGAATACAATCAGCATAACATCAATATGTAAATCGATACAGGGTGAATTTGAATTGGTGTAATTCCTTTGAAGCATGTGATCTATTGCTGATTTACATACAGACCTGATCTTAGCACCAAATAAAATATAGGCTACATGCTTTACAAAGTTTTATAGTTCAATTTAGGTATCTTCTGTGGTATAGAATGTTGTCTAGATAGAGTAGAGATACTATTGTAAACTGTTAAATTAATAAAACTGCCTCGTTGGTCTCGCGGCATAAATGTGCGCGTGGGATTGGGAGGTCTCGGGTTCGATTCCCGGGTCGGGCAAAGTGTTATTGGGTTATTCCGTTAGGAAATTCTCAGTAACAGCACGGAGTCTGGTAATGTGCCCAGTACGGCAAAAGGCTCGCCCCCTATTACGTGGGACCTAAAAATTCATGGCGAAATGTGAGTGTAATATTACACCTCTGCCTACCCCTTCGGGGATACAGGCGTGAGTCTATAAAAAAAATGTTAGAGAGATAGTAGTAGTGTAGTAGATAAATTATTATGTGTTACTAGATGCGCGCGGTAACACTCGCGTTATTTACGGCTACTGCTCTTCATGTGTGGCTCATAGCGTGATGTTAAATAACCTATAGCCTTCCTCGGTAAATGGGCTATCCAACATAAAAATAATCGAACTAGTAGTTACCGAGATTAGCGCGTTTAATGAAACAAACAAACATACTCCTCAGCTTTATAATAATAATAGGTATAGATAAAGACCCCCGCGCTGTGGGATCTCCACCTTGTCGTGGTGGGGGAGCTCAGTAACAGTGGCTTGGACACCCACGGTGAAGCTAACCGGGATGCCGGGAGTGAACGCTCCACGTGGGCTTGGGTGAAGCCTGCGTAGGATGCGTCCAAGGTTGCGGTTGCGGGGCCAGTTATGTCTGTCCCTCGCAGTCGGGCGCGGTCGCGAGAGGAGAGGCGTATCGGTGTTGCGTTGCCGAGCGCCCTATCTCCCACGACCAAATGGGGGCGCACCATGTGATGCGTTGCGGTGGGGCCGCAGAGGTAGAGGAGATGCGGTGTTGTCAGGTTGCCGTCCTCCCTATCCTCTGCGGCCGCTAGGTTTAGTGCCTGCGGACGGCGAGCGCTGGGGCTGCTCCCCGTCCGCCAAAAGGCAAGGAGGCGGCGTAGTGTCTGCGCTGTCTCCCAAGTAGCATAACAGGACGGGACCCGCCAACACCAACGGCGGGCCAATATAAAAATAGGTAACGATATACAATATTATTTCATTTAATTAACTACGGCAAACCAGAATTCTCATTACCAAAAAGCTAAGAACAAATCAACAAGATTTCGAAAGCTGGGAATGTCAAAGGACGAATAGTTAGAGCACTTTGGAACACTTGAAGCTAAAAGGCAACAAAACTGACACACAGACCGTGTTGCAGGTAGCTACGGATTACGGACAAATTGGTCATCATATCTCAGCTTAAAGCTTTTGAATAAAGTACTGCATTTACTAAGAATAAACAGTCGTATTTGGCATTTGGACGCTGAAAACTTATTTCGGATTGGGCGTTTTACTTTTGAATTGCCAGTTCAAGTTGAATGGCTTTTTTTTTAAAGTAGACTCTATATGACTCTTAAAACCTATGGATAATTGTAGGCGTGATAAATTAAAAACCAGTTAGCTCAGCGAGGGACGAGTAGTCCGCCATATATAAGATATCTGGTTTGATACCACAGTAGGCTGTGCGCCAATAACATTTGAAGTTATACACATAATTTCAGAAGTGGTGCACAGCACTACACAAGTACACAAACGTATTGAAATAATAACTGTCACTTGCTACATGCTTCGTAAGCTACCTTCAGCCGTCAATCTCAACTTATTATATAGATTTTTGATAGTAGTTACGGGCAATCATTAGCCTCACATACTGATCGAACTATGAGTAGCTTTTGCTCGCAGTTTTGTCCGTGTTTGAGAGTCAATTATAGGGACAAAGGGTATTAAAGTCGTTCAGTAGTCTCTGTGTGAAAGAGACACAAACATAGTCAAAGTTATAATTGTAATGAGAGATGCGTAACAAATTGTTCTATCTTTGAATTAGTTTAGACAGTGTAATATAAAAATATAAAAATATAGACCTAAGTGTGTGTTGTAAATAATATATAAAATAGAATATAAATGAAACTAGTTTGTGGAATTACCAGGTTGTTTATTAACATTTAAGAAAATAAAATTTGGGAATTGCATCAAAATTACTAAGTTTAGTAAAAATTAAAATATTTCTCGGGCGCCAGATGCATTCCAAAATTAAACTACGAAAAATGTACCAGATAATTCAGTGATAGAACAATGGATTTCTAATCACAAGGGGGGTGACCTTAGCCGAGATGTTATATAACTATTATCTCATATAATTATTAACTCATAAAGTTTAACAGTTTACAATGAACCTAGCAAATTTTACAATAAGTTTTACAAAATTTATACAATGACAAGGGTCTAACCAAGTGGGTAAAGGTAATAATAAAGTTTACTAGACAAATATTATGCTCTTAATTGTGTTTAAGGTTGTAAATCGAGCTTCAAAACGTGGTTATCAATCGAAACTTGAATCTAGGTTGCATATCGAGGATGTAAATCGCAATTGTTAAAATCGAATCTAATTGAGTCTAATCGAGATTGTCAAAATTGAGATTGTCAAAATCGAGGCTGCGTCCTTATGAAATAAGTAAATGAGGCTTACCTTTCATTCTTCTTAAATAACAAAAGCAAACTAATATAAAAATCACCGCATGTTCTACAAATGCAGCTTTGTCCCGCGGCCTTCAAAACAGCGTCCAACGGGCTTCGAAGTAAATTACTTCAAAGTAAGAGAAAATAATTACGAGGAGTGATAAAACGTGGTACTTAGATCCGCGTTTTATCCTCAAATAATGATAATCAAGCGATTGATATCAATGCCAGAGGCATTCTTAAGATTAGATGTGTCATATCGGCGAAATAAATGAATCTTGAGCCGTCTCAAGGCTCCCCAATCCAATTAATACTCCATTATTAAATTAATTAAATGGATGGACGGGTTAAATTAAGATAAATAAAATGCGCGTCTCGCCAACCAAACCATCTTGGCGGATTTTCGGAAGAAAAGCGCAGATGACAGCCGATTGACAGCCAACTATGCGTCAAAAAACCAAAGGCAAATAAAAATTATAGAAATTTACTATTAAAGTCAAAGTCAAAAATCATTTATTCATCTAGGTCACAACGTGACGCTTATGAACGTCAAATTTTTAAAGTAAATTAGTAATGCTTCTACATTTACATTTACTGCCCATTCGCAAAGCAATAGGTAGAACCACGAGAAAGAACGGGCAATAAAACTCGTGGCCACTCTTTTTAATCGCCAGTGTTATGGTACATATTTTGTTTTTGTAAGGAGCTGCAACTGTTTCACATTGTAATTAATTACTTGTAAATAGTAAATAAGAACAAACATATTATATACAAAATATGTAGTTATTAAATTAAGTGCTGTAGTAGTCTTCAAATGTGAATCTTGTGTAACAGGAGCATCCACTTACGCTTTATAATGTAGGCAACTCGCGATCATGTTCAGAACTATGGTGGAAAAGTATGTTACAGAAAGTGACGGTATATGAATACACGAAAATTACAAAAACGTTAGTATCCAGCCCATGATAACGAGTTACCTTCATCTAACACTGTAGCAAATTTTAATAAAATTTATGGAACAACAATGAAAATGTAAATGTAGTAAGTTGAATGACCTAATAATGCATGAATATTAAATTAATAGAACTAGAGATTTTATATAAAAAAAAAAACTGAAAAGTAAGGTATCTATATAAATTAAAAAAATCAGGAGTTGGCTAGTGTAAGTGACCACCTATCCTTATCACTGAAATAATCATTAATGGTATAATAACCTTTCCTAATAAGACAGTCTTTTATTTTACTTTTGAACGTACTAAATGGCAATTCTAAAAGACTAATTGGTATTTTATTGTATATACGAATACCTAGCCCTACAAAAGAATTATTAACTTTATGTAAACGATGATAATGGGCATATAACTTATGCCTGTTTCGAGTATTTATGTTATGTACATCACTTTTTGTAGTAAATAAACCTATATTTTGCCTAATATACAATATATTAGCAAATAAAAATTGCGAGGCTACTGTAAGAATCCCTATAGACTTAAAGCGTTCCCTAAGAGTATCTTTTGCCCCTAACATGTATATAGCTCGTACCGCTCGTTTCTGTAGAACGAAGATATTCTGAATATCCGCAGCTTTGCCCCATAACAAAATACCGTAGGACATGACACTATGAAAATAGCTAAAATAAACTAGACGAGCTCTGTCAACATCAGTAAGTTGTCTAACTTTTTTGACAGCATACGCAGCAGAACTGAGCTTACCTGCAAGACATGCTATATGTGCACCCCATTGTAACCCCATTGTATTGCCACAGATTCAAAATTAATGGTCGAAAAATTGACTAATACTAAATAAACTTACTATTTTTACCACATTGGTGTCAATGTAATGCGAGATAAAATCGATGCGTTACAATAGTAGTCACTTCGTGGAAAGCTCAAATTTCGTCAAGAATGGTTTTTACTTTTTAGTGAATGTATCAAACTGACACTCTGGTGTCAGAGTTTGCCACACACTCACACGAGTTTTCAGACCGGCCAAAGGCCTCCAACATGGCATAACGATTCTTGTCTTGAGACAGAACCAGGACTGACAGCTTTACGTGCTTTCTGAATCACGGTAGCGATCTGGTGTGAATGCCACACTCGGTGACCCATTCAAATGTGAACAAGTGCAAGCGTTAGTTAGCTTTGCTAACCTATTACGCACAGCAAGCCAAGTCACGCTCTGAGCCACGCAAAACCGATATAAAAATGAAAGCTTTACATTCAGCTGGGATAACGCTGAAATAATGAAAGTAAAAATAATGATAGTAAAATAACGATAGTACTACATTCTTGCTACAAACATTTCTATGTATTATATGTATTTATATACAAAAAAAAGTATGTATGTATGATTATCCATTGTCTAGTACCCATAGTACAAGCTCTGCTTAGTTTGGGAATAGATGGTGTTGTGTGAATATGGTAGAATGTGGTAGAATATTATTATTAGGTTTAGATAATAAAAATGAAAGAATAATAAAAAAATATTAAATAAAACAAGTGAGCTATTCATTCGGTAATTTTCAATCAATTTTCGATGAACATGCAGATTTCACATAAAAATCAATTCTGTTCAATTTAACGCTAAAGAAACTAAAAAAGTATTTGAACATGCAATGATTTTCATGTTCACTTAGTACAATATAATTAGTGGAAATGTACATTGTATTGTAATTAACATTTCGCCAATTATGTTAAAATTAACGTTTGTACTGACGAGTAGGGTATCTCGAATAATTTGTTTCTTATTTTACCAAATGAATTCGGTTTTGTGTAAAACGTGTTTTAGTGATATTGAGTCCGAAAATTTTATATTTTTAGTCGATTGGCTGCACTTGCTGCCTGACTAAAGAAACATTTCAACACAATTTTCTTTTAATTACCTATCATAAGTTTCATTTAAACAAATAATTTTCATGTTGTAGATGGATCCTCTTTGTATATTTGATTATAAAGGTGTGAATTTGGTCTAATAAATTTTTCTGTTTACCGAATAAAACGGTTCGAGCTTCTTTTTAATTTCTGAGATGGATATGTACCTAATAGAAAATAGTTAGGACTATTTGGTTGACGTGTAGTACTCTTCAAAGCCATAAATCGCGTTTTATTTTTAACAGATCATAATATTTTCTGACTAACAAGTACATAGTCTACTAAGTTCGTCAAAGATTCCCAAACATCACCTTCATCTCTTAAAATATACGTAGCGTAGTTCATATTTGATGTCACGTAGTTTTATGCAAGTCGACGCATTTCAATTCAATTCAATCAATTTATTTCAGACAGAGTGGGTTAGTAACAATTTGAAACTTAAAATATAGTGTTAGTAAACATAATATACAAAAAAAAATATTACACTGCAGTATGGAGCTGCATCCATCGCTGCATCATTGGCGACTGCCACCGATCTGCAAATACTCTCAGTATACTGTTGGAACTACCACGGAGACGCCCCATCAGAGAAGCACAACGTTTTCTCATAATGGCGGTGAAGCCATCTATACGTAACTCCGCGAACATTCCCGAAGCACTGCACCTCCACGGCAGCCCCAGCAGCACCCTGAGTGCGTTATTATATTGGACACGTAAGTCGCTGTATGGCCGACGACCATAACTGTCCCACAGGCTACACGTGTAAAAGGACTGGCAATATGCCTTGAAAAGTGTAACCTTAACTGGTTTTGTACACCGTGCAAACCTGCGTGCCAGCATGTTACATCGGACAGCCAACGACCTACGCTCCCTATCTATATCTAAATTATCCTGTAAGTCTTCGGTGACCCAATGTCCCAAGTACTTGAATTTGTTAACCCTACATAAAGCAGTTCCATCAATTTTAACGTTTGGTACACAGGCGTAGTTAATGTTCTTTGCCTTAAAAACCAATAACTCGCTTTTTTTAACATTGTACTTCAGGCCATGAGTTGACGCATAAGTCTCGTATATGGATATGAGTCGCCTTAATGCACCATTGGACGGGCTCAGCAAGACCATGTCATCTGCGTAACTGATGTTGTTAATACACATCCCATCAACATGACAGCCGATGTTGGTCTTGCTGAGCTCAACCAACAGCTGGTTCATGTACAGGTTGAACAATCGAGGAGAACTCAACCCCCCTGTCTCACTCCACAGTCCAGCCCGTACACTCTAGAGAAACAGTTGTGCCATTTCACGCTATTTTGTTGACTACCATACCAGTACTTAAATATTGATATAATTTCGGGTGGTACAGTAGTTTCATGTCTAAGCTTTTGCCACACAATGTCATAGGACACCAGATCAAAAGCCCTCGACAGATCCAAAAAACAGGCAAACACAGGCGTTTTTCGGTCTGTATAGTATTGCACAGTCTGCTTGAGACACGAAATAGCGCTCTCAGTGGATAAACTAGGCCTAAACCCAAATTGCGCGTCATGAAGTTCAATGTGTTTAGCTAGTTGTTTGTCAAGCAGACTGTCCAACACCTTGGCTATAGCAGTAGCCAGTGATATGGGCCTGAAATTGAAAACGTCGCTGGTATCTCCCGTTTTATTTTTTACTACAGGTACTACCATTGAAAACATCAAATCAAGTAAGTAGCTATGGCTCATACATAGATTAAAAAACATAGCGAGCACTCGGGGCAGGTGCACTCCCGCGTGTCTCAGGTGTTCGATGCTGAGGTCATCGTAGCCTGGAGACTTACCTCTCTTCATCTTTTTAATAATTAAATCAATTTCCTTCGCAGTAAATCTTACATTGATTTCCCCGTGAACGAACCCCGCATCGATCACCTGAGCGGCACTTATTAAGGCTCCAGTACACAATGGCCCATGATGGGCCACTGCAGGCCATCGCCGTTGTGTACACACGGCTACACATCAAACTATGCTAAACCAGTATAAACTGATCGTTGAATGTGCGGAAAGATCATACAAAGCGAGACCATGACAAACTGGTTTTGTATAGCTTGATGTGTAGCCGAGTGTACACGGGGTACGGCGATAGCCTGCAGTGGCCCATCATGGACCATTGTATACACGGGGTAATGGTATACAGTGGCGGGCAATTGTCAATCGTGGCGCGCAATCCCGATGTTGTCGGTTTTTTGAGCACACTTCAAAGGAATCGTGGCGTAGCGTGGCCTGTGGTGTTCACACAATGGCCCATTGTTTAATTCGTCACCGACCGCAGACCGGGATAGTGCACTTTTTGCTTTATGTATGTAGAAGGCAGTAAAAGAAACTGTACATTGAATATACTTACAAAATAATTATATAGTTATGCTAGGAATCAGTAATGGAGCAAGAATCTTAAAAAAATATTCTGCCTGTTTGTCTGTTTGAACACGCAAATCTCCAAAGTTACTGGACGGATTTGAATGAAACTTTTTTTGTTATATTGCTATTAGGTCAGGCAACATATATAAAACAACTATATATGTGTTAAAATAGGCACATATACTATATGTACAATACTATTTATTCATAAATAATTTACTTGTGCTATTCATAAATGTACAACAATTATAAAACTGAACACGACCTAAAATAAACACTTATAATTAATACCATACGGTACCAGCTTAATACTTACACATGTTTATCTAATTATACAATCACAAATAAGTTAATAAATTATCGTAATGAGTTAATGTGTCATAGGTCTTAACAAACAACTCGCCAGCCTATTTATACATTTGAACGAAGCGACGCTTTATTTTTGCAACTACCCGGTTTGCAATGATAATTACAAATTGCAAGTAAATTTGTAATTATTAATGCATGATAAAATGAATGATTAAATATTATTGAGTACGTACTTACATAAGTTTAAGTGTAATATTCTGTGTCTTACTCGCTACGCCGATCGGCTTAGTGTTATTTAGAATATTTATGTAAGTTTAACATTTTCTCTGTAAGTGATTTGTAAATCTTTTGAGAAAATTAATGTTTTAAACCATAACATATAGGCTAAAATTGATTTTAGAAAGTGGAACATTATCATAAAAAAAAATAATAAGACATAAAAAATTGCGGTGTGGCAAAAAACATTTCGCATGATGAGCATTTTTTGATAAGCGATTAAAATTTGAAGATCTCGAACATCTGATGTGGAATTTAAAGAGCCCAGCTACACTATAACATACAGGCTTGCCTTTTTAGCAAAACTTGTTCAGTCTGATGAGCATTTTCTGTTGACTTATCGAAGATCTGAAACATCTGATGATGAACTATATGAATCCATCTGCACTATTCCACACAGACTTGACGGCTTAGCAGTAGTTGTCCAGTAAGATGAGGATTTTCTGTTGAAAGATCAATATTTATAACTAATTATTCGATCAATCAAAGACCCGAGAAAGGACACAGGATAGTTTTTATCGCGATAACTTACATCCACGCGGGCGGAGCCACGGGCGACAGCTAGTATACAGCGTGGTGCTTGCATAGGGGCACTTTTTAAATAGAGGCAAAGCTAACAACATTCTTAAGCCGTGTACCAAAAATCAATTCAATCGGTGCAGTAGTTTAGCTACAATATCGATTTTAAGTTCCGCATTTTTTGCACATTCTTTGAATTCCACACAGCTGATACAAAACGGTCAACGACCCTACATTGCGCGCCGCGACTCGCTACGACGCGACGCCTCGACGTCGTCCGAAGTTAGGCCCAGTGCAGACAGAACGGAGCGCAGCGGAGAGGATTTTATTAACGCACTTGAAAATAAACTTTATTATGCTTGAACCTGACAAAAAATATTCGCGCGTCCTCGAAGATACGCGGGAATCCCCGTGCGGCGTCGAATCGGCGCCCGCGTCGTACGCGTACTTTCAGTCAGTGTTGTTACTGAGTTTAACGAACTTTCGCGACAAAATGTTTACTGTAGAGTGGTAACCCAGAACGGTTTACTCACGCAGGCTCGCAAGGTCGCGTGCATGCTTGAGCATACGCAATCCGTAAAGAAAATGCCCGAGACCGCGTGGGGATTATTCCTCTCTGTCTGCGTTAACCCTTAGACGTCGTCGTCGTGCAACGTCACTTCGCCTCGTAGGTACGACTCGTCGTTGTAGGTTTTTGCGCCCGAGTAAATTTTTACAGAACAAGACTTTTGAAACTTTCTAATTACCTTTTCAATAAAGTTACATAATAATAAAATGGATCGGTTCCGGCAAGCACGAGAAAATCTAGTAAGGTAGTGCATTTACTGTAAGAGTTAATAGGAACTCACTCTTACAGTAAATGCACTACGTGTGACAAGGACAAACATAGTGGAGCCAAATAGAGTTGCCCAATTATGAACAAAATATTGTAAATAGTATCGATAAAAAATACCTAAGCACCGTAAAAGTTTGTTGTTTATTGTATCGACATTGATTGTATTTAACGTTAATGTAATCGTCTTATCAATGAAAGTATCGATAAAAAATACCTACGCACCGTAAAAGTTTGTTGTTTATTGTATCGACATTGTTTGTATTTAACTTTAATGTAATCGTCTTATCAATGATAGTATCGATAAAAAAATCCTACGCACCGTAAAAGTTTGTTGATTATTGTATCGACATTGTTTGTATTTAACTTTAATGTAATCGTCTTATCAATGATAGTATCGATAAAAAAATCCTACGCACCGTAAAAGTTTGTTGTTTATTGTATCGACATTGTTTGTATTTAAAGTTAATGTAATCGTCTTATCAATGACTTTACGTTCGAGAATTTCAAAGTGTGGTACAAATAAAGACGACGTTTTTGAATAGGTAAACAATGATAAACATGTAAAGATATTCAATTATTTAATCATTTGAAATAAGTTAATAATTATCGACTATTTTAGCTCTTTCCGTATGGTATTTTAAATGGTCTAATGGGTTCAACAATCTACTTAAGAATTATAATAACTATGTACTGAAACTACTGAACTAATTGAAGTATGTGCATAGTATTTCATAAACTTGTTTAACTGTGTCGTATTAGCAACACAATAGAGCAATAGCATTATTGTTAATACAAGTAAGAATGCATAGTTCGTTGTATAAAAACATTTTGTGTTATTTTGTTGTTAACGTATTAACGTGTCAAAAATATCGACATTCATAGTACTTATTGGGTATCTCTATTTCCTTTCCAAGACAGATCGGCGCCAGCGACGCATCGGTGATCAGTGACTCATCAAAGTTTTGTTTAGTCCCGCAAAAATGATTGAATTGATAAGTCGATCAGATTGCGCGCGCGCGACAGTTGGTTTTGGTATTGAATTGTGTGATTCTATTTAGTTGTGTTATTAGATTGTGTTGTTGTTTAGTGAACTTTATCATTCGTCATTTTTGCATTATTTGTGTTAATAATGACAAACTTTATGTCGTCCGAATATGCGGATATGATTGTGTTACGGGTATATGATTGGGTTCTTGTTGTGAAAAAGACACCAGTGCTTTCCTAATTACTGAACTTTCATTAGAGTGATTTGTAGAATTACTGAAATAGGTAATTCGTGATAACAATGGCGGCCATTTTGAGAATTTGAAAATTTTGTGCTACCTTTTACGTGGGTTTGTGTTTTTGTTGATATGAAAAAGATACCAGTGCTTGCCTAATGAGTGACCAAACATTGGAGTGATGTGTAGAATTACTGAAATAGTTAATTCATCAATAAATGTGAACTACCTCCGTGGCATCGTCTGCTGCATAGCACACGTTGCCGTTCTTACAAAGGTCAGTAACCAAATGTCAAATTGGTCTACAAATGGTGTTTCGTTTTGCTACTCATATTTTATAGTTTATTTTGTTTGAAAATTTTATTTTTTTATTTTGGCCCCATGACCTTTGTTGTTGATATAAAACATTTTATAGGCATCAATGCTACGTCCTTTTTAAATGAATACCCCTATGGTAGCGCCACCCTGTATAATATGTATGTAATGTAAAATACTTGTATGCAGTATATAACTATACTAGATGAGCGGTTACACCCGCGTTATTTAAGGCTTTGTCTGCCCTCGTGGCTCGTAGCGTGATGTTATATAGTCTATAGTCTCCCTCGATAAATGGGCTATCTAACAGAGAATTTTTCAAATCGGACCAGTAGTTCTTGAGATTAGTTCTTTATATATTAGTATTAGATAGCATAGGTTTTGCCGTGTGGTTGACGGCATAGAATACAAGTGTCACCACCCCCTATCTTCCCGTGGGTGTCGTAAGAGGCGACTAAGGGATAACACGTTGCAAATACTATCTTTGCGTAGAGACGGAAAACTCGACATCAAACCCTATACGACTGTCTCGTTGGTCTCGCGGCATAAATGTGCGCGTGGGATCGGGAGGTCCCGGGTTCGATTCCTGGGTCGGGCAGTGTTATTGGGTTTTTCCGTTTTTCTGTCACGAAAATAAAAAAGTATATCTGGCGAAAAGTGGGTGTAGAAATACACCTCTGCCTACCCCTTCGGGGATAAAATCTCGCAACGCACACCCGTCGAGTGCGGACGTGCGGCGCTGCGACGCGCGTATTAAATTATTATTTAATAAATGTAATTAGCGGCTTTACGTCGCCCGATCCTGTAGCTATGAGCTGTTCACAGCAACTCATAGCCAACGAGTTGTTGGCGTTTATACAACATGCCATCGACACCATGGACGAGGTCAGCATTCTGCAGATCTGCAAGTCCAACTTCAAAGAAGAAAACGTTTGTGGTAGCAAGAAGCTACTCTACCAGACCCTGGGCAAGTTAGGCGAGATGCCGTCCCGGCGAAGGGATGGCACCGAGAAGAGCATCCAGGATATCATCTCCGTATTGAAGGTGACCGACCCTGACGACGTGCCTACGTTCGTGGCGAAGGATCTGCACAAGCTGCCGCCCGTCACATTCGACCACGTCGACGTTACCAGGTTGCTGAAGGATATCACATCCCTGAAATCCAGCCTGGCTGAGGTGCAGTCCAAATTAGAGAAGTCAGACAGCACCATAAGTGAGCTACGTGCAGAAGTAGTGTTATTACGTAACGCTATTTCTACAAGTAGGTCACCAGTCGTGTCCAACGTAAACACACGACGCGGGGCTCAAAACGCATCCATCAGCAGTTTTGAGTCAGCGAATTTGCTTGCGTCGCCTATCGCCGGTAATGCAAGCGGTGTGACGCGTAATGTCGCTGAAATCGGGTCATCGACACCGGTCAAGGTTTTGTCGAGTGTTGATGCATCGACTACTAAGCGCGCTTATGCCAATGTTGCTGCCCATAGTAAAATGCAGCAGAATCGGCCGGAAGAAAAAGGGGGTAAACAGAAGCCTTGTGAACCCTCTCATAACGAGGTTGCGGAGATACGTGCCCCAAAACCGAAGACATGCGACGAGGATGGTTTCATAAAGGTTGAGAAGAAGAAGAAGAAGAAACCAACTTGTCGTAACCTTTGTGGTACCGGGTTAGTGGGACCGAAGATGCTGCTGCGTCCCGCCGTACCAACCACGCAGTTGTACGTCTCTCGGCTGCATCACTCCACAAAGGAAGAGGAGGTCGTAGAATACCTGCGCCTGAAGACCAACTGGACTTTGAGAGTCGAGAGATTGGAGTCACGGCATAACACCAACTTCAAGTCGTACGTGGTGCGGGTGCCGACTCAACATCTCGAGACTTTCCTCAAGGAAGAGTTTTGGCCGAAGGGTGTCGTGTATCGGCGTTTTCATGGGAGGTTACGCAATACCACTCAGCGTAACATGAAGCCGTGAACAACACCTGTTAGATATTTTATTTTATGTATGTTAGTCTATAAGGTATATATCTATGAGTTTTTATTACCTGAAAATAAATGATTATTATTATTATTATTATTATTATAAAAGGCGTGACGTTATGTATGTATGTATGTATGTATGTATTAGATAGCCGCGGCCGCAATTACTTCCACGTCCATCGCAAGTTATTCGCCAGGCAGCAATGAGCCTTGCACCATTGTGTGAACACCAAGTGATCGTGGCCTAAAGTGGCGCATTGTAAAGCATGGCCCATCATGGCCCATGATGGGCCACTGCAGGCCATCGCCATTGTGTACGGTAATGGCGATGCCTAAGCACACAATGGCGATGGCCTGCAGTGGCCCATCATGGGCCATTGAGTACTGGAGCCTTTAAAGGTGATTCAACTTTAAAATGTTTCTGAAACGCATTAGCTATTTCTACAGGTTCATGCATGCCCGCCACGCTCACAGGGACGCTCGGTTTATAATTTAATTTATTTGTCAATTTCCAGAAATCACTGAACTGTTTATTACTATGATTTTTAGCTATCATATCCATATTTATTTGTTGTTGGTTGTCTTGGCAATATTTTAATTTATTCTTAAACAACTTTCTAGACGTACACATATTATTATACACATATCCAGAAGTAGGTTTACCCTGTAAAAGCCATGTTTGATAACATACGCGAGCCTCCCTGTGCGCGTCCCGTACGTGCTTGTTCCAACCAGGTATGTATTTTTTTCGAGCAGATCGAGTTTGTTTACATACATAAGAACTCACGGCACCGTCCTTAAAAATACATACCAACTTGTTATACATATCACTCAACAACAAGCGATGGCCCGGTTCCGAACACATTCCATATGAGCATTCTCGAAATTCAGCTGGGAAATCCATTAATTTTAACTGAGAATTACAGAAACTGGAATAATTATTAATCTGATCATCAGTTCTTTCCCCCATATAACTTTATTACATGTAAAAATTTGGGGAGTTAATTTGGGCGTAACTAAGCTAATATCGCATTCAATTAATAACGGAATGTGATCGGACGCGTAAACATCATATAATATAGACGCCTTCACTATCAAGTGCCGCGCCGCGCTACTCACCACACAGTGGTCAAGCCAGCGAAGTGCGCCGTTTGCCGTACTCTTAAACGTAAAAGAGTCGTTCGGCAATAACTCCATATCGACACAACACCACGATTGCTCGGTACACAAAGTAAACAACTCATTAGCAAAGCGCTCACCTGGATGAGCGTTGTAATCACCAAATACGAAAATAGACTCTACGTGAAAACTATCGCATATAACTATAATCTCACTCATTACATTCGTATACTCAGTTAAATTTTCTGCAGTATCCACAGGTATATAAACTGAAAAAACTAGGAATGAACTACCATTATTATCAATCTTTATTGCCACTAGACGATCACTATTGCACTGCACTACGGACACCTTTGGAAACGTTGACTTTCTCCATAATAGGGCAACTCCACCATACGGTCTTCCAATAGGAAGGAACAACATTATCTCGCGACTCATTTCCACCCGCTGTGTTAGTCTGAGCGAGAGAACTGCATATAGCTTGCTCGCTCCCAGCGTCTTGACGTTTGTTCGATGAATCCGGTATCGGCGATGCCAGCTGTACATCGACATCAAAAGCCGGTAGTTCTGTCATAACTGACATACCACACATAGCAGTTTTCGCCTCATACCCTCCTCTTTTTGTATTGATATTTGAATTTATCAACGAAGACGGATATTTATTCTCCAATTCGGTTTTGACTTCTTGTAACTGCACATTTAACACGTAACACCAATATATCCTTCAACAATTTTGTTACATCTATATGATCAAAACAAATTGGCGGTAGCTTATGCAAGTCGTATGCCGCAAATATGGGTATTTGTTCGGGATCCATGGTTTTGAATACAGATATCATATCCTCCAAGTCTTTCAGTTTCTTGTTTTTGCGCCTTGACACTAACTTCTGAGTGGTTTTCGTAGATATAAATAATAACTTTTTTGCCTCATCTATCTCCTCCTCAGAAAAGGCCGATTCATAAATCCTTATCAGGCTCTCGTTGTCCACCACATCGTGCCTATTTCTAATGAAGGCAAGCACTTCGGATATAACAACATTACAATTGCAGCACTTCACAGTATTGACTGACATTTCCGTGTTGAACACACTTGGCGACCGTTCACGAGTGCGTACGCGAGGTGACTTTAACATGTTTTATTTAATTATTGCCTCTGTACCCGCGCGTACTGCAAAGCGGAGTTCGTTTCCATTGCATTCACATAATTATCACGGGCGTAGCAAGGTACGGTCAGCCAAGAAAATGGTCTACCAGTTTTGACAACTCTTTCAGTGTCATCAAAATAACGCTAAGCTTGAAGTTAGAACATTATTTCAAGGGAAAAGGAACCTTGTTGTTTATTGATATGCAAATAATTTTAGACCGTAGGTTGACCACATTTTTAGGCTGTAAAAGCTGATAGCAAAAACAGTAAAATAATAATAAGAAAATTTATGTGTGGTGATGGATTCGGAGCCCAAAGTGTCACCATCCCATTTCATTCCATGGGTGTCGTAAGAGGTATATCAGTTTAATCAAAACACTTTACTATATAGAACTAAATCTTTTTAAGTTAAAATAATTATAGTTTTTCATAGCAACTTTTACAACTGCATTTTCAATTTAAATGTACGATACGACTCAAAACAGCTACGAGTATTTATAGCTTCATCTAGAATCTAGAAGCAAAGCACAAAACTCCCTTCAAGCTTACAGCTTCCTAAAACCCGTGCCGTACCAATATACGCACCCACACCGGAACGCTTAGCACATATTAATTAGCAAGACTAGATACCTGAGTGCACAGTTAATTTGAATGTGTAGCTCTTTAATGCTAGCTGAGCTGCGATCGCGAGATGCATGGGTACACGGTATTGACATTAAGCTTTTATCACGTTGATTTCTAATGTCGGATACACTAGGCCATATAGCAAGTTAGACATATATTAACCGACTGCAAATAACCTAGCGGTAACTAGTTTTTAAGCTGCACATTTTTTTTACACTGGTCAAGAATTGTGCAACTTAAACTAAGGTAATAATAATAAATAAGCTAACTAAGGTAAAAAACGATGAATTTTTTGACTTATAGTGTTGCTGAAAAACTCATGTAATGCTTACCACGGCTTTTCCAGCAATGGTTGATAGAATTATCCACCTATGAAGTTAGCAGAACCGACTTAGAAACCTAATTTCTCCCATTGCCATTACAAAAATGACTAACAGTGTTATTTAATTACCTAGAAATTCAACTTAGCTTATTTAAATATTTATATAATTTTCCCGTCAGCAGTCAGTTATTCTGTCATCGCAGATTCCTTTGAAAGCATTAAATACTGGATACAAGGAACGTCGAGACTCAACACAACTGTTTGTCCATCACACGATTCTACCTCATTTGGGGATCTAAACCTCAGTGAATGCTCGAGTAATTCTTCAAACGTTATATTTTAGTTTTATTTTTTATAGGCTCACGCCTGTTTCCCCGAAGGGGTAGGCAGAGGTATAATATTACACCCACATTTCGCCATGAATTTTAGTTACCGGGCACATTACCAGACTCCGTGTCGTTACTGAGAATTCGGAAAAAAACCCAGTAACACTTTTGCCCGGCCCGGGAATCGAACCCGGGACCTCCGATCAGCCGTCGCGTACGCTATCCACTTGACCACGGAGGCAGTCATCAAAGCGGTTTAATATTATTCGTTTGGCCAACGTGGTATAGTAGGCCAATTTCTCCTTTTAGAGGAGAGG
Organism: Euclidia mi; assembly: GCA_944739405.2. Lineage (NCBI taxonomy): Eukaryota > Metazoa > Arthropoda > Insecta > Lepidoptera > Erebidae > Euclidia > Euclidia mi. The sequence continues at coordinate 31,824,549 of OX123192.2, forward strand.
CCTAGTCCAGCAGTGGACTGTTAAAGGCTGATGATGAACCTTGAAACCTGATCGTGTTTAAAGTCCATTACAAGACTTTTCAAAGAAATCCAAAACAGCTATGATACGATTTTTCATCATAAAGTTCCAGATCATGTCTTCCAGCTCCATCATCAGATCAGTTTGACTGTACCATATTATTATATTGTCATCAGAACTACATACAATTGCCAATTTTCATTACGCTATGACCCTTGAAATATGGTTAAATTTGTTACCTTACATTCCATTACATAGTTACATACATGTCGAGTTCCAGTTCATATCTTCCAGCTCCATCATCTGATCAGTTTGACAGTACCATATTATTGTATTGTCATCAGACTACATACAGCTGCCAATTTTCATTACGCTACGACCCTTGGAAGATGGTTAAATTAGTAAGCTTAGATTCCATTACATAGTTACATACACGACGACCTAATAAAAGCGTGTTAGTAAAAAGCCTTTTTAGACACGTCATCTTGCCCTCCTCAGTTCCCATTTTTATAAAGCAAAAACACTTAAACACGTTCAAAAGGCACACGTCACATTCACACTGCTCGACATCAAATTAGAAACAGCAGTTGTAAACAATAGTTTTTCTGAAGTTTTGTAAAATGTTTTTACCTTTAAGCGAAGTTGTGTTAGTGTGCAACATTTTGCTTTTATGAAACAAGAAAGTTCGTTATTTTACATCAGGTAAAGTTTTCCGAAAATAAAATACGGTCTTTCATTGTGACTGGGCAAAAACCAGAATCGAACGATGCAGAAATATTTGAAAATGTTGGAACTGAAAAGAAAGTACTGTATAACTATTAAGGTGAATAAGGCAACTACAAAAAATATCTTCTAATTAAACAGTGGTCAAGAAAGTCAGTTGTTTCTATGCTTTGTTTTCTTTTGTACAGTATCAACTATACATAAGTAAAATTTGTAGTTTGTTTAATGAACAGGATAAAAAAATTTCTAAACGGTTTACTATTGGTTAACTATATACCTGAGAGAACTCTAAACAACAATAAAGACAAGTGTCCCTGAAGGACAAAGAAATATATCAGACTTAAATTACGTTATTAATTTAATTATTATTACGAATTGAACCAGAGAGCAAACACTAGTCACAACTAAAAAACCACTAACACACCTCACTTCCAAAATATCCTACGAAAAAAGTTCTATTCAAAACTCGATCTTGTACAACTATTAAAAATACCATCAAATCAACACAGAACACAAAATAACATTTGCTTATCTCTTATAGAAGTGTTCCAACAATGTAACACAGATGCAAATGATTATTAAATAGTGCAAGGATCTAGTTACGAAGTAATAGAGACAGTATAACGTTTCAACCGAATTGTAGCGCAGAACAAACGACAAAATGTAATTTTAGCTATTAATTAAATGCTTTGTTTACAAGTCAAGTCAAAGATTTTATTGTACAACACTTTATTGCGCAGCCATCTCGAGTTCGCCTCTAGTGTCTGGAACCCTTATTATTCTATACATTCGCAGAGGGTGGAGGGTATTCAACGAACGTTTACAAGGCATCTTGCTTTCAGCACTCACGGATTCTCTCATAGACAACCGTATAACCAACGGCTATCTTACTTTAAAATGATAAGTCTTTATAACAGAAGAATGATGCTGAACATGGTTTTCTTGCATAAATTAATTAATGGCATTCTAAATTGTAGTGATCTAACCTCAAGCGTGTCCCTGTCAGTGCCTAACAAATACCCCAGAAGTCACATACAAAGATTATTCTTCGTTCCTACAGCCAAGACTAATCTCGGCTCAAGATCTCCTTTGGCACGGATTTATTCGGACTATAACTTTTTGTCTCAGAAAATACCCGATCTGGATGTCTTTAATGATTGTGTTTCTAGATTCAGTAATAAAATATTTCAATACTTCACCAATATTATATAAGACTAGAAAATTATGTTATACACGTAAACATGTTGTTATTATTAATTTCCTTTACACTAACTTTTTGTTCGTCTCTAATTTATGCTGAATCCTACAAAATTAAATTGTTTTGTTCTAAACTGTAGTTACTAAGTTTGCAAGTGTTATGGACGCCGTTATTGTGATGCATATCAGAACATGTGTTATAGACATAATTATTTATCTATTGTACTTTTTAATATGTATCATGTGGCTGTTCTTTAATAAATAATAATAATAATAATAAGTTTGTTGGAGCTAACGAAACGCTTGAACGTTGTGGTTGTTTTACACTTTAGTTTGCTATGCGGCGTTAACGTTTCATGCTTGGGCGATGTGTTGAGTTTTGGCTACAGTGTTTATGGTGCGTGAAGAAAAATAGAGTTTCGGCCATTTATATAAAGCTTCTTTTGAGGAATTTGTAAAAAGTTGATTTGAAATCGGTTCATCGATAATTTCTAACATAGGTAATCTATAAATATCAAACATATAAAAGAGTTCAGACATAAAAAAACAGCGCTTTGTCTTTTTTTAGGAGTAAAATCCGTAGTAGTTGGACATTTTATTTCTGAGTACTCAATACAACTTTCTCAAAACCTTCACAACACAACTAAAGTTTACCCTCTCTTAAAGTTACTAGTCATTGAAGCAACCGAATAGTATTTTCTTGTTATACGTTAACTTTTCCAGTTATGAGTACCTGCTTAAAGCCTTCGGCATATTTGGTATTTAACCTCGAGAGCATTAGACTTGACTCTTTTCTAGAGATTTTAAAATCAGACTATTACCACTTAAAAAAACTTAAGATGTATCCATCTTAAGTTTGTTACGCCTCATAAAAGTCAATGACGAAAAGTAGGATTTTATAGATAGCCAATATAACTTCGCAAATAAAACTTTTCGAATATAATTCTGAAATAAACATCTCGAACATTTTACGTCTTCAATAAAAAGTGTAGCTTATGACAGAGATCAATTGTACTCAGGTACTGAGATTGAAATCATACAATCATATTTCAAGTGGCAGTAAAAAGTACTATTCAAATTAATTCATCGACCGTCAAACTTAATTTATTGGCAATATAGGTAAAAGAAGTTATTTCCTCCCCTTAAAGTTCTGCATGTTCGTTGCTTTGGGCGCATGGATGTTAATCAACTAGAAAGAAATGCAGCTACAATGAACTGGGATCACCTTCCCGCTGCTGCAACGGTGGATAAAAAGGTCGAGATATTTAATAACGCTGTTCTTAAGCTGTACAATGTGCATGCATCCGTCAGGAAGGTAAAACTGAAGCGTCCACCTGCTCCATGGATTGCGAAGGCGGTCAAAACGGCTACGAGGCGTAGGGATTGTGCCTTTCCGAAATTTAAGAAGCACAAAACTGAATATTTTTGGTCTCTTTATAAAGCTTCAAGAAATCGGTGTAATCAGGTGATACATAACGCTAAACCATATTCTCAGTAACATTAACTCATCCTCCCCTGCCAATATCTGGCAGTTCCTCAGAACTATAGGTATTGGCAAACAGCATAGTTTTGATCTCCAGTGGACAATTTGGTTTGGATGAAATCAATAAACATTTCTCCACTTCTAATTATTTGGATCATCCCACCAAGTGTCACACTGTGAATTACTTACGTAACCTCCCCCGTCTTAACATAGACCTTTTTAAATTTTCTTCAGTGACCCCGGGGGAGTTTAGAAGACTATCCTGTCCATGAAATCCATCACTACAGGCTGTGATAATATTAGTCGTAAAATGATCGTCCCTATCATTGATCAATTGTTACCAGCCATTACGCATATTTTTAACTTTTCCCTCGACACCGGTGTGATTCCCTTACCATGGCGGAAAGCTTTAGTAACTCCTTTGCCTAAGATCCCTAACCCTTCCCTCCCCAGCCACTTCCGCCCCATATCAATAATTCCTTTCCTGTCCAAGGTGCTTGAGGCTTGTGTCCACAGACAACTTTCAAAATTCATCAGTCAGAATAACCTACTGGACTGATTTCAATCTGGATTCAGACCTGGACACAGCACATTGACCGCCCTTTTGAAGGTGACTGGAGATGTTAGGACGGGAATGGAAGACACTAAAGTTTCGGTGCTGGCTTTGGTCGATTTCACGAACGCCTTTAACACGGTCAATCACGAAATCCTATTATCCACCCTCTCCAGTCTTCAGATCTCTCCAGAGGCGCTGGAATGGTTCTCCAAATATCTCATCGGACGTCACCAATCGGTTTGCTACGATGAGTCTTCGTCGTCAAGGTGTAACCTCGAGTCTGGCGTTCCTCAAGGTGGCATTCTCTCTCAATTATTATTTTCTATTTTTATAAATCTCCTGACCCAGAATCTTCGGTGTTCGTATCACTTGTACGCTGACGACTTGCAATTATATGCACAGACAGGAGTTGACAATGTCGCTTCAGCTATCGATGGGGTAAATCAAGCTCTGACTGTTGTACATGACTGGTCAAAACGATTTGGTGTTGCAGTGAACCGCGCTAAATGCCAGGCCATCATCATAAGTAGTCAACGCAACATGAGCAAAATTTATCTTTCTACGCTTTCATCTGTCATGTACAACCAGATAGCAATACCATTCAGTCCACTCGTTAAAAATCTTGACTTATACATGGATAGTCACCTCAACTAGCGGGCTCAATTTACATCTATTAGTCAGAGAGTGACAGGATGCTTGCGATCGTTGCACCGTTTGAAGAACTTCCTCCATCCTAGCACTAAGGTAATGCTCATGCAGACTTTAATTTTCCCTATTATCGACTATGGTGATGTGTGCTATTTTGACCTGAATGCAGACCTTCTCTCTACTAGACCGGCTTCTCAATAACTGCATTCTATTTGTTTACAACCTTCGAAAATATGACCATGTCTCTGAATACCGTTCCCAACTCAAATGGCTAACTATTCGTCAACGCCGTAGTTTGCGTGCTCTCAGTACTCTTTTCTCTTTTCTTAACTCTACCTCTCTTCCTTCTTATCTAAGTCTTTTTCTACAATATTTAGGCTACAATCACGACAAAAATTTACGGTCATCTAATAATCGTCTCCTTTTGTGTCCCTCCCATAGTTCTGGGTTTGTTAACTCTTCTTTCTTCGTCCAAGCTGTCTCATTATGGAATACGGTCCCTCTCGAAATCAGGATGACAAACAATCGGCTCACGTTCAAACTAAAGGCTCGAGAGTTTGTACGGAGTAAAATGGCGGAATAATATCATAATGACTGTATTTACTGACTTATATATTATTATGTATATATATATTTATAATCTGCAAGTCTATACTGTATTTACTGACTTATGTATTATTATGTATAGGTATATATTTATAATCTGGATGTATACATCCGTGAACATGGTGCTTGCAACAGTACCGAAATATCGGTTACTCAAAACAAAGGTACGTGGTATTTATCCCGTAGGACCAGTAAAAAGTTATGATAATGACCACGAAAGTTTAAATTCCTATGCTGCAAGTATTTGTTAATATACATATATATGTATTTATATATACTTAATACGTGTATACCTATATAAATATATTTATATATTTTAAATATTTATCTATAATTTAAGTAGTAATTTTCATATGTAGTAATTATTATCTCATTCCAAATAATTATTTTCTAATAGTCACGCACCTTCTATCTACTATCTCTGTATCACCCTAGGTTGACTGGTAGAGAATGCTTAAGGCATTAAGTCCGGCTATGTACCATATGTTTTTATGCTGTGCAAAAAGTTAAATAAATAAAATAATATCTAGGATCATAACTGTACCTTTTTCTTAGTAAAGTCACCTTAAAGTAACCCTATTAATTATCATTAGATACATGTGTTACTTTTGCGGTATCACGGCCAGTTTCTTTTTAGTTTACGCACCATTAGCAGTAAAATTAATAATGCGACAGGTAAGTCAAATAGAAGGGAGGTAAGACGGTTAAAATACGGAGAGATCAATAGAGAGGCAAAGTAAGTAGAGTTATTCGTTAAGTATATTGGGTGGGAGGGATAGATCAGTGTGGAGACCAATCGACTTTCATACAGAGCCTCTAGAGTTCGAACCCAAGCGCAACATTGACTCTTCGAAGTTATGAATATATTAAATTGCTATTTGTCGCACACTCTGCGCCTCGAAGAACATGTTAAAATGTCGGGCTTCGGCTTTCATGGAGATCTTTGACAATCATCAAGAGGAGTCTGTACTAGCAAAACACTGTGCTGTCACTGCTCTTCAGCGTAAAATATAGCCTCTCTTTGTGTTACAGAGGTCAAGTGGCACTCGTTCTATAGACATGATAATATCCTATCACTAGACCGGTTTCATGCAACCAGTAGTTGTGTATGACAATAGTATGATGATGATGATTTCTTAACAGGATTCAAGTAATGTGAGTCTTATTTTCAAGAATAGATAAAATATCTACTACAAAAAATGCTGTGCGAATATAAATTGTAAATTATTGAAATTTTTCTTCTAAAATTTATTCTTGGCGTTCAGTCACCCAGTGTCACCCCAAAAAAAGGTGTCACCCGGTGGATCAACTTGAGGAAGAAAAAAAAACTCAAAAAATGAGTTCCTAAAATTTAATCTTGACATGGACTCCTTTTTGGCGTGACACCCGAAGCAAAGCGCACCCGTAAACACCTTCTTGCTACGTCATTGCAGCCATGCTATTAACTACTTCAAAACATGCGTATCCACCCTCCAGTTTCAGTACAATACTCCTACTACGCCGCAGTTTAATGCATCGAAGAATACGTGGCGTTGGTCCACCGAGACAGTCGTACGATGGCACATAACAGTTGCATTGCCTTTCAAGCTAATAATGTAACCCCCAAAGGACACCCGTGAACACTGCGATTATTTTTTAATGGTAACGTTGCGAAGTTTTCAAGAAAATCACGTCTGCTGGTTGGTTTTAACCGGGTTGGGGAATCATTTGGATTTTTTGCGTTGGATATTCTTATTTTTTTAAGAATCGCCAAAACTTTTCTAAACCGAGCTAAGATCTTAAATGTAGCTTCATTTCAACAAAGATTCGCACGGAAATTTTGGAAAGCCAGAGGAATTATTTTTCAGTCAGTTTGCTTGGTCGTGTCATGCCTGACAGATTGCACCAAATGTGTGATATCGGGCACATTTCTTTACATTTTTGGTCTATCAGTTTCTTCATAGTCACGATGTTATCCGTAAGAATTTGTATTCAGTGTGTGTATAAAAAATACCTCTTCACATATTAACACACCTACAAATTTTCAAAAAGATCACAATCTCAATATTTTCTTCTATAGTTCGAAACAATTGCTCTGTCCCGTGGATAAAAATTTATTCATAACAATTAATTTTATATTTTGTCTCTCGTTATATTGCGAATAGATAGGATTGTTTTAACATTTTATAATTTTAAATAGATTACTAATATGTCACTGGAGTTAAAAATACTATCTAAGTAACACAGAAAACAAAAACTTTATAAAAAACTTTAAAATCAATCTTCGTTAAGTGGAATAAGTTTTTGAAACTGATCTCCAGTGGGATTAAAATAGACTAGATACGGGAAAACTGTTTGTATCTTGATACGTCGCGAACTCTGTTTACACAAACAACGTTACGTTAGCAGACGCACTAGCACATTTCATTGAACTGCAATTTCCAATCCCTATATCTATAAAATTTTACCGTCCTTTCTCTGAATTTAATTAAAAGCTTCATAGAGAATGTGACGTAAACAAAATACATTGCATGAGGAATTTGTTGGGAGTGAAGCAAGAGAGATATGTCAGGATCTTTACAAATGGCGTTTCGTAATCTCTGCCTATCCCTCCGGGAAACAGGTATGTATGTATGTTAATAGTTGCAAAACTATAACGGACAGCAATCATTTTTGATTTGGTGAATGTAAATCTTTTAGAATAATTATAAACATGACCATTGTCCTAGCGTTATTACGGTTGCATCATAGTATTGCACTTTTTAGCTGAGATTCCGCTTTCTATTCTCTCCATATAAGACAGAACATGTTTTTCCAACAGCCGTCTGATCTTTGCAACTTAAAGAGGTAGAGCTGTGACACTACATTCAAGGATACTGACTAACCATAATGACGATCAAAGATCTTCTTGACAGACGAGACCGACAATGCCAGGCTAATAATGAATATATAATAATTCTACATATTTTATTATCAACATACAATAATTCCATATTTGACGTTCATAAGCGTCACTTTGTGGCCTAAATAAATAAACGATTATGACTTTTACCTACTTTATATGAGTAAATAAAAACTACTGCTCCGCATTTCTGAATTCTTCGGATATTATAAAGCTTTATTTTACCTTTAGCATTTTCTGGGTTACAGATAACCTTAAACCGTGATCTAGCCAACAAGGAAAATGCATGCCAATATCTAGAGTAAAACATATCGTTGTCCGAGATTCGATCAATTTGGTATTCATAATCAAAATCTTGTAGGGTGAACCATCCAGTTGTTTACCATTATGAATGCTATTTTGATAGTTTATTAAATTAACGAATAATAAATAAATAACTGCACGGTTGGCGTAGTGGTTTTAGCAGCCGCCTTACCACTCGACACTGTGCCGAAGTGTTGTGGGTTCGATCCCCACACGAGACAATACTTTGTGTGATTCATAAATTGTTGTTTCAAGTCTTTGAAAAAACTTTTTTCAAATTTCGATTTGGAATACCAGGTAAAAGTTGCTTTGTATAATTGTTAATTTGAAAGTTCTAGCTGCTTGAGCTCCCGCCATAGACTTGAAATTTATTTTTTTATGTTTTTATAAACGTTTTGTATGGTACATCTTATAAACAAAATAATAAGTAAAAATATAATATGTTACGCATACAAATGTCAAATAAAAGTATATTTTATTGAATGGAGTTATTTATTTCAAAAGAAAACACAGCTTCAAAAATTATGTCAATAATAATAATAATAATAATAATAATCATTTATTTGCTTAAAAGTTGGTACATCGAGATCTTAAATAGGTTAAGTTAAGTTCAGGACAACTTCAGTCAGGTTGTGACATGCAAATGTTAAAAAAATAATTATAATTTAATTGATACTAGAAGAATTGACAATAATAATATTAATTTCAAAATCTAAATTAAATTATACAATTTTTTGAGATTGGCAACAATATAAAAATCAATTGAAATGAATGTTTAAATAAATTCAATGTCATTAAAAAAAGAAAATCTATGTCAATTTAGTAGAGTCACAGTTAAAATACAAAAAATAAAAAAAAATAAAAAAATAAACTCAATGTCAACATAAACAATGTCAGTGTAAAATTATATATAAAAAAAAAAAATAAAAACCAATGTCAACATAAAACATGTCAATATAAAAATAATTTAAATGTCAATCTGGAATTAATAATAATATAAAGTCAATATGAAATGTATGACCATAATTAGAATAAAATTCATAGTGTTAATTTTAATTACTTTTCAAAATATCACTTGTTTATTTCCAGAAAATCATTTATTGTGTAATAAGATTTCACAATCAGCCATTTCTTAAGTTCTATACTGAACTTTTTTAATGGTAGATCTCTTATATCATTTGGGATTTTATTATAAATCTTTCCACACATAACATAACAATTCTTTTTAAATAAAGTTGTTCTAGGGATTTTAGGTAAAACAACTCTATTTGGATCCCGAGTATTTCTCAGATATTTTTCTTTAGCTAGAGTAAATAGTTCCTTGTGCTCTTTAACAAATTTGGCAGCGTCAAATATGTAGATGCTGGGCAAAGTCAATAACTCTAACTTTACGAATATAGGCCGACAGGATTCCCATGGTGGAATACCAACAATTGCCCTTACACACTTCTTTTGTGCGATAAACACTCTATGGATATCTGTAGAATTTCCCCAAAGTATTAGACCATATCTCAGAATTGACTCAATATAGCCATGATATGCAAGTAGTATTGTATGTAAATTTGCTGTTTTGCGAAGTTTGTACAGTACATATACAAACCTATTTAGTTTGTCACATACTTGATTCACATGCGATTTCCAATTGCAATATCTATCTAGTGTAATTCCTAGAAACTTGGTGTCATCAACCTGATGCAATCTATGGCCATTTAAATTGATGTCCAGATTTAAAAGATTTTGACAATGAGTACTAAATTGTATGTATTTTGTTTTGCTTGCATTTATATGTAAATTGTTTTTGTCAAGCGATGTAGTTATAGAATTAATTGTATTGTTTATGTCAGTGGTGTAATAAGAAATGTCATTTTTATCAGCAGAAAATATTATAGATAGGTCATCAGTAAATAAAGTACAGGCATTTTGAGTGATGTCTGGGAGGTCGTTTATGTACAAAATAAAGAGCAACGGCCCTAGAACGCTTCCCTGAGGGACGCCACATGAATTCTGTCTATAACTAGACCTATGCATCACTAACTCTTTATTTTGGTTTATTTAAGGAATCTCAACACACTGACTACGGTCATCCAAGTATGACTTTATCCAGTCTAATGCAGGTCCTCTAATGCCATAATTTTCAATTTTATTTAGTAGCAATTTGTGAGAGACAAAGTCAAATGCTTTCGACATATCGAAAAAAATAGCTGTCACTAATTTGTTGTTGTCAATGTGATTTAATACTTTAGTTACTAAATTAAAGCAAGCCAAAACTGTGGATTTGCCTTTCTGAAAACCGTATTGTTCATTTTTAATTATTTTATTTTTATCAATAAAAGCAATAAGTCGTTTCTGCATTGCCTTTTCAAAGATTTTCGATATTACAGGTATTAAAGCAATAGGCCTGTAATTGCCTATTTCTGTATGGTCATCTTTTTTGTACAATGGTCTAATGATGACATTTTTTAATAATTTTGGGAAACAACCTTCTAAAAATGACAGATTAACTAAATGTGTCAGCACAGAGGTCAATTCATTTGAGCTTGCTTTTAGTATTTTAGTGGCTATATTATCACTACCTACTGCATTTGTGTTCTTAAGAGACATTATAATTTGTTTGATTTCATTATGACTATATGGTCTTAGGAAGATGCTATCACTTGCTATATTCATGTAAGTATTTCTTAATTTAATATTTGGTTTATTTGTAAGCTCTAACCAATACCTATTAAACTCCTCAGCAATATGTTTGGTGTTGTTAGTTATGTCACCATTTTTCTGTTTAATTTTGTTGATCAGGTGTAATTTGTTGGTAGATAAATATTCCTCTTTTATAAGCTCCCATGAGGATTTACATACATTTTTAGAGTGTTGTAGTATTTTTGATGAACAATTTTGCCTTGACTGGTTAATACAGTCTTTTAGTAACCTAGTATAAATCTTATATTTTTTCTTATTAGCAATTGATTTCACTTTGTAAAATTTATAACGTAAAAACCTCTTTGTCCTGCAACTAGTTCTCAAACCTTTGGTCACCCATTTTAGTCTACTTGTTTTTTTTGCAATTTTTATTTTAACCGTAGGAAAGCATAAATCATAAAAGAGAGTAGTCAATTCATGGAAGTGCTTATATGCCTGATCAACGTTGGTTTCACTGTATACCTCTGAGAAAGATAGACTAGATATGCATTGTTTAAACTTGAGAACATTTTGATTACAATAGTCTCTTCTATATATGAAATACTCTAGGGGAGTTTCTTTCTTTCTTACAGGAATGTGTAACATTTGTGCTGTATTGTGGTCAGAGAGGTCTAGGTGGAGTAGTTTGCCCTTCGCTGTTCCGATACTACTAATCAGGTGATCTATACAAGAACTCTGTCGCGTTGCTTCATTAATGTGAAATATCATGTTGAAGTTTCTAATAATATCCTTGAATTGAGTAGTAATGTTACTATTTTGTAAGGTATTCACATTATAATCACCTGCCAAAATGAGCCTCTTACTATATTTTTGTCGGAAATAATACAATATCTTACACAGATATGTAGCAAAAATCCCAAAGTTAGAAGTAGGTGTCCTATAAATGACAATAACCAAAATGTTGTGTGCTAACACCTCTATTCCACAGCATTCAAAATCATTGTCTTTACTATATTCTTTTAACAAACCTATTTCTCTGACCGTTAACTCTTTCTTTACAAAAATACAGGTACCACCACGTTTTTGTTTTTTCGCTCTGCAGTATGATGCTGCTAGTTTGTAGCCAGAAAGTTTTAATAAATATTCATGGCCTTTTTCAATAAAAATTTCTGACAAACATATTATGTCCGGTTCTTCGTTTTGACTACGTAATTCTGCTAAATGTATTTCAATCAAATCTTGTTTGCTCAAAAAGCCAGCAATGTTTTGGTGAAGAATTCTAAGACATTTATTCCCGAAAAAACAACTCAGGTGATGTATTGGAGATGCCTGTATTACAATTTTCCGTTTGAGTCTCCGCATGTACCCAGGTTCGTGTTTCACACCTACAGATTTTTCGAGTCTTTGGGCAAAACTTGGTATTGATTTGCTCAGCATTTACTTGTAGTTTCTTATACGTCAAATACTTTTCGTCATAATCTAATTGGTCTATAAAACTATTTGTTTGTTTACACATGTTAAACATATTGTAATAATTATTATAACTACACATAAAGTCAATGAAAATACAATTAGAATATTGCCTGCTTACCATTTTTAACATGTCATTCAATTTATATTCATTCAAATATCTATTAATTACCGTTTTCAAAACAAAAACTTTGCACTTTACATTTTTAAGAAAAAATGACAGCTCAGTCATAATTTTTAGAGGGTTACTATCATGTTGCCCCACAGATAATATAATGCGATCGTCCTGGCGGATGTCAAACAATTTAGCACATGTCAAAATTTCTTCGGTCGAAGCATTCGGTTTGATAAACGATCTAACATTATAACGAATGATGTTTGAACTTAATCTTAGTTTAGTCATGTGTTTCGACATATTCATGCATTGAGAACCCCCAAATATAAATATACGTCTAGTCGAGTCGTTCACGGGTTGGTTCTCCATTCCACGTCTATACGAGTCTTTCACGGGTTGGTTCTCCGGATACACCTTATCTTGCATTCCCACATCTGTATAGGCGGGTGAGCGCTTATCAGTAATTTCCACTACTGGTGCGGGGTTTCTTCTCGGTGCTGTGTGAAGGCCTTCTTCTTCGCGTGTTATTTTATGCTCTATTTGTGGTTGGCATATTGGCGTTGGTTTTCTTGATTTGGTGACTGAACTATCGTTGAAAGTGTCCGTAAGTCGTCGTCTCACACTGTTTTTTTTCGTTGTGGAAAGATTTTTTCGAAATGTTGTTATAGGACTCATACATATTTGTTTCAATGTGCTTACTTCTTGTATCAGTTGAGCTATTTGTTTTTTCAATTCTACATTTTCTATAATAACATTTTCAAGTTCATTTTGTGTGCTTTCTAAGTTGCATTTTAAGTTATTTATTTCTGTAGTCAACTCTTCTCTACATAATGTCAAGGCCCGGGTAGAAAGGTCAAAGCTTTTCGTAAGCAGCTCTTCTGAACATGATGAATTCATTGAATTACTGCTAATATTCAAATCTTCTAGAGATGTTGATTTTGTAATAGGTTTCCTTATTGTAATATTATTGATGTCTTCCATATTTTTTATACTAACTTTTATCAATTCACAGCTTACAAAGTACCTTTGTGAAGACTGGTTACTTTGGCCTTTTTTGCTATTTATTATGCTATATTATTAAATGTGTATGAACTGGAACGCGTTCATTACCACTGCGCTTTAGTTGGTAGCACTGCTCTTTGATCTTGATTGGTGAATTATTCTGGGTGATATTGAATGAATAGCAAGTTTTGAATGGTGATAAGTTGATAACGGTATAGTGAAAAATCAAAACTTTTTGGGCTATTTAGGACGAGTTTGTCGGCACCATGTTTATATTGGGTGATTTAATAAGTCCTTCCGTTGTTTTTTGATGTCATCTGCTACCACATATCACTCCACTTCGTACTATTTCCAGTTTATGAGTTTATAATAGGCACCTCGTTCACTGCTATTTATTTTTGTCACTGATCAAAATGTTATTTGCAAACGATATTATTAGATATTTAAACTGTTTTCACTTCACTTCTGGTATATTACTTATATTTACTTGGGAAAATTATGAAAAAATATTTTTTAAATACGGAGCCAATGTTTACTTCAGCCGGTGTTGCCAGCATGTCGTTATGAATAACGTCATTTCTTATAGCAAAAATCCTTTTTCGTCACAAACTTTGGCATGAGCTTTCGAGATGCTAATTTAGACTTTATGAATCCCTCTCTTCTTGTCTTGTCGCATACACTTAGAGCTGCTTCTGTCACAACTTTTACTGGTCTTTCCACAGCCTGGATGTGGCAAGGCAGTCTCATAAACTCCAAATCTGAATCTCCTCCCTTTTCAATCATATCTTGTAACTGCTCATCGGAAATATTCATCAGTATTGGGGGTTCGTATATATTTTGTTGCCATTTAATCAAGTCTATGTAAGAACATGCATTTAAGTTTACTTTTGGCACCTCAAACATGCGCGGAACAGAATTTGAATTCACTTGACGAGCCTTTAAAATGCATCTTGCAGCGAGTTCTATAATGTGCTTATGTGAATCTGTTATCATACTCAACAACAAGTTTTCTGGATGAGAAAAGTAACTGTGTCGAAGTAAAACAGGGTCCACTATCGCTAACAACTCGTCGGATAAATATCTAGTGCTGCTAATGAGCTTCCATAAATGTTTTGAACCATCTTTGCAGGATGAATGTGTTTTGATGGCAAACCAGACAGAGGCGTATGTTCTTACGACAAACGTTGCTAAAGTTACAAGATTTTGTTGTGGATTTTCCGTAGAAATATACAAACGCAGTATACGATTAGCTCTTGTCAACCAGCGGGCATGTGATAGCTTACCTGGGCTTCTGTTTAATAAATCAGGAGGGCAGGATCAATTTATGACAGCAGTAGTTATTTCTTGCAAATGTTTCGGGTCTGTACTGAGTTCTGTTGATATTTTTGGAGGTAGTTCACCTTATATCTTCTCAAAGTTGGCCAGCGGCAGCGTCTCGCATGTATCTATCTGCTTTACCAATTTGACCTGCAAATGACCTAGGTCCTGCAGTAGGGCCATCTAAATGTGTAAACAAATGCCTCAGTGGCAACTCATTGACGTGTAAGAGGCAAATTATCCATTGCACGACTCCCACTTTCCCTGTATTAGTGTTTGTTCCATCACAGCCAACAGCCATTAAACTCTCTGGTGATATCTTTTCAGTCGTCAAAAAGCTGTGGATAGCTCTTTCAATATTTCTTGCACTGCCCGATGTTGGAACCACATACCCAACATAAACAGAACCTGGTTCTTTTATAATCGAAATATGTTCCTCTTGTACAATCACTTTATACCTCTTTAATCCTTTTAAAACAGTTTTAGCCGTCTTGTTTTTCCTTCCATCGAAATATAATGCCGGAATTGCCGTTACTGTTTCTTCTGTTAAAATTTGCTCGCATACTTTCTGTCTTATTCTTCTTAACTTCATCCTGTCCACGACGTTAGTCTACTGCACCTCAGAGTTAGCATCAGAAGCAGAACACAGAACAGATGATACTATAGCCACCGCAGCTCGGTCTGATACTCCGTATCTATCGCATACAGTCGTCAAACTATGAAGACTGGCATCCGTGAGCTTTATAAGCTTTTGATCCACTGTTTCAGTGGTGTCAAGACTCTCTGCGGCCGACGAACAAGAAGAAAGGTTGACTTTAGAACTAACTTCAGATCTATTTAGCCGATACGAAGAAGAGGGAATTTCTTCAATTAATTTATTTGAATTATGCCTGATATATTGTTTTAGAGCACGTAATCTTCTATTCTGCAATTTTTTACTCTGGATAAGATCCATTCTTCCAAAAGCCATTAGTCTGTTAGTGCGTTGGTCTTCTAAAAATATTTGTTCCTCTTTTGGCACTTTTTTTTCTCTCAAACAAGTACAGCTTACAAATTCTTTATATTTACATGCAGCTATGTCAAAAAAGTTTTCTACTTTGTACTCTGAACTCTTCTAACATTTCTTCCTTAAGTTTCTTCAAAGACTTTTTCAAATTATAACATTTTGAGTGATAACTTTTTAGTAACTGTAAGACTCGTTTGTGTGTGACAATTGGAATAGAAGATTTTATCCACAATTCTTCAATATTTATTCCAACTATTTCGGCAATTTCCAAAAACGTGGGTCCTTTTGTAATGTTATTCCTTTCTTTTAAGTCTTGTCGAACCCATTCATAGAATTTCATCACATTTTCATTCGTAGGTAGGATATTCCCTTTCAACTCTGCACTTTCACCAAATATCGGACATTAACTTTTGTCTCGTAGAAGTCATGTTAAGAGACTTAAAAAACTTAAATCAACAAGCACTCGTGAATATAATTGCCGTGCGACCTTTCACCTTGAGACAATAATCGATACTAGTTGAAACAAAACACTGCAATTCGTAGATCGGCGCGTGCCATCCCCCCACTTCGTCCCGCGCTTTGCTCCTCTGTCAAAGCGCCAAAGTATATTAAAATAATGAAATATTTGCATTGCAATAGCTAGTTCTATATTTGAATAGTATGTTTTTGTATAAAAGAAAACCATTTTAATAAATTCTGTACCATTTTGTAGCCCGCTCAAATAGCCCCTAAATTGTCGTTTTTGTAAATGTTCGATGTCTTGGCGGGGGCTTTTACCAATTTCTGAAAATATTTATATTTTTAATGGAGATAATTGATGACAATTGGCAACATAATACAACTATTCCAAATAAGAATTAGAAAAAAAAATGTCGTTCCACCACCTAGTGTTCACTGTGTCCGTTAGTTGTATGTTTGTAAAGTTCCCCGCGACACAGGATTTAGTCCTAATGCGGGAATTGTCTTATAAAAACTAAAAAAACTATCTATCATCAATGTTTATAACGATTGATGGATTGAATTCAGTTATATCTTAATTATATACCACCTATAGCATTCTTACACACTGGACCAAAACGTACTTGGAAAATATATCTTAAAACGGTCTTGAATCCATCTGTTGCTACAAAATCGTCACACTGCAACCCTCGACTTCATGCTTCCGTAGACTGTTGCCAAAATAGACACAACACCATTGACAAATCGTGTCTCCAGTCCTTTAACTGAATGACGCACCATACATCGTCAGATGGGATACCAATTATAATGATTACTTCCGCAGGTAGCTAGTTAAGATAACCGCTCAATAATGATACATGATTTAACATCAATCTTCTTTCGGCTTGTTTTTGTTTAATTTAATGTGCTTTTTAGGGTTCCGTACCTAAAATGTAAATTACGGGACCCTATTACTAAGCCTCCGCTGTCTGTCTGTCTATCTGTCTGTCCGTCTGTCTGTCCGTCTGTCTGTCCGTCTGCCTGTCCGTCTGTCTGTCCGTCTGTCTGTCTGTCACCAGGCTGTATCTCATAAACCGTGATAGCTAGAAGGCTGAAATTTTCACTAATTACGTCATTCGGTTGCCGCTATAACAACAAATACTGAAAATAAAAAATAAAAAAAATATTAAGGGGGTCCCGCTAGACGCTTCAATTTTTCAAAGTATATGTAGTTCTATATTGCCTTTCAAAATAAATAATTAAATTAAAAATGGTAAATAATAATGGGGGGCTCCCATACAACAAACGTGATTTTTAAGCAATTTGTTACTCGATCTTAATAAACAGGTAAAATCTTAAAAAATATTTAAGTATACATACAACAAACGTGATTTTCTTTAATAGATGATAGTACGGAACCTTTCGTGCGCCAGTCCGATCCGCACTTGCCCAATGTTTTTAAGCTTTTTTCGTGTCATTAATAAGTAATTATGGAAAATAATAACCGTTTGAAATACGAACACTATTCATTCATGAACCATTCTAATATTGGCCCTCGTATATACAATACAATTATTGAGCTGTAACAATACAACGTCCATGTTGTACCTGCTCCTATTCAGGTTGGGAACTCTACGCTCGAAGTTGTCGACAAGTATATCTACCTGGGACAAGTAGTCCAATTAGGTAGGTCCAACTTCGAGAAGGAGGTCAATCGTCGAATCCAACTCGGTTGGGCAGCGTTCGGGAAGCTACGACTTATCTTCTCGTCCGATATCCCGCAATGTCTCAAGACGAAAGTCTTTGACCAGTGTGTGTTGCCAGTCATGACTTACGGATCAGAGACGTGGTCGCTCACTATGGGCCTTATCAGAAGGCTCAAGGTCACTCAGAGGGCGATGGAGAGAGCTATGCTTGGAGTTTCCCTGCGAGATCGAATCAGAAATGAGGAGATCCGCAGTAGAACCAAAGTCGCCGACATAGCTCTCCGGATAGCCAAGCTGAAGTGGGAGTGGGCAGGGCACATAGCTCGAAGAACCGATGGCCGTTGGGGCAGAAAGGTTCTGGAGTGGCGGCCACGTACCGGACGACGCAGCAGAGGTAGGCCTCCCGCAAGGTGGACCGACGATCTCGTCAAGATCGCGGGAGGCGGTTGGATGCGGGCGGCTCAAGACCGGTATGTGTGGAGAACCTTGGGTGAGGCCTATGTCCAGCAGTGGACGTCGTTTGGCTGATATGATGATGAACAATACAATAAAATATTATGACAACGGAGAAATGAAAATAACACCTAATGGCTATTGAAGTAGAGTCTCATTCCTTGAGAGAATAAGAGAGATAAAATTTTACACTAACCTCGGCACGATCGCTCATAGTAAATGCAAGCACGTAACTGTTTATCTGAGGATATACAGATATATACACTGAGGATATATATAATATCTTATGGCCATTATCTTGCTATAAAACTAGTACCTGCTAGTATAGTTTTATTAGAACATAACTCTACTTGGGAAACATTCACGTTTATACACTTATAATATGCTTTACAATATACATGATGGGCTGAAATGGTACCAACATCTGGACACAATTTCCTGTAAGCTCAGAAGAACTATACACATCTTCAAATCACTGAGATACTGTGCAGATCTCAAAACATTGAAAATGGTACATACCGCAATCTGTCAGTCTATCATCAATTATTGTATCTCGGCTTGGGGTGGAGCAGCCAAACAAAAGTTTCTCCAGGTGGAACGTGCACAAAGAGCTGTGCTCAAGGTGATGCTAAATAAACCATTTAGATACCCTACCAAACAACTCTATGAGGAATGCAAGTACTAACTGCCAGACAGCTCTTTGTGCTACGAGCTGCAATCTGGTAACACCAACAAATGCCCCCACCTCACACAAATAAACGCAAAAATAGTCTTATATGCCCCACACAACCTCATCAAACCTCATTCGCCAGAAAACAACTTTATATAATTAGCTCTTTAATCTACAAGAATATCCATAAACAAATTCATTTCACAAATCTGAATAAGCAACAAGCTCAGAGGAAAATACTAAATTGGCTACTTGAACTAGACTATTCTCAAACTGAAGCATTACTTACATGCCTGTCATAACAAATAATTATACTTTCAGTACAATAACTTTCAATATACACGAACACACGCACTCACACACACACACACACACACACCACCCACACATACACGCGCACACACATAAACCCACACACACACACACATACATGCGCACACACACACATACATGTACACACACATCATTCAAATTCATACGTCCCCAGGCAAGTATTTACAACCCACCAGACCTATCTTCATTTAATACGCAACATATAATGTAAAAGGTTTAATTGTATACAAGACACCAGCAGAACACTGTCTCCCATGTTACAGGTCACCCTAGTTTGGGAGGCAGGGTCCGATATTTGATGTACACCTTAATGTTATAAGTAACTAAAAACACAGATGTTTGTAACAAAAAGGTTTTTTGGTTCAATAAATAAATTATAATTAATTATTAATACAGTACCACATAATTTTATGACAAAATACGCCGCATTTATATGTATATCCTCAATGTTTCCATCGTTAATGAGTTTAGTTACTGGTCTGAACAACTACGACTGAAATTTGTATTTTTAGGAACTGCATTTAGCTTTCACGGTAACTACATAGTTATGGCGAAGATACAACTAACAGCATCTAAAAGTCAGTAGTGGAACTACGAGGACACAATAACAGATCTTGAGCCGCACAACCAAAGGTTACAGTATACACAAAGGATTTAATTATTGTTTCATATGTTATTCACAGAAGACATGAAGAACTTATAGAACTGCAAAATTATTTATCAACAAGAATTTATTTTTTATTTTTTATAGCATTGTATTTTTTTTTTAAACTGACGAGAATATTTTTAGTACACGTTCTTTATAGGACTGTTTCTATCAAGTAAAAATTAAATAGCTATATATTTTAGCGGTCGAGATGAGGTGTAGCCACCCTACTTTACGACGTTAATCGGTGGCAACCAAACATATTACAATCCGACGAAGATTGGATCTGTACGAACGATGTTTTCAAGCTTTGACTTATTCCCGATACTAGCTGACGAATGTAATGAAGTTGGCATCGTAGCCAAAACGTCTGTAGCGACAGAATGTTTTACAGTCGACTAATTTGTTTTTTGTTGGTTACGACAGCGAAGATAGCAGAGTAAATTGGTAATCGGAATGCATGCGTAATAAAGTTCAAAGTTTTGATTTGATTTTGTAACTTTCATGTAACAGTTCATTGGCTAGCTTCGTCGTTCGCTGGGCATTCTGTTGTTGTTGTCTGATGTTCCCCATCAAAAAGTAACTCCGGTTTGGATGCACCAATAGACGCTTACTCAACGGAAGCATATAACTGCCAATCAGTCCAGTCAGCATCGAAAACACGTAACCTCTTGAACGTTATACTATCTTCTGCATATAATTAATATTCTTTCGCTTCTGACTGACAGACAAGGCAGAGCCGAAACTACCGACACCGGTTGAAAGAAGCTAAAATTTAGCATGTATGTTCCTTAACCCTCTGCAACTGACGTGCCTTAATTTTTACATTTTCACTGACGTGATAGTGCACGAGACACCATTTCAACATCAAATATTTGTATAGAATTAAATTATACGACTATTCTATTCATTTTTATTTGATTAATAGCCTGTATTTTATAAGGAATGCACATTAAAAAAAAGAAACAATTCGTATTTTCAAAATTTAACAGTCTTTATTAACTTCACACAAATCAGTCAGTAAATCTTTATGTAAGTGTTAATGACATAGAAAAAACATAAAATCAATTCTTTTTTAATCTTAACTTTAAATATTTTAAAAATTAACAGTTACAGAATTCAGTGTACGTAATATGAGATACATTCATTGGTTAAATAAAAAATTAGAGAGGTTCAAAATCGCAGCTTTTTTGACCTACAAGTCCCAGCCGACGTTCTCTAACGGGTGGAAGAAGCAGAAGGAGTGCTTGGCCTAGGGTTGTTACTTGAGTCAGCCATCAAACAAACAAATATCTATGTTACTCAGTGATAATACATAACAAACATAACAGAAGAAGTTTACGATAATATAGCATTATATTAGCTTTTGCCTGCGACTCCGTTTGCGTGGAACTTGAACCCGCGATAACTCGACTTCGCGTTAACGTATCGAGATAAAACATCCACCAAAATATAAAAAAAAAATATTAATGTTTTAAAGATCCTCCCCATTAAAATTCCTAAAATATCTTCAATATAGAGACATCAACAATTTTATTATAATTATGTATAGACAAGTAGTTTTTAAAATCATCCCAATATTTTTTTTGTGTCTTCATTATAAAAAGAAATTCAAAAATATCCGCTTTTTCTAATATTATTATAGATATCTAATAATCTAATCTAATATTAATAATAATATATCAAGCTGAACAATTTGTTTGTTTATTAATTGTTTGCTTGAACGCGCTAATCTCAGAAACTACATACTGGTCTGATTTAAAAATTATTTCAGTGTTAGATAGCACATTTATCGAGGAAGGCTACATCTAGTATATTATATAAATAAAATCAAATTTTAGGATGACTAAACTTATCTACTGATGTGGTTGTACAGGTGACCCTATGAAAATATAGACATTTTACTAAGGTAGAAGTACAGTAGACACTTACCTTAACACTGACGTAGTAGACTCTTGGACACCTTTCTCTCGCTACGCATATGTGCGCTTGCTACTACCACCCCCTGCGCGAAGACCGATGCGAAACATCACCACAGTAAGGTACTGAGAGAAGTGGCGGTCAAATTTGAACATTAACGCTAATAAACCCAATTTTATATTTCGCGGTGTCTATTGGCGACTGACGCGGTAGTCCGCGTCAGTCGCAGAGGGTTAAGGAGACTGGGAGAGCTCTAAGAGAGAATTTTTAGAAATTCCTCTCCTAGGCCCACATGGCCGAGCAGCGAAGTCTAGTCTAACATATCATCACACGAGATTTTCTTACTTGGTCTTATCCAGTTTACATTTAAACACTAGTCAAGTAACGTAATCATAGTGATAAGCGTTTTAATTCAAAAATTATTACTTTCTTCTTTGTTTAACACGCGCCAATGGGCGTTCACTTATCAAATAAACAACTTGACCTTATAATCTGTACAAATTTATTCGTATTAAACGATCTCTCGTCTTCTGTCAATTAAAACGTCTAACAATTTTAAACTTAAATGAAAAGGGCGATCTTGAATGTTTTGTCGTCTGAATGCGTCCTTTTTATGCAAATAAGAGATCTTTTGACGAAAAGTTCTGTGAAGACGCTACGCCGTTCTAAGGTCGCACTCGATTCATTTAGTGTGGCTCGCCTTAATGTCATTATTTGAATTAAGAATTTCGAAGTCAACGAATTTAATTTGACTAAACAACTGGCCTGTTTTATTTTATTTTGCTTTTTAAAATTAAATATGCTCAAAGGGGTGTTCTAATAATACTTTTAGAAATCCATTTTTAAACAAAAGTCTTAATCCAAAAGTTTGTGAAGTTTGGATCGGTGAACGTTTATTATTCTTTCGCGGCTAAACTGCAAAACATATTTTCATGAATCTTTGCAGTCATATAGATTAAAAGTAGGTACATTAAAATAGCACTTCGCCTACCTTTCAACACGCGTGCTGCGCGCAGGAACTAGTATAACCAGTTGTCATTACTTACATGTGCTACATTATTTTATCCAGATATTTTTCGTGTTAACTAAAATATTAACTAAACAGGCATTAAACGCAAAAAAACGCAACTATTTACCGTACATATATATGTTTGGTTACATTATCTTAGCTGCGAGTAATAAATGTAGTGTAATTTCCCGCAAGGTGTCCTTTAAGGGTGGCAGATAATGACGTGATTCGACCTCATTTTGCCGACGATTTAATCTACATCGACCGAACCTTCACATGGGAAGGGGTTTGTTTATATCGTTAGTGGTCAAATTGTTTAACAAAATCGTTGGGCGCGTCAATTTGAAGTTTTAACCGTCATAAGATTCAGGCGTAAAAGGCAACATATGTATATTTTTGATTTCTCTATTGTGAACAACTGCGAGGTTGCCATGTAGATAAATTACCATGTGATATGTAAAAAAATACTTACACAATTATATAATTTATTTCTCTCAACATCATCATCATCATCCTCGCGTTGGTATCCTAGACTTTCGCATTGGAACCAAAGGTCTAGTGCACTAGTCTAACCAGAATTGGAAAATTATTAGCTTCGCCGCAGAGTAACTGCCGTCTTATCATAGGTAACTTTGTGTATTGGTATTATTATCTGGAAAAGTAGTTTTCTCACTCATGCTAAATTTACTTTGGCACTGAAAAGGCTCTACTACTGCAACATAAAAAACTAACATCACCGCAGTCTATTCAAAAATACGCAAAAACATCCCCACAGCAAGTGCCCAAGTAACTACAAACATAAAAAATCCAATAAAAATTCAAACAGAACATGTTCATTTCAAACAAAGTTTATCGGAACACGAGTTTCCTTTGGTTTATTTTCGCCAACGAGACCACCCCTTTATATTTGTTCTGTTGGATTTAGCAAAGCGTCGGGAATCCTTGGAATAATTTATATTTTTCAAGAGCTCAACAGCTTGACTTTTGCTGACATTGTTTTGGAGTCGAGAAACTTCTAGATAAAGGAACTACGTCACCCTTCACGTTGCACTCCTAATCCTGTCCTTACAAATATTACGAATGCCTTTGAATTTATATGCAAAGAAACTTTTTCGTGACAAAGAAAAATATTCATGAAAAACAGTGGCGTTTTTTGCCCGAAATTGCTGAAGGAGAGACCGTCTTGCTGATGAGAAATAATACAACAGCATGAGAATATACTGTAATAAAAATAGTCAAATCGACTCAAACCATCTCTTGATAGAAAACAATACTTTAGCATGCTAATAGCATCACAAATCTTAAAAGCCGGCCAGTCTCTTTAACGATCAATGTTTGTAGGCATTGCTATCCATTATGACAATTTTTTACGGTACCCTTACCGTAGGCAAAAATGACAAAAAACGGATCCCTTATAGATTCGCCATGTTTGTCTGTCCGTATACCACAGCCATTATTTTAGTTATCACTTACTATTTTTAATAATCCAATTCATAATGTTTACATATCGTAATATTCCACCAAACCAGCCAAACGTACACATAATTATAATTGACTAGCCGACGCCAGCGGCTTCGCACGCACATATTTTCGAATTTCCCGTTTTTCCCGATCCCGTGGGAATTTCGGGAAATCCCGTCTTAGTGCACCCCTACGGTCCCCAAGGAATATACATGCTAAATTTCAGCTTTTTGCAACACGTAGTTTCGGCTGAAGCGTGTCTGTCAGTCAGTCAGTAACGCAAGGATTTTATATATTAAGATAAACTCCAGTAGCTTAACGGGGCTCGCATTATGATCTAATATTATGTTTAACACGTTGGCAACACTGTGCGGTACAGTTACTGACATAAGTAGATAATCGTATAATCTCCATCGATATATAATACTACTTGGACAAGATGACGGGTCACGTACAAAATCTTAGCTAAAATCTGTCCGCGACATTTGATTCCTACCAAACAGAGACAAATGTTTTAAAACAGTTTTAAGTTCAACCAAATTACAACCATGAGACAGAGTAGGTAATAAAGTCACAAATCATAAAAATTTTATCTAATACTTACGACCAGTCGTGACAAAAAACGTAATTTTCGTTTAGTTTCTTATTTTTTCGAATTTCAAATTCGAATTTTACTACATGGTATGGACTATGACATGTATGGACTCGCGCAGAACACTAAAATAATTTAAAATATGAATGAACTTAAAAGTTTACTGGTTCTTTACTTTTAAGTTTCGGCCATCTATGTTTCTTAGTAAACATTACTTATAATTTAACTATCTGGTCCCCGCGGCTTCGTTATAAATATAATAGCAGTTATAGATTAGCCTTACTTTTTGTGTATAGTGTTTATTTACTTTTAATGCACTTTAAACAAAAATGTAAGTACGCCTGTTTTCAAATGTATTAATTATCGACGGCTCACCAAGCTAGATATCGCAGGATGTGACAAATAAAAATACACCTTAATTCCATATCTTTATAATCATCTTCAATCTTCATGGTACAATGACAGTTCTATTTATTTATTTATTTAGGTTCACCAACAGACATTTAACATTTAATAAGCACATTGGGCCTATTACAATTACGTAGGTTCTGAATGCACACCTTTAATAGGTAAACACAACACACATTATAGTAACTTAATTACATAAACATAATTATTTTTAACAAAAACTTAACCACCTTCTAATTGGACAGAATTAAAATGATACCAAACGGAAAGCACTAAGCTATCAAATTAAAAAAATAATAATGAAAATCCGTTCAACCAGTCGAAAGTTCTGAGGCAACAAACCGTTTGTCTTGGTCTGGGTGTATCTATGCATAATATGCAGGTATTAAAAAAAAAGAAGTAGCTATATATGTCTATCCAATGTCTAGTATTCCCAGTACCAGTATGCTTAGTTTGGGACTAGATGGTGTCGTAAGTGGTTAAAAAAACAACAAATAATTCAAATAGCCTTAACCAATTTTAAACAACCAATTTTGATGTTCTGGTAACAAATTATTTAAAAAATATTACAAAACAATCGACTCCATGCATCTACTGTTCTGGTTTGTGTATGTGTTATCACTGTTATCTGTGGCTTGTCAAGATTTTTTGATGTGCGTCAAAAAAATTTTTATGGCGGATTTAATAATTCATTTCGTCCAAAATATGATATAATTTGTTAATTCTAATCTTAAAATATAACTTATTTTTTATTAATTTACCGAGAGTAAGATACTCCATCCATTAAATTGCATTTTGGGCCATTATTTTTGCAACTTTTTATCAGGCATTGCGGCATTGTGAAACGTATTGACGTTGGCTGTGTTTCAAACCAACTAAACACAATATACGATCGCGCTGTCAAGCGAGCCGTTATTTGCCGAGGCGGTTTTTGGCGCGGACACTATATCTGGTAGTATTATATATCGATGATAATCTCATTATAAAACAAGGATTTAATATAAGCCAGGGCTAGATTTGCATTATTTTAGTCCATCGATCGAATTTGCATAAAATGCAGTATTTCAAATATCAATTATGTATTCATTTTAAAGGTAATGTAACGTTTGTCCGGCACTTACCGCGTTTGCGTCACAGTACCGCCCATACGCACGGCCAATCAGAGAAAAGCATCGTCCGCGCTCGCGAAGCCTGACCAAATATGTTCATGAACGGACTCCAACGCTGATGGAGGGCCCGGTATATAAAGGGGCCGACAGAGAGGCCGGCACCGCTACTCTAACGTCGCTTCTACTACCTACCTAGTATAACTAAGCGTACCTACTGACCCTACGTCGTATCTACGTGTATCCTGGTCCCAGCTACTACCAGTGTACATATACAGAACTAACCGGTCTAATTTCATGTTTCTTCCTTCAGTAGTAGACTTTACGGTGATGAGTCTATTTCTTATTTAAATTCTAACAAAAAAATTAGGCAAACTGTCCTATAGGGTTACAATGTTACATTTATGTCCTACACATTTATTTATTCATAGGACACTTATAATATTATAAATTAAATATGATTAATAATTCTGCTATTTTCCCCTCTTGTTAAGTAGGTACTGTACCTGTAATAAATTGAAATACAAAGTGAGAAATAAAAATAGGGACATAGCTAAATAAAACTGAAACGTTAATTGTATTATGAATTTATGATGTACTGTATACATACTGTTCCATATTTGGCCAACGGCAAATACACCCCTTACTTCATAGAGTTCCAAATATGTCCGAATGAATCTACCGTTACCGCATCGTGTTCCAAATCAGGAACATAGTATATGGATGTTTTTTACCCAAGAACGTATGTACCCTGTAAGGGACTGCCAACAAGATTTTTTATAAACCTGTACTATAATAATTATGTGTCCGACTGTACCCGATAATGTAGTTGCGCCTTGTATGAATGAAGTGGTTTCGTTTAACAAAGGCGACATAGGCTCTTGATCAAATATGAAATTCGGAGGTGATAACGGAATATGTCTGTAAACCCCCAAGAGGATATGCATCGGTGGTTTAACACAACCGTTGGATGAATGAAAATGCCGGCAGGCTTTCCCATCCTGCATAATAATTATGTTCTGCTTCTCTTCCTTTAGGATTGCGTTGGAATGAAACAGGGATATGTCTTGGCATTGCTTCTTAAAAAATTGGGCATGAAATATCCCAAGACACGGACAACATTCATTCTATGGGATACCTACTGCACCGTTTTCCATAGTCCTGCAACATCGTAATCGTCCTAGCTAGGGTTATCCCAGTTGAATCTGTTTAATCATTTGTTTAGGAGATCGAAGATAGCTTATTCGTACAACCAGATAATGACAGACTATCTCAGCCGGGATTGAATACTTACTCAATAAGTATATATATATAATATATATACTTATTGAGTGCTCTCCGAGGCTACGGATGGTAATTAACAATTAACCACAAATATTCGAAATAGCAACGGTTGGCGCCGTGGTTTTGAACTCGATACCCTCTGAGCAGTAGTCTATCGGTATCACCTAGGCTTTCGCTGCCAGTCATTTCTCCGTAGCATGAACCAAATTTTAGTTACAAGCTTAGCCTCTATTATAAAGTCACACTCGAAACTAATAAAACTCCCGTCCAATCAAAGAATAATTAAGCCGTGGATTACCAAGGGCTTGCTACGTTGTATCCGAAATAGGGACTCAATGGGTAGAAAATTGAAAAGCGATCAAAATAACTACATTCTTAAGATAACTTATATCAAATATCGCAACTTTTGCAATATACTACTCAAAAGACTTAAAAACGCTTACGAGGTAAATCAATTGAAAAAGGCACAAAATAACCCCAAAGCAACCTGGAAGTTGACCAAGAATATCATTCAAACTGGCCTCTCAAAAGATTCACCCCAAGAACTCCTAAACATAGACCAATATAAAATTAATGCTGTCAATAAAGTCAACAAATATTTTTCCACCATTGGTAGTGACTTAGCGGAATTGATCAAAATTAATTCTCAAAGTAAGAGCAGTATATACCAACCAGACGACAATATTAACCAGAACTCTTTCGTTCTCATGCCGACGGATGAAAACGAGGTTTTACGCATTGTTCAGGGGTTAAAAAGCGCTGCCGCTGTCGGGTGGGATACCATACCAACATTGCTGTTACAGAGATGTTCTAATACCCTTGTACCAGTTATTACACATATTTGTAATAGTTGTATGTCAAGTGGTACCTTTCCTAAATGTTTTAAAAAAGCCATAGTCCACCCTATTTACAAGAGTGGGGACAGAGACAGTGTCAGCAACTACAGACCAATATCGGTGTTACCTGTTTTGTCCAAAATACTAGAGAGACTACTGAATACTCGTCTATTAAGTTTTCTGACAAAGAACAACATCTTGGCCTCAAACCAGTTCGGATTTCGAGCCGGAAGGTCAACAGAAAATGCAGTGGCCTCTCTTGTTGATGAGGTGGTGGAATGCCTGGACAATAATGTCAAATGCCTAGGCATTTTTCTCGACCTTAAAAAAGCTTTTGACACTGTCTCTGTCCCACACCTCCTTCTAAAGATGGAAAGGATGGGTATTCGAGGATACGCACACAAAATATTTAGAGACTTTTTATCTGACAGACAACAGTGCGTGAAGATTGGTTCGTTTATCAGCGATAATGCTCCTCTTTACTTCGGTGCCCCACAAGGCTCGGTCTTATCTCCAACGCTCTTCCTCCTTTATATTAACTCCTTATGCAATCTGTCCATACCTAATTGTTCTATCTTTTCCTACGCCGACGACACTGCACTACTTATCCGTGGTAAGACCTGGCTCGAAACATTCTCCCAAGCCGAACAAGCTTTACGCCAAGTAATGCAGTGGCTATCGACTAACTTACTAACATTGAACCTTGACAAAACTACTTTTCTAACCTTTTCGCTCTCCAATTCCACACAGCCGTCCCTGAACACCTACACACTCAAAGCCCACACTTGCTCTCCACTCCACTCGTCCTCACCCTGTAATTGCCCTGAATTAACTAGATCTACTCACACAAAATATCTTGGTGTATGTGTTGACAATCTCCTCAATTGGAAATGCCATCTTGCTTGTCTCACAGGTCGTATTCGTAAGATGATATTCATTTTCAAAAAACTTCGCCACTGCGCAGATAGTCAGACACTAAAAACTGTCTACACTGCTCTGTGTCAGTCTGTGCTATCGTACTGTATATCGGTCTGGGGCGGAGCAGCCAAAACCCATTTATTACCACTTGAGCGAGCACAACGAGCAGTGTTAAAGGTGATGACTTTAAAGCCATTCCGGTACCCTACTACCCAACTCCATAAAGAATGTGCAATTTTAACTGTTAGACAACTTTAACAAACAATAACGCGTAAACATGCCTCGTTAACGTATGATCCGGACTACACAAAAAAACGCCGGAGCTACAAAATTTGCCATACCCCTCGCTATAGAACAACATTAGCTGCACGTCATTTCTATGTCATTGGCAGGCATTTATACAATACTGTAAACAGAAGCTGTAATGTTTACCCACTTTTAAGAACTCAATGCAGAAGAGTTACGTCAAGTTGGCTAATGGCTAAAGCTTATGACGGAGATACGGAGGATATGCTAAAGCTGACTCCTCTATAATAGTACCTACCACCGGCACACACTGAATTACATAAAAGGAAGGACACATTATGAACACACACACACACGCTCTCTCACACACACATACACACACACACACACACACACACACACACACACACACACACACACACACACACACACACTCACTCACACACTCACACACACACGCGCACGCACGCACGCTCGCACCTATATGCAAAGTGTTATTATATGCACACACGCACTTATACGCCCATATATATGTTCGTCATAGTTAAGATTTATTTATTCAACTAATATCCACGCCATATTTTAATAAAACAATTATTTTGTAATACACCATTATGCGAGAGCCCTGGTACCCAAAACACAAGTTTAATCTTACCTTGGGTACCAGAGTTCAAAAACATTATGGACTACTTCATGCCGTGTATTTTATGTGTACCATAAAAATGTAATTATTGAAATAAATAAATCATTATTATTATTATTTGTTTCTCTTTCTCGGGTATTATTCTAATTTGTTAGAACAATACCCGGCCCTTTAGCAGGCGTACACGGAGACATAGGTCCAACGCGCAGAGGCCCTTTGAGAGTTTTAATCTAGAATGTAATGGAACACCTACTGAGGCGCCTCCATCACCGCACTATTAAGTACAGTCACGGGTTAGCCGCAGCAGGTGAGGGCCTATTGCTACTTATATGGAAACTAATTACTCTGGGCTATTGGGATGGGTGTTAAATGGATAGGTTTAGATAAAAACTATGGATGAATGCCGGCGTCTGCCCTAAGTACTCTTATAGTACGTCGAAAAGGGGCAGACGGTGACTCGCCAGCTCACTAGATGGACCCTCTCTAAATAGCCGCCAAGGCAAACAAACTCTACCATAAAGGTAACAAGAGGGCAACACCGGTGTGAGCGGCTAGGGGTGTAGAGCGGGGCGGCAC
The DNA here is from genome assembly GCA_944739405.2 of Euclidia mi. Lineage (NCBI taxonomy): Eukaryota > Metazoa > Arthropoda > Insecta > Lepidoptera > Erebidae > Euclidia > Euclidia mi. The sequence goes on from OX123192.2 coordinate 31,855,753, forward strand.
CGGTTTCGCCATCGCGGGTCTCGTGACCCGGAGCGGGTTTCCCCGTAATTACGCCCTTGACAATGACACTTCCACCCCCGAGCAAATAGCTCTTGCGACTTCCCTCTGGCCGACCGACTAAGGCAAGCCAGAGTCGAGAGTCCTGCGGGCGCTCTTGGAAATCCACTCCGACTAGCCAGTAAAGGCAAGCCGGAGACGAGGCCCTGACCGACTCCCTGAAGTATTCGGGACCGCAGTGTCGCCACACACATTCAGCTCGCCACAAAGCTGCCCTGCGGTTTGTCAGCTTTTTTTCTATCCTGTAATATATATCACAAGACAAAGGTGATGTTTGAAAGCTGTTACTCTGCCCTCTGAGATTGCGTTAGTCTCATGATGAGATAACGACTGCCCCAGAGGGGGCTTATTATTATTATTATTTTATTTTGTTTTTAAACAACTCCCTTTTTGTAGGGGTAAAATATGTGCCATGCGGGCCGCAGCCAAGCGTGTCACGTTAGATAGAATAAGCTGATGTTATGGATGATGATGTTAAAAACTTGCGAGTGATGCGACATTTGTTAAGTATGGTGGCTTTTTGTAGTAACTGTATCGAGTGTGCGGGCATGTGAAGGGTGTTCAAACTTTGATTGAGGGTTTTGGGTATTAAACCAGTTGATGATAAAACTATTGGTACGATATGGACAGTACCGGCTCGCCATTGCGTTTTTAGTTCAATGGCTAGGTCTTGATATTTTGATAGTTTTTCAGATATTGTTGACTGGATGTTGTGACTGTTGGGAATCGCTATGTCAATAATATAAACTGTGTTGTTTGTTTTATCATGTAGAGTTATGTCAGGTCTATTGTAGTGTATTGTTTTATCTGTAATTATTGTCCGATCCCAATATATTTTACACGATGTATTTTCGAGTAAAGTCGCTGGTTTATATTTATAATATGGCGTTTTCCTATTAATGAAATTATTTTGATGAGCAAGGTGTTGATGTACTATTGCAGCTACTTGATCATGGCGGTGTTTATAGTCAGACTGAACAAGAAATTTACATGCGCCAGTTACATGCTGTATAGTTTCGGAGGCTGAGTGACAGTGTCTGCATAGGTCGGAGACTTGGTTTGGGTCTTTAATAATAAATTTCTTAAAATTTCGGGTAGCTATAATTTGGTCTTGTATAGCAAGCATAAAACCTTCTGTTTCTGGAAATAGTTCCCCTCTCGTAAGCCATTCGTTCGATTTTAATTTATCGACGTAGTTTTGACCCAGATCGTTACGGTGTCTACCATGAAGACTTTTTGCTGCCCATTTACTAATATTTAGCTCTGCACTAGTGATTTTTTCATTAGGTTTTGAAAATTACGGTTTTGTAAATTTGAAGGGGTGAGTTTCTTGTCTAATTTGTTTATGTGTTTGTGTAATAATGACAGCTGTGACTTAGAATGGAAGTAGTGTCTGAGTGTAGATATTTGTTTATTGTGTAGGTTTTCAATGTGTATAAGTCCTCTTCCTCCCTCCTTACGTGGCAAAGTGAGTCGTTCTATTGAAGATTTTGGATGGTGTTTACGGTGTTTTGTCATGAGCGTGTTTATTGTTCGCTGTAGGTTTTTGAGGTCTGTTTGTGACCAGTTAATTATTCCAAATGAGTAAGTGAGTATAGGGATAGCATATGTGTTAATGGCTTTGACCAAATTCTTAGAGTTGAGGTGAGATTTTAATAAAAGTTTTAATCGGATCTTGAATTTCTTTGTGAGATCTGCTTTAGTTTCCTTTTGAAGAATTTTTCGAGATTGTCTAACTCCTAAATATTTGTAACCTGTAGAATTATCCAACGGTTTAGGGATGTTGGATGTGAACAAAAATATCGATATATCGATGTGTCGATATTTATAAAAATATAAATATCGGCGTCGATATCTCCAGGAAAAAATATCGATACATCGATATATCGGTGAATTTTGAAAACAATTGGCTGTTTTATAATAATAATAACTTTGTATATAGTTCAGGCCTAGTCAATAATATCAAAAGGTATTTTCTATGCATAAAATCTTCGGACGCGGCTCTACCCACGTGAATTATAGATACATCTAAACCTTCTTCAATGAAAATCACAGTATATTTTATTGTTGAAAAGCGTGAAATTTGCTTACCACACGGATGTGTGGTAATCAAAGTTCACCGCGCTCATACAGTCAGACAATAAGGAAAAAGAAAATATGTATAGCCTTTGCCCCTGGCTCAGCCAGCGTGAATTATAAACTTTACTTTATTTTATAAAATGTATAGATAGGTATTTGTCACAAACAACTAGCTTAATCAGCCGCTCAATTAAAAACCCAGATACTGAATAAAACGGCGCCCCACGCCATTCGACTAGCGGCTTGAATTCAGCCATGCAATCAACAGTACAGTTTTTACAAACAATAGTTTCTTTTTGCTTTCTTACTATATTAAATTTAGAGTTTTGTATTCTAGCGACTTCAGTTACATGGATAAAAATATATCGTTTTTGTACAATTTTCGATATGGCAAATTTTGTATCGATATATCGAATTAAAATATATCGGCAAAAAATATCGATATATTTAATTGAAAATATCGATACATCGATATATCGCTACTTTTTCAACAAGTCTACAACGGTTCAATCGTTTCACCAGTCTCTAAGACATATCTATTATTGTCAAGTTTGCCGTTGGTTATCGATAAAATTTTACATTTGTCAACCCCAAATTGCATGCCAATATCGTCGGAGAACTGTTGCGTTAGGTCTGCGAGATGAAAAAGGTCATTTTTATTACTAGCATAAAGCTTTATGTCATCCATATAAAATAAAAGCGTAAGCGAGAATCTGCTTTCAGAAGCAATTAATTGATATCCGAGATTACTATTATTAAGAAGATATGAAAGAGGATTAAGTGCTAAACAGAACCAAAGAGGGCTAAGTGCATCTCCTTGGAATATGCCACGCAATATGGAAATCGGTTCAGAGGTTAATGGAGTGGATTGGTCTTTTAATTGTAAAACGGTTTTCCAGTTCTTCATAGAGGATTTAAGGAATGCAATGATAGTTGGGTTGATTTTATAAATTGCGAGTATGTGTAATAACCAGCTATGTGGCACGGAGTCAAAAGCCTTGCGAAAATCTATGAACATGGTATGTATATCGTGTTTTTTACTGAAAGCTTCATTAATGGTTACGCCATCAATTGTGAGTTGTTCCTTGCAACCTTGGCTATATTTTCTACAACCTTTTTGATGTTCGGAAATAATATTGTATTCTGACAGATGTTTATATATGCATTCACTTATACATCCTGTTAATATTTTATATATTGTTTGCAGACAAGTGATTGGACGATATTTTGAAGGGTCTGATGTGTTATTATCTTTTGGTAGCATGTATGTTACTCCATGGGTGACATAATGCGGCATCTTGTGCGGTGTTTGTATAAATGAATTAATATGATTATGTAAGTATGGATGGATGTAAGTGAATTTCTTATACCAGTAATTGTGTATGTTACCGCTTCCAGGTGATTTCCAGTTATGTGAACGTTTAATTAAATTTATAAATGTGTCTGTAGAGATGAACTCAGTTTCCATTTCCGAAATGTGGTCAGTTGCGTCTTTAATTAAATGTGCCCAATTAGCATTCACATTGTGTTGGACTGGGACTTCCCAGATATTGGACCAGTATTGCCATAAATTGTCCAATGATGGCAATTCCTGTTCCTGGGTGTTAACTGCCTGCCTATTAGTCGTAGCTAATCCCCTATAAAAGATCTTTTCATTGTTAATAAACTGCATATTTTGTTTCTTTCGGGTTGTGCATGTGAGGTATCGCTTTAATCTTTTTGCTGCTGTATTTAATTTTTGTTTGACTGTGTCTAAAAAGTGTTCAGTTTCTGTGTTTTCACCTTCATACTGTGCGTGTATTCGGTATTTACTTTTTATTGCCTCTACTGCTGTTATAATGCGAGGACTTCGATTGCCTCTCATATACTGGATCAATCTAGCTATTTCTGACCGGAATTTTTCTATCTTACTTTCTGTGTTTTCACCTTCATACTGTGCGTGTATTCGGTATTTACTTTTTATTGCCTCTACTGCTGTTATAATGCGAGGACTTCGATTGCCTCTCATATACTGGATCAATCTAGCTATTTCTGACCGGAATTTTTCTATCTTACTTTCTAACCTTCTTTGCCAGTATGGTTTAAAGACCTTGGTGGTTCTTTTATTCAAATTTATATTGGTGCCATTAGAAACTGCTGCTGTGTATGCAGCTGAGTACAAAATTGTTTGAAACTTTTTGAAGTCTTGGTCAATACTTAAAAACTTTGGTAAAATAACATTATTAATATATTCCACAATGGATGCTAATCTTTTTGATGGCTTCTGTTTAGGTAGGTAAGGTCTTGTCGTGGGATCTGTGTTTGTGAATGTGTCAAGAGCTAAATTAAATTGTTGATCAATATCGTTGTAGTGTGTTATGTGGGCAGTGTTTGTAGCATTAGAGCGTAGTTGTTCTTCAGAGTTAGTGAAACTGTTTTGCGCTAATGATGGTGCTATAGTTTCAGGATGTAACTGAGTTGGTGTTATGAAAGTTGGTTGTAGACTGTTATCAGTGTGTGCGTTTAAAAGTTGAATCGTGTGGGGCGTTTGCCTTTGCAGTTGAGTTTGAACATTACTTTTGATTTCATTTATTCTGGTATCAGGTATCATTTTGTTGTTAATTATAGCCCTTCTCTGATCAGATATTCTTTGTTCAGATAGGTGAGACAGGTGTGGATAAGTTTGTATGAATTTCTCGTGAAGTTTTTTCCTATGTGCTGTGTTGTTCGTTTCGAGCTCGGTTATTTCAAAATAAATACGTAGTATAGCTTCGTTAATTTCGTTTGACCATCTCATCCTCTGTGAAGATTGTGTAAGTGTAATTATTGGTGTTTCATTATGCTCTAACCAAGAGGTCACTTCACTTTTTATTTGATTTAAAGTGGTTATTGGCAGCAATTTATTATTAACTATGGCCCTACGTTGATCACCCACATTTTGTTTTGATGCATTCATTTCAGGATAATGTTCAATGAAAGTTTTGTGTAGCTGATCTAAGTACCCTCGTGCTTGTGTCTCTAATTTGGTGATAATGAGGTATGTGCGCCAGATGAACATATTCATATCAACGGTCCATTTACGTCTTGCGCGCGATTTTACAGTAGCGGGTCCATTTACATTAGCAATGATTGCTTAAAGGACAACATCTACTGCAAGTGGTAATGAAGATGATGGTTCTGATGATAAGCTGCTGATTTCTGATTGAATTTGGTATGATTTTGGTGAAGAAATTGGTGAAGAAAAGAGAGAGCTTGGAGGCGAAGAATTTAATGATGCGTCTGTATTATGAATGACACCACCAGCTGTAAGGTGGATAGAATATTGTTGCTGTACAACATTATTATAAAGTTCCCGGCGTCCCCCGGGGAGCGATCTAAGGTTATATCTCCGTGTAGTATAGTTTTCCATTGTATTCCCACGAGTAGCAAGAGACGAAAGGTCGACCGCGGCAGAGCCCCGCGTTCACCTCGGCAAGGGTAAATTAAACTGAAGATTCCCCGGTCTCCAGAGTCCGTATACTAGCGACTAAGCTCCCCCTTAGCCATGCAGCTCTCGGCGTATACTGTGTCACCTTAGCTTGGGTCCTTCTCCTACCTTCTCATCCACCAGTGCCACGTTAGCCACGCCGTGTGTCCGCCCCCCACGTGATCAGATGTTCGATCAGGACGTGTGGTTGGGTTTTAGGGGGCTTATTATTATTATTATTAATCGCAATTTCTACTAAAACTACTGTTCCTTCTGAAAATACTATTCCTATCAAAACTCCTATTTCTACCAAATGTAATATTCGTACTAACACTATCATATCTACTATTTTTTCAAAACTACTATTTCAACCAAAACTGCCGGTGCTGTCAAAAGTACCTTTTCTCTCAATTTCTATTATTATCAAAGCTACAAAAAAAATTACGATGCCCGAAAAAAGTCCGTAATTTTAAAACACAAAAATTTTCCTAACATAAAACGTAATTTACCCGTCTGTAGGGTTGATTTTGCCAACATTAGGCGGAAATTTCACTATATAATATATTAATGATATATAGCGTAAATATTTTTGAATAAGTAAATTATAATATTTTTGAATTTAGAACCGTCCATGTAGAGAGAAAGCAATGGCATCTTAAGAAATTTATAGGTAAATATTGAAAAATACGTTCAATGTCCACACCTATCTGCCTTCAAACTTACCCAATTTAAATAAGCATACCAAAATGAAAGAACTCTTTTCAGTGCGTGTTTTAGGCCTATAACAAAACGCCTACCTCAATAAGAAGCAGATATATAGAAGCAGAAAGTCATTGACTACGGCTACAAAAACGTAAAAAATGTATGAGAGAAAACTGTTTTTGCATATAACTTGATGAATGTGCAAGTTAGATAATTTCTAATGCTTGATGACAAATCTATGCAGCGAGAGCTTTCATTTGAAAAAAAAACATCCGAATCGGTTGGGTAGAACGGGCTGGCCGACTCGTATTATAAAACACAAATTCTTTTAATATATAGATTATGGTTTCCTTTATTTATTATTTTTACCATTTATTGTATACAAAAGAAGCAACAGCGGCAACGAAGCTTTATAAGTGAGATTACAATATGAAATGATTACCAAATGAAATAAAATTATTACAAAATAAAATAAATGATTTATGATTACACATCTTCATCTAGTAACACGGCAGGGGCTATACTCGTGCCTGGCGTATCCTAGGTACCTCACGATGGACACGATGTGAGCACAGAACGGTACCTACAGTTCGTCGCCCAGTCAGGCATGTACCTACAGTAGTATTAAGAGATAGTATTACTATTATTATTAATAGTAATACTATCTCTCACTATATTCTTGCTCATGAGCGAAGAATCTTCATTTCTCATAGTCAGGCAAATCTTCAAGTGCGTTTTGTCTTCAAATCTCTATTGTGAATATTCCATTCTGTAGATGCTCACTTCTTGCAAGCTTTGTTTGATATGTCCCCAATGCTAATTAGATTTGTCCGCAATTTCTATCAATTCAGTAAAGTTATAACAAATTTAAAACAGAAGCCTTCAAATTGTAAAACTATAACTGAACATTGTAATACTGAACTAAGAAGTCAATGTAATAAAGAACCTCGTTACATTGTACACTTCCTAATGAGCATAATCATTATGAGGAATGCTCCATCCTAAGTCTCCCTATTAACGAATATCATAGATACTATGCATATACTACTTTTTGCTACCAGACCTTTTATAATAAATTATTCCATGAATTCCTTTGAGACCCATCCTTCTTATAGTACTTATTTCTCAAATATAAAATACAATTTGACTCCATTATTTTTGCAACTATTGAATTTACAATGCATTTATTATTTTCTTGCTTTCGAACATTCTTCTAACCTTAGGGACGTTTCATATAATATTACAAGAAAATAAAATTGAACTTCAGATGATATTGGGCTTGTTTCTATTTTTACTTAAATTTTATTATTCTTATGAGTTAGTTACATAAGCTTTAAAGTTATAAAATAACTAAAGTAGTTAGTTGTTTTCACTTTGGTTTAAAATATATAATTACTTACGGCCTTTTTATGGCTTCGTTTCGATGGCCAACTTTATAGGGTCTCCCCTCACTCAACCATTCTAAGTCAAGTTCACCTCGAGCAAGACTTCATTTGTTGAGTTTTTCTGTTGGTGGGATTATGTACGACTACCGAAATAAGTCCGGCCTAAGCATTAGAAACCACCGCAGTCTCCTCAATCTTTCTTAGCAGCGAAGTCTCGCGAATCTACCATAGTGATATTGCTTTCGTTACCCCGGACTTAGGCTCTAATTGCATTAACCTAGGATATTTTCAAATCCCAATTGAACCTACTTCAGATGCTATATCCATTGAACCATATTTTCTATTTCGTACCTTTAACCGCTCATAACTATGTCGCAAATTACAACATGAATACCAAACTATCATGTGATAATGTCCCAATAATTACAAATTGTCACTCATGTATCGCCATTATGACGAATTCTATAATACCTCAGGCTCTCTCAGTAATTAGTGTGTCACACTAAAAACCATCAGTCAAATGACACTAATCATTCCAACCAGAATCTGTGTGTCCATAAATCTACATTACAATTAGGTATCTGACAGAATATTTGCATGATTGCTTGCACTAATTAGTCGGTTTTGTCATTATTCGGACATTACACCACTCTAATAAATAGAGCCTAACTTGAGTTTGAAATTTTCGCGATTTACGAAGCAAATGCTCTTATGAGTAGGTCTAAAAGATGAACGATTGGAACAGAATGATGGAGTTGCAACTTAATCACAAGGCGTGTGGAGTATTTATGTAATCACACCATTTCTGGGATTGAGCTCCGCTTAATTATGTAATAATATATGAATGTTCGGTTGGCGTTGTGGTTGAAGCGGTCGCCTCGGTGCTTGTCACCGCGTCGAAAGTTGTGGATTCGATTGCCTCACGAAACATAATTTCTGTGATCCATAAATTTTTGTTTCTGGATGTTCATTGTTTACGTTAGTTGCATTTTTGTAAAGTCGCCCACGATACAAGATACATTCCTACAGCTGGAGTGCTATTTACATTTTACAGAAATATAGATTTCGTTCAATACAATTTTTGGATGAAAATAGAGCCTACAGGACGCATATTGTAAAGCCATGGGTAAGCATCCGAGCTATAACAATATAATATAATATATTGATATAACAATTGTTTACTTTAGCTGCTTATTCACCTCAGGTCATTTGAAACCGATGGCGTCGGATGCTGTTTAGTGGGAGTTTGATTCACAAATCAGTAGACGAGTTATCACAGAACTAAGTATTCAGGTCGGTTTTACCTCTCCCGCAGACTAACTATTAGAAAAGGATAGCCATTTTTAAACTAAACGACCATTCTCTGCATGCAAGAGAAGACCTCGAACAAACACCGCGTTAGTGCCGGCTGTGCCAACACGTTCGCGTAATAAAATATATATTACGATCTGACACTACACAGTTTACGAGAAAAAATAATATTTGATGTTTATTCCATACAACATCCTGAATGTGCGTTTAAAATCTGTATCAATGCTCTAAAAAGTATAAGTACCTAATTTATTTAGAACTCACAAAAAAGTTGCAAACACAATTTAACCAGTCTAATCGACAAAATCGTTTTATACTGGTTTAAATTATAAATACATAAATGTGTATGCATGATGTTTCTTACATACATATTTCAGATTACATATTCTGAAACAAAGTCACCCGTCTCGTCTGTCTGTCAGCAATAAACTCAGAAAAAAACTGAACGGATTGTCCTGCGGTTTTCACCATCAGACGGTGTGATTCCCATAAAAGATTAAAAGCATATAATTCATCAGAACACGATATAGTATACGAACGCTATTTTTTTTTTTTTTTTTTTTTTGGTATCGGGTTGGAAAATCCTCATGGAGTCCCTCCGCCCCGGGGGGAAGGACGAAGGGGACTGTCAGACTCTTACTGACTAAAAACCAACCCGTGCTCCTCATGTACCCATGTGTCGGAGGGTAGGGTTTCACCAAAGCATTCCTCGCTACCCCCCGACGGGTATTGGCCCGCCAGATGGTCAGGCGGGCCCCGAACGAAACCCCCTTGGCGGCGGATAAAGGTGTTGGGCTCCGCCGCCAAAACACCCAGCGGCCGCAGAGGATAGGGAGGACGGCAACGCAACACCGCATCTCCTCTTCCTCTGCGGCCCCACCGCGACGCAACGATGGTGCGCCCCCATTTGGTCGCGGGAGATAGGGCGCGGGGCAACGCAACACCCACACGCCTCTCCTCCCGCGACCGCACCCGACTGCGAGGGACAGACAGAACTGTCCCCCGCACCCGCACCATGGGACGCATCCTACGCAGGCCTCTACCAAGCCCACGTGGAGCGTCCCCTCCCGGGATCCCGCTTAGCTTCACCGTGGGTGGCTTCTAACCCACGGTTACTGAGCCCCCCCACCACGACAAGGTGGAGATCCCACGGGGGGGATAGTATACGAACGCTGAACCCGCAATCAGAACTTAGTTCAAACAAGGTAAACACTCAAACCTTTCCTCCAAGAATTCTTTCATAAACAAATAAAACCAAATTATTTATTCATAATTTTATACATCATATTTTCAGCTGTCGTCGGATAATTTCCAAGTGTCAGTCATTATTAGCAAAGTCAGTATTTATTACGGGCTGTCAGTCACACTGGGTATATAGTGTAGGCTACACACAGCGATTACGGCCCAATCACCGGCAGGATGAGATATATTACACATCTTCTCGTGTTAATTTAGACAGAAATGGGATAGTAGTGTTGTCACGGGTTAGACGATTCCCGGGATTTGGCTTACTTTTTGCTTTGTTTATGTATGTGGTTTTGGAAAAAAGATTTCTTATGCCGTCCTTTCTCAAACATAAATTAAAGTTAACCCGCTGGCTATAGTGTACATTGTATATTTGATTAATGGTTCGTGCATCAATTGCCTCGGTGACAAACCCGCATCGTTCTCACACGAGACAGCACTTTGTGTGATCCATAAATTGTTGTTTCGAGTATGGGTGTTCATTATGTCCGTTGGTTGTATGTTTTTAAAGATACCCGCGACCTAAGATATATTCCTAGTGCGGGAGTCGTCTTTAAAAAAAGTCATCTATTTTTCAGCCGCGCCACGCTTCGCAGTCTACTTGAGGCCAGGCGATGCCGCTCAGGTGTGTGTTGCAATAGAGAAAATACTTACAACAGCTAATCATTTCGATTTTGGTTGACAGTGTTTAATGTCCAAATAATGTTATAGCACATTGGTAGGTGATTCTAATATCGAATTCCATGATGTAACACACGTCCACGCGATGTAACAAAACCACTAACCAATTAATTGTGGTGATATTTTTGATATTAATAATTTATAACACATTCTCGTTATTTACCGATTTCATGTTATGGAAGTATGATGTTTGCATATATATACGGGGTGTCACAAGAACCATCACCAAGCTGAAGTCTACTCGTGTTGTGGACATCATGCCAAGTCATACTAACCAAAAATAATACCTGGGAAACGATTTTTTTTTTAACTTTTCACATTTTTTAGACCACATTTAAAATTGTGCACGTACAATTTTCGAAATACCTACTTATCCATGGGTGCAAAGAACATCCATAGAACAGGTTGGCATGGTAATTGCATCGATTTTGTACCTAATTACAAAAATTCTATACTAACTTTGAGCCTCAATATCTCCTGAACCAGTCATTTCCCAGGTATGGTGCCGGAGTAAAAAATGTCCGTAATGATTGGTATAATATGGGGTTTCAGTTTTCGTTAAGGGTTTTTTTACAGCCTGTATGTATAGAAAGTTATAGTATCTACCTAAATAAAATAACCATTTATTATTCAATAATCAATCATATTAAATAATCCTACTATAGTATACTAATATTCTAACACGAGAATAATACTAATATTTGTAAAACGGCATTCAATGGTTTCGTAATTATTTAAATAAATGTGATACTATGCCTCATCATCCTCCGTGTGTTATCTCAGTTTCAACCTGGGGTCCGTTTATTAGTCTTACCAGATTTGGCTAAATATTAGCTTTTCCTCAGAGCGACTGCCTCTCTGACCTTCGCAAGCCAAAGGGATAGCGATATTACATAGTTCCAGTATCAGTTTATTTTAGGGTACTGACTCCCCGTAAAGATTGTCAAAGTTCTTCATGACAGCCGGGACCGACGGCTTAACGTGCTCTCCGAGGCACGGGACAAGGGATAATTAACAATTCAATACGCACATAGCCCCGAATAGCCAGTGGTGCGCGCCGTGGATTCGGACCTAATACCCTCTGCATGGCAGTCTGTTGGTATAACCACTACGCTATCGCTATCTACGTGAAACTATGTCTACCTACTATAAATAAGACCAAATATAAATAATATAATATTTTCTAACTGCCGTATCCTGTACCGCTACGTATTCAACACTTTCCCGGGTCTTTGAGTAGGAACGCTAATTTCCCAACACTATAGCTACCGACTGCTGCCGTATAGCCGCCGTATAAAGCCGCAAATGTGTGAAATTATAGTCCCTTGAGTTAAACTTGACGTAATTCTGGTGAACTGGCCTGAGTAGCTGCCTATAAGGAACTTATACAACTACTGAAGTTACTAGAATGCTTCAGCTTACTAAGTCATATTATATTGGAGCCTTCCTTAAGTAAAAGGTAAAGACATATTTTAAGGTAATGCTGTAAGGCCTATGTCCAGCAGTGGAATTCTTTCGGCTGATATGATCAAGTTTAATGCTCTAGCTCAATATATAAAAAATCCAAACTGCTGATAATTATGCTTGACAAGCGTTTGCCCACGGCTTCACCTGCGTTAGTAAAATTTATTGCGAGGAACAGTAGCATTTGTAGCAGAGTTGCTTTAGGTCGACTTTTCCGTCTCATTTCAAAGATATTATTTATTTCGTAGTTTTGCCCTAGACGTCTCTTATGACATAGCACAAAATGGAATAGGGACACTTTGTATTCTTAATCCGTCACTACACGGATACAATGGATCACATAATATATAATATAACGGGTTCGTGGATGCTGTCCATACAACAGGGGCTTAATTTTTTAAGCCCTAGAAAAGCAAGAGAACCAGCAAGATCTCGGGTCAAACCCTCGAGCTGTTAGAGGAAAGGCGCAAGATGGTTCTGCTATCCTCCGACGACATGCCGAAATATCGGCACCTCAACAGACAGATCTCTAAGTCTTTGACTCGCGATCTCCGCCAATACAACACAAAATGTGTTCGTGAGGCGATCGAGCAGAATAAGGGATCCAAAGTGTTCCAGAGGAATTTGTCTGTTGGGCAGAGTCAGCTGACAAAGCTTAAGACGAAAGATGGCAGAATTGTATCGTCCAAGCCTGAGCTCTTGGCGGAGATCGAAAGGTTCTATGGACAGCTCTACACGACAACGCGACAACCCGCAAGTACTCCAGCGTCAGGCCCTAGAGCTGGATTGACCCGACACTATACCGAAGATATCCAGGACGTCAGCATGCACGAGATTAGTGTGGCTCTCAAACAGCTTAAAAACAACAAGGCGCCGGGTGATGACGGAATTACGAGCGAGCTTCTGAAGGCCGGCGGTACACCCACGAGAGAAGCTCTTCGGTAGCTATTTAATTCCGTCATTCTCGAGGGTAAAACGCCACAGGCACGGCACAGAGGTGTGGTGGTGCTTTTCTTAAGGAAAGGGGATAAAACCCTCTTAAAGAATTACAGACCCATCCCGCTTCTGAGCCACGTCTACAAGCTGTTTTCGAGGGTCATCACGAATCGTCTCGAGAGCAAGCTAGACGACTTCCAGCCTCCCGAACAAGCCGGTTTCTATAAAGGTACCATAGACCACATACATACGCTGCGGCAGGTTATTCAGAAGTCCGAGAAGTATAACCAGCCCCTATGCTTGGCGTTTGTGGACTATGAGGAAGCCTTCGATTCGATCGAAACCTGGGCGGTGCTACAGTCTCTCCAACGGTGCCGGATTGACTACCGATATATCGAAGTGCTGAAGTATTTGTATGAAAACGCCACTATGTCAGTCCGCCTCCAGGACCAGAGTTCGAAACCTATTCAACTCCAGCGAGGGGTGAGACAGGGGGATGTCATATCCCCGAAACTGTTTACCACTGCGCTGGAGGATGTTTTCAAGCTTTTGGACTGGAATGGACTCAGCATCAACATCAACGGCGAGTACATCACTCACCTTCGATTCGCAGACGATATCGTAGTCATGGCTGAGACCATGGAAGACCTAGGCACAATGCTCGATGGCCTCTGTAGATTCTCCCAACAAGTAGGTCTTAAGATGAACATGGACAAGATGAAAATCATGTTGAACGTCCATGTTGTACCTGCTCCTATTCAGGTTGGGAACTCTTAGCTCGAAGTTGTCGACACGTATATCTACCTGGGACAAGTAGTCCAATTAGGTAGGTCCAACTTCGAGAAGGAGGTCAATCGTCGAATCCAACTCGGTTGGGCAGCGTTCGGGAAGCTACGACATATATTCTCGTCCGATATCCCGCAGTGTCTCAAGACGAAAGTCTTTGACCAGTGTGTGTTGCCAGTGATGACTTACGGATCAGAGACGTGGTCGCTCACTATGGGCCTTATCAGAAGGCTTAAGGCCACTCAGAAGGCGATGGAGAGAGCTATGCTTGGAGTTTCCCTGCGAGATCGAATCAGAAATGAGGAGATCCGCAGTAGAACCAAAGTCGCCGACATAGCTCTCCGGATAGCCAAGCTGAAGTGGCAGTGCGCAGGGCACACAGCTCGAGGAACCGATGGCCGTTGGGGCAGAAAGGATCTAGAGTGGCGACCACGTACCGGACGACGCAGCAGAGGTAGGCCCCCCGCAAGGTGGACCGACGATCTCGTCAAGATCGCGGGAGGCGGTTGGATGCCGGCGGCTCAAGACCGGTCTGTGTGGAGAACCTTGGGGGAGGCGTATGTCCAGCAGTGGACGTCGTTTGGCTGATATGATGATAATATATAATATTATCCCGTGTGGGACAACACTTAATGGGTCGAACCTACAACACTGAAAGCGGCGTTAACCGGCGAGTCTTCCTCTTAAACCACAGCCTAATATTTTGTCCGCTACTATTTTACACACTCCATAGTTCCCCCTTCTTATTATACTAAAGATTAAAGCATGCTATGCGTTTCATTAATACTCACCTTTACGTGTACAGATATCCTAGGAATTCTAGGAAAACTCACACCTCATCTGATTCCATAGTAGGCAGAGCCTGTACTATGATAATCAGTTAACTAATAGGACGCAGAGCACCATCATTGTCATCGGCCCTGCATAGCAAGTCCGTCGGTCTCTCCACTAGCTTGGGCAAGGGAGAGAAAGAAAGTGTGAGTTTGACAATATTATGGAAAGTTAAAGAGTTAAGCAGTGGTTTTTAACTAAGTTTTTAAAAGATGTGATATTTTGAGCCAGTTTGATGGATACAGGCAATGCATTCCACAACCGTGCCGCTTGTACAGTAAAGGATTTATCGTAAAAAGTAGTCGAATGCATTGGAATTTCCAATCTCAAATTTACCCATGACCTAAGACCCGATCTTGAATGAGAGTCACTAAGGCACTTGAAGCGTTCTTTCAAATAAGATGGAGTAGAAGGATTGAAAAGAATATTATAGAGTAAGGAAAGAATGTGAGTATTCCGCCGAAGGCGAATTGGCAGCCACTTGAGCTAATTGCGGAAATTAGAAACGTGATCATATTTACGTAATCCAAATATGAACCTAATACAGAAGTTTTGAAGACGCTCAAGCTTATCAAGTTGCTCCTCAGTGAGATCTAGATAGCTGACATCGGCATAGTCAAGGATAGGTAATAAAAGAGAGTTTGCAAGTGCAATCTTAGTGGCAATCGGCAGAAAGTTCCGCAGTTTTCGCAAAGTCCCCGCCGCAGCAAACAATTTGCGACTAACTTCGGTGATTTGTGGTCCCCAAGACAGAGTTTTATCAATATATACACCTAAGTCAATCTCTTATAGGTATTGGGATACCACCAAAAGTAATTTGGGGTAGCAGATTCCAGTCAATGCGAGAGATCATTCTGGGACTACCAACAACGATAATCTGTGTTTTCACAGGGTTGATCTGCAAACCAAATCTCAGGCTCCAAGCAGATATCCGTTCTAAATCAGAGTTCATGATGCGAAATGCTTCAAACAGCTCATGTGCCGGTGCCTGTGTGTAAATTTGAAGATCATCTGCATAAAGGTGGTAGGATGACTGAAGTTGATAGGAGATGGAATTTATGAAAATTGAGAAGAGTAATGGAGAGAGAACGCCACCCTGTGGAACGCCGGCTGTCGTATTACACCACGAAGAGAAAGAGTCTGCGACCCGTATACGCTGCCGACGACCAAACAGGTAACTATGAAACCAATCAATCACTGGTGGAGATATGTTAATAGAGCGTAATATACCGAGTAGAGTGTGGAAATCAACGGTATTAAAGGCGTTACTAAAGTCCAGTAAACAAAGTACCGTTAAATTGCCTTTCTCCATACCGAACCTAATGTCATCGGTAATGTTGGTCAGTGCCGTAACGGTGCTGTGACCAGGACGGGATCCGGATTGTAGAGGATTGAATAGGAGGTTTTATAAATAATCGCTTAAATTTGCTTAAGTTACATCACTATAATTGTCAGTCATGAACTGTCATGCATATCATTATACAGCGAAAATAATAATAATAATAATATTTAGTGTACACCAAATTAAAATTTAAGATAGGAATTTTAACATATAAGTACATATGGCACAAACGGCGGCCTTATCGCTAAAAAGCAATCTCATACAGGCAACCCATAAGGAAAAGAGAAGTAAGGAGCCAGACATTTTGGCGTAGTAGGATACCAATGAAATTATACCAAATAAAAAATACGAATACACACTATACTATACAAATACACTAATATATAATATACTATAATATACATACATACATACAGTAATATAATGAATTAAGTAATGGGAGTAGACAATAGTAAAAAAGGGAGAGAAAGAAAGTGTGAGTTTGACAATATTATGGAAAGTTAAAGAGTTAAGCAGTCGTTTTTAACTAAGTTTTTAAAAGATGTGATATTTTGAGCCAGTTTGATGGATACAGGCAATGCATTCCACAACCGTGCCGCTTGTACAGTAAAGGATTTATCGTAAAAAGTAGTCGAATGCATTGGAATTTCCAATCTCAAATTTACCCATGACCTAAGACCCGATCTTGAATGAGAGTCACTAAGGCACTTGAAGCGTTCTTTCAAATAAGATGGAGTAGAAGGATTGAAAAGAATATTATAGAGTAAGAAAAGAATGTGAGTATTCCGCCGAAGGCGAATTGGCAGCCACTTGAGCTAATTGCGGAAATTAGAAACGTGATCATATTTACGTAATCCAAATATGAACCTAATACAGAAGTTTTGAAGACGCTCAAGCTTATCAAGTTGCTCCTCAGTGAGATCTAGATAGCTGACATCGGCATAGTCAAGGATAGGTAATAAAAGAGAGTTTGCAAGTGCAATCTTAGTGGCAATCGGCAGAAAGTTCCGCAGTTTTCGCAAAGTCCCCGCCGCAGCAAACAATTTGCGACTAACTTCGGTGATTTGCGGTCCCCAAGACAGAGTTTTATCAATATATACACCTAAGTCAATCTCTTATAGGTATTGGGATACCACCAAAAGTAATTTGGGGTAGCAGATTCCAGTCAATGCGAGAGATCATTCTGGGACTACCAACAACGATAATCTGTGTTTTCACAGGGTTGATCTGCAAACCAAATCTCAGGCTCCAAGCAGATATCCGTTCTAAATCAGAGTTCATGATGCGAAATGCTTCAAACAGCTCATGTGCCGGTGCCTGTGTGTAAATTTGAAGATCATCTGCATAAAGGTGGTAGGATGACTGAAGTTGATAGGAGATGGAATTTATGAAAATTGAGAAGAGTAATGGAGAGAGAACGCCACCCTGTGGAACGCCGGCTGTCGTATTACACCACGAAGAGAAAGAGTCTGCGACCCGTATACGCTGCCGACGACCAAACAGGTAACTATAAAACCAATCTATCACTGGTGGAGATATGTTAATAGAGCGTAATATACCGAGTAGAGTGTGGAAATCAACGGTATTAAAGGCGTTACTAAAGTCCAGTAAACAAAGTACCGTTAAATTGCCTTTCTCCATACCGAACCTAATGTCGTCGGTAATGTTGGTCAGTGCCGTAACGGTGCTGTGACCAGGACGGAATCCGGATTGTAGAGGATTGAATAGGAGGTTTTTGTTAAGGAAAGTAGTGAGTTGGACATGAACTAGGCGCTCGAGCACTTTAGAAAGGAAAGGTAACACGGAAATAGGACGATAATCAGAATAGAAAGTAGGTTTCGATTTTTTGGGCAAAGGAATAATTTGGGCATCTTTCCAAGCAGTTGGAAATACGCCCCAGGATAAGGAATAATTAAGTATATGACAAAAGATGGGAAGGATTTCGTCTAAGATAGGAAGAACCATCTTACGACTGACACAATCATTACCGACAGCATTGGAAGAAATCGATAATACGCACCTTTTAACATCACACGCAGAAACTAGATTAAAGAAGAAATGTGAAAAAAGCTTGGAAAGATCATTTAAAGTCTTAGCTTTAGTAGTCGAGTCGAGTCGTGCTGATTTAGTAAATCGATGTCAATATTATTGGAACAGTGGTCATGTGTTGACTTTCCAACTCCCAGTGATCTTAGAAATTTCCAGACTTTAGCTGGGTCTTCGCTCTCAACAGATTTATGGATGTGTTGGCGTTGTGCTTTCCTACACACCCAATTCCCACACTCCCAATTGCGAAGAGTCGGTCGACATTTATATTTGGTTTTAGCCATTGCTTTCTTTGATAGCAGATGTTTTATTTCTTCAGTTAGCCACGGCGAAGGCAAGTGCTTGACTCTTATTGCACGGACTGGAGCATGAGTATCGAATAGTCGAATAATTGCACTATTGAGTTTTTCAACTTTTTCGTCGATGGATTGAGCGCTTTCTACAGATTCCCAGTTAATGTTGCGAGCGTCACTACGGAGACTCTCCACGTTCATGCCACCAAAATTACGTTGCAGAAGAATTTTAGTGTTAGGCTTAGGAGGACGAAGTTTATATGAGAGAAAAATTAAGTCGTGGTAGGAGAATGCATCAGCTGAAAATTGACCATGCTTGACGACAAGAGAAGGTGAACAAACAAAGATAAGATCAAGAAGAGAAGGAGTTGAATTCGGAAAGTTATGTGTAGCATTTAGAGGAAGAATAGACAGGTTACAGGATTCCACTATTCTACAATAAGGAAGAAGAGCGAGAATCATGCTTTAACAGACAAGTGTTAAAATCGCCCATGATTATTGTATGAGTGTAAGAAGTTGTAAGAGTTTCTAAAATACGCTCGAAAGATGAAAAATCATTTATATGGTAGTTGGGCGAGTAATAGACACCAAGCAGAACCTTCGTATGAGCGAGACTTATTTCTAAAAAGAGATGCTCACCTGCATTAAGCGGAGGTGGCTGTGCTAACATATCAATAACATTGTAAGGAATGTGATTACGGAGATAAATGGCAACACCGCCACCACCGCCAACAGTACGGTCATTTCTTACTAAACGGAAATCAGGTAAAGTGTAAGAAACAGAAGAGAGACATGGTTTCAGCCATGATTCGGAAATAAGAAAAGCATAGATATTTTTACAGTCGAAAGTAGTCAGCATATCCTGGAATACTCTGGGCGTTGATGTGAACGACATTCAAGTTATGGGGTACATTGGCAAACTCTGATTGAAGTATTTCAGGTAGAGGAGGAATGCTTACAAAACTATCATTATGACTACTACCAGAGTGGAAACTGTCACTATCACTACTAAAATGGTCATGTAACATAATAAAATAAAATATAACACAAATAAATAATAAATATATAAATTTAAAAATAAATAAATTAATATAATATAAAAATAATATATATCTTATATTGAAGAAAAAAAGAAAAAATATATATAAATATATGTATAGTCGTTAACTCCACCCGGCAGTTACGTGTTACATAAATAAACAATTAAGTATCTCCCGAGTAACAAAAACGGAACAAACAGATATCTGAACATATTAAGATGCAAATAAGTAAAAAAATAAAAGACAGTTGGAAGAACTAGACCAGGTGAATTAAAATTTCGGTACTCCGTAAAAAAGATAAGTAAGAATTAAAAGCCTGAGTTTCAAATAGGTAGAAATCTATGGTATGACAGCTGTCAGATCAGAAGTGTCAAAGGTAATAATTATGTCAACAGTGAAAGTGAGATTTATAAAATAAGTGTAAGGTATAGCTTCGAAAATATAATAAGAAAGCAGGTAGTAAATAAATAAGACGAAAAGTAATTCACCCGGTCACGTAAACAAACACGAAAGAACATAAAAACCCTATTTTTTCGGTGCTGGAGCTCGTCTTGTTTTCGTTGCGGTCGCCTTCGTCGCAGGTTTCTCCGGGTCCAAGCCCTTGATCTTGTCGAGATCTCCCGTGGATGAAATCCGGTGTCGATGACCATTGGCGTCTATAACGAACAAGGAGCCCTCCCTGGTCCAGCACTTCGCGACACCAAACTTTTCTCGCGCTGCCATGAAAATTGCATGTCGCGATCGAGTCCGAAATTCGGACAGCGTAAGACCCGCTCCTTTTAATTTGGTTTTGGAAAACCAAATGGTGTCCCGTACCGCAACGCTATGGAGCTTAATGAGGATGGTTCTGGGCTTCTTACCGGATAGCTGCCGCCCCATTCTATGGCATCGTTTGATGTCTGACGCTGTGAAAGAATCCAACTTGAGATCCTGTTTTATGACCTGTGTGACCACTTCAGCTGTCTCTTCGTTCTTCCCCTCCTCAACACCGTGCAGCAGGGTCATTTTACGGTGGCTGCGCATCTCCATATTGTCCACTTGGCGGGCGACAGACTCTAACTGCTGGGAAAAGGACTTCAGCGATTGCCGAATGAAGTCTTTGAATGCCGCAAATTCCTCTGCCAAGCTGCTGGAACTAGGCTTCTTATTGAGATCCGCTTCAAATTTGACCATCCGCTCCTCAAAATACTGCTGCATGTTGATTATTGAGGTCTCCATCATAAAGGTGCAGTGCTAGTGAATGTGTTGTGCTACTCTTGTTGTTGTAAAGTGGAGATAACACTTGACTGGCAGGTAGGTATTAGATGTTAGCTATACTTATTAAACATTTAAATTATATTTTATATATGTCGGAGATTGGAGAACGGAACGTCAAATCTTATTAGATTTGGGCGTATTCGGAAACGATGGTTGGCAACACTGAACACTAAGGTCGGCGGTTGACAGCTGTCAATATCATTAAATGTTTTATAAGCGAACGTCGAGTTGTCAAGGGCACTTTTTGGCGACAGACACAGCGGAGGAAACAAGTGTAACCTACCTACGTCCGACTTCGCCGCGTTTCCAAAAGTAATCCATTTGCATCCGAGCTACGTGTGCATATTTAGTTTGTGAAGTAAACTAATTAGTTTGAGTAAAACCTATTGAGTGTATACCGAGTCTTATTTTCCTGAAATGTACGATGGAGGAAGACCTGAGAGACGAAGAACGCCCACATTCTCCTACGTTACCTACCCTATACGTTATCAGAAGTTGGATACGAGCACAACGACCCACGTGTTCAAAATCAAGACGCCAGTAACGAAAAATAGTTGGAAGTACAAAATTGCAATTTTCTGACTTTGATCCAAGCCATGAAAATACCTACTACATCGTCACATGGCCTTTGTTTACCGGACTTCGATCCTGAGCAACAAGATGTAGATGCACGTGCTTTGGTGACGGCTGCAGACATGTTATTGGACAATCGAGATCCGCATTGCGCCCCGCTTATGGTCGCACTAAGCCGGGCCTTGAAGGGAGGAGCTTCGATCTGACTATCTACCGTGCCGTTTCCTGGGATGGACCTGTTCAATGAAGTGTGCCAACAAGGCGCGAGCGAAGATGGCTGCTAACGCTGCTGGGTTTTCTACTGCAACGGGGTGAGCGTATTTTGTCTGTTTTTTTTTCTTTTCTTTTTTTGGTACATCAAATTTGATTTACTTACGGTAGTTGTTAAACACTCTTTGTTAGAAGAATACTGCTACACGTTTAACCTTGGAAATGTTATAATCGTTTTGATGATGTCGCCATCACATCGTGGCGAGTGTTGTGGGTTCGATTCCTGCACAAGACATTTGAGTTGTGGGACCGTTAGACTTTCCTTTGAAAGTCTAACGGTCCCACAACTCAAATGTCTAGTCTACGTGAGAAACACGATACTTTTATCGTGTTTCTCATGGTATGATCTCATGAATAACCTTCTTTATAATAGCTTAAAGAGAAAAAGACAAAAAATGTAGGTAGAACGGAACGATTTAATTGTCACCTTTGCTGTATTTTATGTTAGCGTGTAGTTGTCTGACTACCTAGGTTACAGTAACCTAGCTCTAGCGTAGATATCGAACAGAGGTTTTGAGTTTGATAGGCCGGTTAAAAAGAAAGCGATTATTTTTATTTCTTCATGCAAGGGTGGCTCGTACTCACGAACATTGTTATCATATGCCTGCTTGCAAATAGTTTATCTTATCTTGGTCTTACTTTATGGACTGTAATAGTATCGAGAGTGAGCGTAACAGGCTGACTTGCATAGCTTCAAGCAAGTGCGTTTGAGTGAAACGTGTTAGCCTGACCATAGTCGAGGGTTATTACTAGCTCCATTATTTTATCGACTCGTGGTGTTGGTAATCCCTAATGGTTTTCGTTTAAACGTCATCAGAGCCTAAGTAAAAAGCGGCACTTTTACTCGTTGTAATTCTGAGTTTTACAGACGATCTCGGTGTTGCAATTACACCTGCTTCTTTGTGTGCATAATTTTTTAACATGGTACATTAAAATGTTTCTTACTCATGATTATTAGATGGCATCACTAGTAAAATTTAATAAAATTTTAAGATTTTACGCATGAAAATTACCTACTGTGTGTTTTTAAAATTCATGTGATACACTGAGAATTTTTATCAAGTGCCACGAGTTCTCTGGCCAATTCCAAGTTGGGACGTTTAGGAGTGATTGTTTTTCTAGTAGAAGCTGTTAAACTCGATTATCAGTCGTAGAAGAAAATAATTGAGGTATCACCGTAGTGCGTTATGATAATCAGTTTCAGAGATTTTAATTTTCGTTGTAGGTAGAACTAGGTAGCGATGATTGTATGTTAACCTTATTCTCATTAAATGGGTACTTTTTAGTCGTTGTTGTGATAATTTTGTGGTACCCGCGTTTCCGTTGGTGTAGATTTGCATAAACTGGATAAACCGTTTGTGCGGCTGCATGTGTAGCCTTGCGTTGCCGTTAATTGGACCGGCAAAGTGCCTTTCTGGTTAGCAAAGTTTACCTATGAGCTTTTGTGTTAGTCATAGTCTCCATACTAGATACCAGACTATCCAAAATCTTATGTATGAAAATCTTATGTGGGTAGTTAAGACAACTAGACGTATTTAAAATAGCGCGTGCGGAAAATTTAAATAAAATCGTTAATTTAAATTCTAATTTAACTTTAATGTTAAAAAGTTAAAGGTTATTCTACATACCAGCTGGTTGCGCGTTATCTCTTAAAACTAACAAACTTAGAAAAGACACACAGAATGGACACTTTTAACGTATCAAAAATCCTTGATATGCAGTCATACTTTGAGGAGCGTATGGCAAGTTTTGAGGCAGAGCTACAAAAGAAATCACCACAAAGTACACAGAGTCTAGCAGATGAGTTTGCTTGCTTTAAGACTTTCGTGCTGCAGACCTTGAAGTCTTTCTCGCAGCAACTCGATGTCGTCGGCCGCAAAGTAGAGAAGATGGAAATGCGTAGCCGTCGCAAGATGTTACTGCTTCACGGTGTGGAGGAGCGTAAAGATGAGGAGACGTCTCGGTTGGTGACGGATATTGTTAAGCAGCGTCTCAAAATTGACACCTTCATAGCTGATGATATCCGGCGTTGTCACAGGATGGGACGCCCAACTTCCAACGACAAGGCAAGGCCCATACTGGTCAAGTTCGAGACTGCAGCAGTGCGGGATGGTGTCTGGTTTGCAAAGGCGAAACTGAAGGGATCGGGCATCACTTTTTCCGAGTTCCTGACGCGATCGCGACATGACGCTTTCATGGCTGCACGAGCGAGGTTTGGCGTTGCGCAGTGCTGGACGAGAGAGGGCTTCATTCACACCCTGGGCCCCGATGGTAAGCGCTATCGTATTACTTCAGTCGCTGACTTAAACAAGATAAAGCCGGTGGAAGTGGAGAAGCTCGTTACTAAACCAACTACAACGAAAGCCAAGCGTGCTGCAGCTTCCAGGAAATAGGCTTTTCCTTCTACGGGGTATATTTGCATGTCTTCTATTTACTTCTGTTACCTTCAATTTCTAATTCTGTTTATATTAATTTTAATATGTAGGTAACGTTTACTATCAATAGTATCGCTGTCACTCAATTGTGTCATATGTCACAGCTGTCAAAAACGTTTCGTTTCACACTTGATGTATTTGGACACTCGTCTTTTGAGACTCTCTTTATTTAATGTGTTCGTTTACTTATTTGTCTTTCACTTATGTTTGTCTTCCTCTTATGTTTTTATTTATTTGTTAGTATCATATCTTCTGTCGTTTTATTTGTTAACTTTGCTACAGCGCAACTGGCGGGTGGATAGAATGTGAAGATTTACCGCGCATAGTAATTAATACAATTATTTATTTTTTATATTATACATTTAGTTAGTTATATAATATTATATTTATAAATTTATATTTATATTTTAATGTCATATACAGACTTAAGTAACAGTGATGATTCCTTTGTTTCTGCAACAAGTTTCAATGAAAGTTTCGAAAGTATTCCTTCACTAGGCGACATTCTCCAGTCACAATTCTCAGACCTACCCAAGAACTTTAATGTAGTCCATATTAATGCACAGAGTATTCCAGCCCATTTCCCTGATATGCTGGCTAACTTAGACTGCCAAAACATACACGCTGTCCTTGTCTCCGAGTCTTGGCTAAAACCATGCCTCCCTTCAACATTGTATACTCTTCCTGGATTCAATTTAATAAGGAATGATCGCTCGTTGGGCAGTGGTGGCGGTGTTGCCATATACTTACGTCACCAATTTCCTTACAACATAGTCAATATGTCTCCACAGCCACCACTGGCTAATGCCGGCGAGCACCTCTTTTTAGAAATAGAACTTCACCACATTAAGCTGCTATTAGGTGTATACTATTCGCCTTCTATTCGGGTTAATTATTTTTCATCATTTGAGAAGATCCTGGAAGATCTAACTCCTTTGTATAGCCATACTATTGTTATGGGGGACTTTAACACCTGCCTTCTCAAACAAGACTCACGTGCCACCCATTTTCGTCGAGCTACAGAGTCTTGTAACTTGTCTATCTTAGAATTAAACGAAACTCATCACTTTCCTAACTGTACTCCTTCTCTTCTTGACCTTATTTTGGTGTCTTCTCCTAGTTTTGTCTATAAGCATGGTCAATATACGGCAGATGCGTTTTCCTACCACGATCTTATCTTTCTATCGTACAAAATACGCCCACCCAAAATGAAGCCGAAGGTGGTCTTGCAACGCAACTTTGGTGGTATAGATCACGACAGATTGCGCGAGGATGCCAGCAATATTGACTGGGAGCCCTTGCTCACTTCAGAGTGTGTTGATACTAAAGTTCGTATCTTAACTAACAATCTCACTCAGTTATACGACGTGCATGCTCCAATTCACCCTATTAAATTGAAGCATTTACCAGCACCTTGGCTAACGGAGGACATAAAGAAGATCCTGGCAAAGAAAGCCGCCGCCAAGGCAAAACTGAAGCAAAATCCTAGTCCCGTCAAACAAGAAAAATACGTAGCTATTCGAAATCTCTGTAACAAGGTGTGTAGGAAAGCACAACGCCAACACATACAATCGTCCGTTGAAAACGGTGATCCAGCAAAGGTCTGGCAATTTCTGAAAACTTTGGGAGTTGGCAAGACACGTCAACCATCAATCTCAAACAACATCAACCTTGACTCTCTTAATACACATTTCTCCTCTTCGTCAAAATTTGATGACAATACAAAAAGAACCACCTTAGCTTATCTTTTTTCCTTGCCAACACCAGATTATTCTCCCTTTTTTTTCACACAATTTACCGCTAGTGACGTTAAGAAGAGTATATTAACAGTTACGTCCAATGCAGTCGGCAGCGATTGTATCAGTCGGAAAATGATCCTTCCCATCCTGGAGGAAATTCTTCCAATCCTATGTCACATCCTTAATCATTCCATTGCCAGTGGTAGCTTTCCATCCGATTGGAAAGATGCACTAATACTCCCCTTACCCAAGAAACCTAAACCCAGTTCCTTCTCAGATTACCGAGCCATATCCATTCTACCCTTCCTGTCTAAAGTCCTTGAACGTCTAGTTCACTCACAACTCAGTTCCTTCCTACATAGAAATGCACTCCTAAATCCCTTCCAATCCGGTTTCCGTCCCGGCCACAGTACTGTCACTGCCTTGGTTCGCGTAACTGATGATATTAGGCTAGGCATGGATAATGGAAATCTTACGGTCTTATCCTTACTTGATTTTAGCAATGCTTTTAACACCGTAGATTTTCACATCATACTTGTCATTCTACGCTCTCTTAACGTATCTCCATCGGCAATTGATTGGTTTCATAGTTACCTGTTTGGTCGCCGGCAACGTATACGCATCGAAGACAAACATTCCACTTGGTCAAATACAAATGCCGGTGTGCCACAGGGTGGCGTGCTATCTCCTTTACTCTTCGCGATATTTATTAACTCCATTTCAAACCACTTACTTTCTTCCTACCACCTTTATGCAGACGATTTGCAGATTTATACGCAAGCTCCCTTAAGTAAGTTAGCAGAAGCCTGCACTACCATAAATACGGACTTAGCGCGGATTTGTGAGTGGACTAAGAATTATGGACTGATAGTGAATGTACGGCAGATGCGGTCGAAAAAACCCAACTAATCATTATCGGCAGCCCTAAACTAGTTTCGAAAATCAGTTGGCCCCATCTACCAAAAATCTGTTTTGATGGAAAGGAACTAACTTTCGCCAAAACCGTTAAAAACCTGGGTATATACTTCGACGAAACTTTGTCATGGAGATCGCAAATAAAAGAAACCAGTCGCAAACTGTTTGCATCAGCAGGTTCGTTGCGGAGATTACGCAACTTTCTTCCGATCACCACTAAGATTGCGCTTGCTCAAACTCTGCTACTGCCTGTTATTGACTATGCCGACGTCAGTTATCTCGACCCCACTGAAGAGCAGCTAGATAAACTTGAGCGTCTCCAAAACTTTTGCATTCGATTTATATTTGGTTTGCGCAAATATGATCACGTCTCTGATTTTCGCAATAAACTCAAGTAGCTGCCAATTCGTCTTCGCAGGAATACTCACACTCTTACATTGTTATATAATGTTCTATTCAATCCTAGTTCTCCCTCTTATCTCAAAGAACGATTTAAGTTCCTTCATGACACACATCTAAGGTCCTTGAGGTCGTCTGAAGATCTTACGCTGGAGATGCCGAAGCATTCTACTAACTATTTCGACAAATTATTCACTACTCAGGCTGTGCGCTTGTGGAATGCTTTACCATTAGAAACTCGTAGAGCAGATTCCTTAAATATATTCAAAGGAATGATAAAAAATCAGTATTTAAATCAGTAGGTAACTTAATATATGTAGGTAGGTACATTAATGTAGTGATCGACTATCTTTGACACTTAAATTCGCTGTATCTGTATTATTTAGTACATTTATATTCATTGTATATGTGCTTATAGTATGTATTTATCTGTACTGTCTTAGGCAGGTATAACCATTATGGATACTAGTATATATTTATGTATATATTTATATATTTGTGTATATATGTCTATGTATAATTAATAATTGTATATGTGTATTTTAGAATGTTATTGTAATTTTTAGTTATAGATTTAGTTACATAGCTACACCACCGTCACAAAACATCTAACATCATTTCTGTCCATCCTAAGGTTGCCTGAAAGAAATCGCCTTTGGCGATAAGGCCGCCGATTGTACATAAATTTTAGATTTAAGATACCTTAGAAATGTACTTTATTTTGGTGTACAATAAAGAATATTATCTATCTATCTATCTATCTATCTATCTATCCATGACAAAGTTATAACGCTGAAAATACTGGTTGGATACTTGGTAGTAAACTTAACATCTAGAGCATCAGCCTAGTAAGATTTTCTTATAGTCTATGTGATATGGAAAACCAAAGCAACATGTTGAATAAACCTAGTTTAAAATTACTTTGTTTAACGCTTGAAATGATTATCCGGGTGGTGCTGTGTAACGGGTTGGAGGTTAAATAGCGTGATGTTGAAGACCCGATGGATGTCAGAGTATGAGCAATGCAATTAATGAGTTTCCTATTATTTTAACGAGTATGTGTGTTGTTCAACATGTCAGCTTCGAGAGAAAGAATAAGTTGTGATTTTCATTAAAACCTGTAGTGATTTTGATCAGAGTACCTTTGACTGACTTGGGTCAGGAATAGCCGAACGACTAGATCGAGTGCTGTGCGATAATGTTTTTTTATTCCTAGAGCGAAGTGCATTAAGGTGTGGTCGTTGATCGCAATCATGGATACCCTGCTACTCAAGTAGCTCTCATTTGATTTTTGATCGCTATAATCATCTACCTCTGGTTTGTGTCGTATGACAAGAGCGTGTTGCGAGAATCTGAAAGTACTCATAGACTGTCGATGGTGGTTTTTATCATGGTTATCTCAGAACTGTAGTCGTTTCCTCTATGTAGCCAAAGGAAATCAGCTTGTCCGAAAGTAGCTTATCAGTTCTCGCCAAGTTCGTATTTGGTTTAAGTTTTTGTCAGTGGCCAAATCCAGTTTTGACATAGCTCATTGAGTATGGATGGGAGTTACATTCTATAAAGTTGTGAAGTTGTAAATGAATTTGATAATTACTTAAAATTTACGAAGTGCGGACGTTGAATTACTTTGAAATACTCTATTTAGTGTGTATACAATGAGACGAATCTTTGAAATACTAATGGTAGATTTAATTCTTTTTGGGTGAGCCTGGTGGCTGGCGCGGCCTGATGGCCGCCGCAGCCTGGTAGCTGGCGCGGCCTGGTGACCGGCGTGGCCTAGTGGCCGGCGCGGGCTGGAGGCCGGCGAGGCATGATGGCTGACGCGGCGTGGTGGCTGAGGCGGCCTGCCGGCTGGCGCGGCCTGGTGGCGAGTGTGGCATGGTGGCCAGCAGCTTGTGGTGCGCGGCCCGTGTGTAGTGCGCGGCCCGTGTGTGTTGCGCGGCCCGTGTGTGGCGCGCGGCCCGTGTGTGGCGCGCGGCCCGTGTGTGGCGCGCGGCCCGTGTGTGGCGCGCGGCCCGTGTGTGGCGCGCGGCCCGTGTGTGGCGCGCGGCCCGTGTGTGGCGCGCGGCCCGTGTGTGGCGCGCGGCCCGTGTGTGGCGCGCGGCCCGTGTGTGGCGCGCGGCCCGTTTGTGGCGCGAGGCCCGTATGTGGCACCGCGCCTGTGTGAAGCCTGTATGTGGCTTTGAGGAGCTTGTAAAAGCTTGTACTGGTAAAGCTAAAGCCTATCTGGCCGAAACTGGCGTTGATTAGACGATGTAGAGTCCAAAGACCTTAGCTTAACTGAATAATGAATTAAATTTAGTGGTGCTTCTTTCTGATTAGTGAACAGTGGTTTGTATCATTACTAAGTTGGTAAACGGACATGTCGCTCGATTTAGGTGATGTGTTCGTTGTATTGCTCGTTGGAGGCAATAAGTAATCTAAGAGTCACTCGAGGGAGGTGACATGGTTTACGTCACTCGATGGAGGTGGCGTGAGTTGCTACGCTCGTGTAGGTGATAGCAACGACGGTGAAGGAAAACACCGTGAGGAAACCTGCATGTCTGAGAGTTCTTCGGAGTATGCTCGAAAGACATGTGAAGTCTGCCAACCCGCATTTGACCAGCGTGGTGGACTATGGCCTAATTGTCACTCGATGTAGGTGGCAATGGGTCGCTATCGCTCGTTATAGGTGATAGCGACGACAGTGTGTACGTCACACGATGGAGGTGATATGAGTTGCTACGCTCGTGTAGGTGATAGCAACGACGTTGAAGGAAAACATCGTGAGGAAACCTGCACGTCTGAGAGTACTTCGGAGTGTGCTCGAAAGACATGTGAAGTCTGCCAACCCGCACTTGGCCAGCGTGGTGGACTATGGCCTAATTGTCACTCGATGTAGGTGGCAATGGGTCGCTATCGCTCGTTACAGGTGATAGCGACGACAATGTGTACGTCACTCGATGGAGGTGATATGTGTTGCTACGCTCGTGTAGGTGATAGCAACGACGGTGAAGGAAAACATCGTGAGGAAACCTGCATGTCTGAGAGTACTTCGGAGTGTGCTCGAAAGACATGTGAAGTCTGCCAACCCGCACTTGGCCAGCGTGGTGGACTATGGCCTAATTGTCACTCGATGTAGGTGGCAATGGGTCGCTATCGCTCGTTATAGGTGATAGCGACGACAATGTGTACGTCACTCGATGGAGGTGATATGTGTTGCTACGCTCGTGTAGGTGATAGCAACGACGGTGAAGGAAAACATCGTGAGGAAACCTGCATGTCTGAGAGTACTTCGGAGTGTGCTCGAAAGACATGTGAAGTCTGCCAACCCGCACTTGGCCAGTGTGGTGGACTATGGCCTTACCCTTCTCATAGTGAGAAGGGGCCCGTGAACCGTGACACTTTTCGCTGATTAACGTTTGTGATATAATTCTCTGATACTGTTCACTAATGAGAGAGTTGCTTTCATAATAATGTGATGTTCTAGTATGATGTAGTTGAAAAAAAAAAACTTGATGTTGTGGTTTATTTAACTAAACGATGATCAGGGTGGGCCGAGCGAAGACCTTGAGATATATCAGAACGTTTTTCCTTTTGCAGGAGCATCACCCAGGGCACCTACGAGATGGTCTGACACGAACATGAAGGCGGAGGGCGGCAGCATGCAACGAGCCTTACACCTATGTACAGACTGGAGACACATATGTGGTCGCGATCTTCAGCAGTTAGGAACCGAGGAAGAAGAAGAAGCATCACACAGGGACGTGTGACGTGTCAAGATGGCCGTGTCGGAGATTGGAGAACGGAACGTCAAATCTTATTAGACTTGGGCGTATTCGGAAACGATGGTTGGCAACACTGAACACTAAGGTCGGCGGTTGACAGCTGTCAATGTCATTAAATGTTTTATAAGCGAACGTCGAGCTGTCAAGGGCACTTTTTGGCGACAGACACAGCGGAGGAAACAAGTGTAGCGTACCTACGTCCGACTTCGCCGCGTTTCCAAAAGTAATCCATTTTCATCCGAGCTACGTGTGCATATTTAGTTTGTGAAGTAAACTAATTAGTTTGAGTAAAACCTATTGAGTGTATACCGAGTCTTATTTTCCTGAAATGTACGATGGAGGAAGACCTGAGAGACGAAGAACGCCCACATTCTCCTACTTTACCTACCCTATACGTTATATACTTAAAGTATTTTATTTAAAAAAATTATAACAGCTGATTCTAAAACAGGTGTTTTTTAACTACCCACATTCATAATACTGCCTACTATACTATAATAATATAAATTCGCAAGTGTGTTTGTATGTTGGACATTTTTTTTATAGACTCACGTCTGTATCCGCGTAAGGATAGGCAGAGTTGTAATATTATTATATCCACATTTCACCATGAAATGTTTAGGTCCCACGTAATAGGGGAAGAGCCTATTGCCGTTAACGGGCACATCAGCAGACTCCTGAGTGTGTGCTTCTGAGAATTCGGGAAAACCCAATAACACTTTTGCCCGACCCGGGAATCGAACCCGGGACCTCCGATCAGCAGTCGAACCTATCCACTGGTCACTGAATGACGGAGGATACATTCATCATTACATTCTCATCTTTGACGCTATTTATTGTACCAATAATAATCCTTCAGTCTGTGCTTCGGTTACAATATCCTTGCCTACAGACATTCATTTCGTATAGGAATTCATTCCTTATAATTCATTCTATATTTTTTCCATGTCTACCTATTCCATCCTTTAGGTGTAACAATAATCGACGACCGGTTGGCAAAGCGGGAGTGTAAGCGACTGCAACGCCTAAGGTCGCGGGTTCGATTCCCGCTTATGTCAAACATTTGTGTGCATGAACATGAATATTTGCCTTGGTCTGGGTGTTTCTTGTATATATTTACAAAAAAGTAAGTATAAGTAAATATGTATGTTATGGCCCATTATTACCATTGTCTAGTACCCAAAGTAGGTACAGCAATTGGCGACAGTCAGGCAGCCGGCTAGTAAAAACACATGCCACAACCCTATTGCAGACCATTTCCAAGTACTATATTTATAAACAAAATTTAAAAATAAGAGAGAGGAGAGACCAACGATCTCACATTGATACGTAGACCGATAGATGGCAAATGTACTATTTCACTCTAATTCACAAGTCGGCAATTTGATACATGCGCAATAATAATACATAATAGATTTTTAACTATATTTTCATGTTCTGAATTCAAACTTTATGATAACTACAATTTTGTCTTTTCCTACGGTGCCGAGGCTGCCGCGCTCTAGGCCGCGTTCACATTTATCTGATGTAATCTGTCGTGACGGCGTCTGTTGTATCGCGACAGACAATATCCCGGTGTGCGACAGAGAGGGGGGGTGTGGATACGGTACAGCGCAAATTAAGAGATTGGACTCAGATTAATTGTAAAAAAAATACTTTATTTAATTATAACAGCTCAACAGTATATTTAAAATAAAAAATAGTAATCGCTAATGTTAGATCTACAAAGGTATTTATAAGATGACAATAAGATTATCTAGATAATTTGGTGGGGAGAGATGTGCTGACGAAGCTAACATTGTTGGGTTCCGTACAGTTAACTCGCGCGACACAACTCATCAGACTAATGTGGACGCGCCACTGTCTATCGTAAAGCGCCAGACGCGCGTATGCAATTGTGCGCAATGGACGACGAACTAATTGACTTCCTTTTTATAATATTATTCTTATACAGTACCTATAGATGAGCTAATTGAATACGAAATAATATAATCCTATGTAAATAATTTATGGATATAATTGGATATCTACTTAATCTGAATCGGATAATTCATGAAAAACATTGCGAAAGTGTGGACTCCCCGAGAGTCACGACAGAGCTGATTCATAATTGCGTCAGATCGCGACAGATGTCGACAGACAAATGTGAACGGTAAGTAATTACGACAGAGACCGTCACAAGAGATCACGTCAGATAAATGTGAACGCAGCTTTATTCTATGACCGCGCTCGTTCGGGGACCGTTTCCTCGCGCGGCAAATTCCTCGCGGGGCTGCTCGCTCTGTGTGGACCCGCCTATTGGTAAAGAACTTACCTTTAATACTAATGATCGCCTTCCAGGCGACCGTGAGGTCAATAACTCAATACCTGCATATTCCCCGCTGA
Source organism: Euclidia mi (assembly GCA_944739405.2). Lineage (NCBI taxonomy): Eukaryota > Metazoa > Arthropoda > Insecta > Lepidoptera > Erebidae > Euclidia > Euclidia mi. Next base: position 31,889,136 of record OX123192.2, read on the forward strand.
ACCCGTGACCACTCTCCACTGCGTCACGGGGTGCACTGTATTGGCGCGAACGCACCCCGCAATATATAGACGCAATTTAAAATATTCTTGACAAATCAACCAAACGCGGCCTCTCAGGCGATGATCAGTATTCTAGGGTTAAATAGGTAGGTAGTGTTTCTTTGGCATTACTTCTGTTACGCTTAAAACAATCAAAACAACACAACCATAATTATGAGCTACAATTACCTTTTTCTAGGTGCAAGTTAGTCGAGAAATTGTACGCATAGATGTAAGTTTGACCATCCACCAACTTGGACAAAATCAATTCTCCCAAAAGTATAAACAATCAATTACGCTCAAATCCCAATTAATTCAGTAACAGCTTAATCTAAAAATGAATTTGTGCGATCTCAGCATTATTATTAAGCTTACACAATCGGAGTAAAACGAAAGTGAAGTATATATTTTGATTCGCAATTAACAAATCAGTATGCACGTAGCGTCCCTCACAAAAATCCTATACGCCTTTATACATAAAGCAAATGACATAAGGCGCTGCACAGACTTAGACACTTTTATGTCTTGTGTGGAGAAAATAAGCAGAGTTTGGAATTTTTATAGAATCTACATAAAGTCAATCACTATTAGTCCGGTCAATTAGACATTCGAGGGTAAAATAATTCACACCGAGCTGAGAATAAAATTAGTAAAGAACAAATTCTCATTTATCATCATCATCATCAGCCTGCCGTAGTCCACTGCTGGATATAGGCCTCTCCAATGGCTAGTCAAAATCCTCATTGTTCCCGTGTAATTATTTTTACAGATGTCGGATCGATGAGGAGTTTGTAGATTTTATTTATAATGGTGTTATGAACAATCCTACAAATTTTCAGCTGGGTGCGAATGATTGTAACATCCCTGTTTTTCGGTCTAATTACTCCGAACTATACGTGTGTGGTCGTGGATACAATTTGTGACCAGTTACTTTCACTTCATACATGAATCATCAGGATTTTCGTTAGTTAGCTGATACTAATTACTATCGTTGACAGTACAAGCAACATTAACAAACTACAACTAAAAGCATGTGCGTAACTTTCCAGACACAGCAAATAAGGTTTTCTACTAAGTAGTAGAAAACCTTATTACCACTACAAGTGTAGTGTCGGTAACAAACAACCAGTCTGTATCTGATGACTGCTAAAGGATACAACAACTACCATTTCCCGCGATGTTTTACCATCACAGGACAAGTTTACGCAGCGCCTAAAGCGAACGACGTAAATGCAAATTTTCGTAGCGACACGGTATGCCTATCGCGTCCTGTATTTTTCAGCAAACAGGTTTTTAATTAATTCGCTTATTTATTAGAGCCGTCAGTGATGTGGTGAAGCTATTGGATCCCAATGTATCGGACACGTCGATATTGGTTTACTATGGTTGAATGTAAATGCGTTGTTGTCCTAAACTGTTCGTTTTTATTGTAACCATTGATATTGTTTCGCAATTTATAAAAAGTGTTCAGCACCAATTTACATGCAAGCATCACTAGATGTTTTATTTATGTTCGACAAATATATTTTTATTAATATCTAATTGATTTACTATTGTAAGTAAAGTTAAGAGTTTCAGGAATATTACAAAACGCGTAAACTCTGCGCGAGGGTACGCTCTGTAAGTTCTTTTTTTTCTTTTATGCTATAACAAATAGAAAAATCCCTGCATGTTCGATTAGTTAGGTTACAAGGCGTAATTTATTGTCTTTAAACATAAGGCGGCTTATTTAAAATCAAGTTTTCAATAAATACAAAGATCTTTTAGTAGTAGAATAATATAAACATGCAGTAAAATCAAAAGAATAAATTTAAGTTCAACAAATACTACCCGACCCACAGTAATTTGATTTTCTCTATTCCTTAAACATCTGCTCCCTCCCATATGATAATGTAGTCCAAAAATTCCAGCAAAACAGAATAGGTATACGCCTAACAACAGTAAATGTTTACGGGATCAACTGTCCATTTCATCGGATAAAAAATATATCACATCCTAATTCCGGGAACGTTCACACATTTTCACAAACAAAATAGTGTTTAAAACCTTTATATATTGTCGCATTTTTTGCCGCGATAACGGGATACTGCGCGCGGTAACCACTATCGCATATTAATGTTATGCCACCGGCGATATTATCCATTTTGCTACTTATTTGCGGTAATGTTAATTGGCTACACCGTGCCGTGATTATGATGTTTGGTATAACAATAACTGGAATACAGTGGTGATATTTTATCATGCGTGAAGCTTTTGGCAAGAATGATTGTTTTTGCTAGAAACGTAATAGGTAAAACTGCTGTCATTGATGAAGCACATTTCATATCAATATTACGGTTTCTAAATGGCTGTTGATGGGAAATTAAGAGATCGTTTGTTCTTTGTTTATACGAATTGCATCCAACAAATTTGCTTTAGAGCCTGGGCACCGCTTTCTGCTCTAGAATTCGACAGAATGTTGGCTTTGCCACAGAATAACTGCCGCCTGAGCGCCGCAACCCAAGGAATAGTGATTTTCTATGGCTATGAATAGCTATATTCCATGGTTTAGACTAGTATCAATTTATTCAAGACTCCATCATCGTCCTAGCGTTATCCCAGTCGTATCCAAGACTTCACACGCCTTGGAGCCCGAGGTCCGCTTACTGGTCCAACCAGATATGACTGAATATCATCTTTTCCACAGAGCAACCGCCGTCTAACCTCCGCAACCCAAAGGGATAGCGATATTCCATGTTATTGCGATAGTTAGACTAGTATCAGTTTATTTGAGGGTACTGACTCCTCGTAACGACTGTCAAAAATCTTCATGACAACCGGGACCGACGGATTAACGTGCTCTCCGACGCTCGGGGCAAGCGATAATTAACATTTTAATACACACTTAACTTCGAAAAGTCATTGGTGCGCGCCGTCGTGGATTCGAACCCGATACCCTCTGCATGGCAGTCCCTGTCTCCACTAGGCTATCGCTGCCTCTTTATTCAAGACTATTGACTCCTAATCACGACTGTCAAAGATCTACGTGACAGCCGGGACGAGCGGCTTAACTAGGCATGGAGGCATGGGGCAAGCGATAATGAACGATTCAGTACTATAGACATCACTACATTCTATTTCGTTAACTTCACCTGAGATCGTATGACTTTACAAAATGTGGGTGCAATATACGTTAATTTGCCTACACCTTCGAAGATAATAGAATGTATATCTAAATTGCTTGACCGGGTTCTGAATTGCATCTCGCATTGGGGTGATGAGAACCTGGTCGAGTTCAACGCCAAGAAAACACAGGTGTGCGCATTCTCAGCCAAGGTATCTCCATTCCTTCCCCATCCCTCTCTTCTGGACACTCCACTACCGATTCAAGATAGCCTCAATATCCTGGGTATGGACATACGCTGAAATCTCAACCAGAAGAACTACATCGAGGGTGTCATCAAATCCGCATCTCGGAAACTCGGAGTCCTGAACAAGGTGAGGAGGTTTTTCACGCCGGAGCAGTTGTGTCTGTTATACAAGACCTAGGTTCGCTCCTGCGTGGAATACTGCTCTCACCTTTGGAATGGCTCCGCTCAGTACTTATTGGACGCCCTCGATAGGTTGCAGCGGCGTGCTGTCCGTATCATCGGGGATCCAGAGGCCACTAAGACTCTTGTCACTGCAATTACGCAGAGACGTGGCCTCAATGGCTGTCTTCTACCGCATCTATCACGATGAGTGCTCCGAAGAGCTCTTTCAACTAATCCCACCCTCTCCTTTCCTATCCCGAACGACACGTGCTGGGTTAAGGGGCCACTCTTACACGGTAGAACAGATACCGTCACGCACCAAACGGTTCGGCGCCTCTTACCTCTGCCGTACCATTAAGATGTGGAACTCTTTACCAGTTCACGTGTTTCCCTCCTTTTATGATTCCGGGTCCTTTAAGCGGGGCGTGAAAAAGCTTTACTCAAGGCCGTCAAGGTGAGGGCCATCATGCCATAATGCCATGCTGGCTGCTGGGATGATGGCCATCACTATGGGACTTCACTGACTGCTTAACATCAGGCAGCATGGAGTCAATTTGTTCGGAACAAATAAAAAGAAAAAAAAAATCTATGTAGCTAAATTATATTGTTGAACAATTATCTCACCATGTGATCTTTACTTCATTCATCAACCATCGCAGATGTCGAAAGATACTATTAAAGTATTATGTCAGATGCGTAGATAGTACCTCCTACATATATTATAATGCTAGTATTTTAGTATTTTGATATTCCAACTAGAAGCCGCTTCGTTTATCAACTACATAATTTTACCTTATTAAGTTTTGTTTTTGAAATCATTATGAGACATTATCACTAGGTCATTTCGTTAATTTTATGTTGAAAATGTAGTTCTACTGATTTATGTTCTGCTACATGTTTAAGGTAGTGTCGCATCAATTCCGCACTTGTGGAACACAACGTAGGCAAAAAATAGTTTTGTCATCTCACCAAAGCTTGGATACAGAACCGTTCAATATTAAAATAAAGCACAGTTATGCCACGTCTGGATAGGCATTATTTTTCAGATATTTTATTCAAAATCGGAACTGCCGATTATAATTGACAATTCCGATTTTGAGTTATATTATAATATAACTGTAATTTGTAGGACTGTAGTAAAACTGATTCTAAATTATACGGAATTTACCACTTTTTTCCATCTGCTTTTTCCGTTCTGCATTCTTAAGGTCCGCACTATAATTAAATCTTACCTATATCAAACATTACTATCAATCATCTTTAGCCCGACCAGCAATATCTCAGGCAATGGTCACAAATTCGTAAAATTTAGTTCTACAAAATCAACTCTGATGACTCTACTAATTACATTTAATTCATTATTTAATTTTCATTCTCACAGTTATTTACATTCATTCGTTTCATTCCTACCAAAATGCTAATTAATTTAATTACGGTAGAACTAAATGTGAATGCATATTTCGTGTTAGAGGTGGTCTGTGCATTTGTGCTGGCATTTTAAATGATTTATTAGTACACACGTGGTCCGTAGACAAATATTATTTATAGTTAAACACACGCTGTTTGCTGCTGAAAGTAAACGAAATAGACGAATAAGACCTAAATTCTAAATAAACTTTTTTGTTGCGTACAGAATCGCGGGCTCGCGACTTTACAATTACGGGTATATACAACCAACGAGCACAAATATTCAAAACACGAAAATGTTTAAAATGATGACATATGGATACACAGTCCCATCCTATCATACATGTCACTAAGCTCAGTCTTAATCAATGAGGCGGCCGGTTATATACAACAATGCATCATTATCATTAGTTTTCCTAGTTTCTGGCCGCGATTGATCTTTGACGCAACGAAAGCTAATCCATGTGTTATTGTGATGCACAGGCTATATTGCGCCAAGTATTATCCGTAAAATCCGTACAATATTTTTTGTGTGAATATAGACCTCCACCCATCCATCCTAACAAGGTTTCGCTTTTGTAATTGATTGCAGTGATTTATTGTTCTTTAGTCATTAACAACACTACTCACGTGCCTTGAAGTAACGTATATAAGCTGTTCAGTGTTCCTTACTCAAGAACAAATCTCGGGTACTACTTGATCACCAAGCTCTGTAATGCAGATATTAGCGATGAGATAAGTAAGTACAAAAAGCAAGCTATGGCTGCGCTTTTTACTTAGGTATAACAATGGGTGTGTTCCTTGTTACCTTTAATTTTATTCAGTCTCTAATAATATTGTTGATTTTTTTAAATTTATTCTAAGTAATCTTTGTATTTGTAACTTTAATTTTAAAACATGTATTTGGTAAACTGTTGTAAATTGTCTGCTCTTATGTGCTATATTTTGTTAGTTTAGAATGTATAGTTTATGTATGATGTGGTTTCCTGTAATTGAGGGAGTACTCAGGCTTAAATCCTGTAATGTAATTTTAAACACTTGTTTAAATTTAGAAATGAATTTATCCATCCACAACACAACAGATGCACCACCTACTTTTTGCAGCCCCATGGGCGAGTCTTCTATTGACGTCACACTTTCTAGTGGGGACGTTTGCCACTGGCCGTGGTTCTATCACCAATTGTAGATGTGATTGGTGGAATAACAACTCAGCTGAACTTCGCAGAGCCTTTCGCAGAGCACGTAGAAAGTTAAACCTATTGAAAAGATGTCAAATAACAGGTGACGTGTATGACACTGTCTTCATTGCTCTTACATAGAGTTGCCAGATCTCATTGTAGGTCTGCCGCTGAAAATGCAAAAGAAATTTGTCTCACGATCTAAAAAAGGAAGAAAATCAGGTTTTACTTACAAATGAAAACACTTTTAGAATAGTACACTTCACAATATAATTGCCTATATAGGTAGTTACAATGCAGCTACTTTAAAACTAAGACTTTAGTAATTGAGAACATGAGAAAATTCAGGGCGTGGTCCGACAAGTATAGTTAGGTGTTCACTGGTGTTCCGAAGGCCAGGGTCTTGATAGGAAGAAGACTTAACTGGCCGTGAGCTGGAGCAGAGAGGGCCGATTGAGCAGCGTCGCACGCTTATATATGGCGTGCGGGACGCGGGCAGAGGCGCTCGCTCCCACCTTCGTTCGACGTCACAGTTCAGACGGAGGGGCACGACGTCACACACCCCCCTCTTTAGGGCAGAATTTTTCCTAGGGAAAATTCCCTTGGCTAGCAGCTCGTTGAGGATTACCTGTAATCAAGTAGTGGAAGTGGTGTCAGTATTTTAAGTAAACAACCAAACTTACATAATTACATTAGCTATAAATATAATATATTACCCACAATACGCACGCAACAACTGCCCTATGATAAACTAACACACCCGTCATCCATAAAGCCGCCACACACTACATAAGTGCTTAGGCCATAACATAACAACAGAATATGAGAGACAACCATTAAAGGCGTGAAGCGCTTAGGGTAATACACGAGATAAAAGGGACGTCATTAAGAATGAGTTACAGGTAAGAGAAGTTACGTCTAGCCCTACGAATTATTATTCTTGGGTTCGGCACCTTGACCACTAGATAAACAAAATACTAAGTCATTGTTAGGTATAACAAACAGAATGTATACAAAAGTTAAACGAAAATAAATTCAAGTTGTAGACTACAAACTGACTACTGAATTACAAAAGAACAGCAAAATACATAATTATTTTGCTCAATTTAATTACAAAGACCACGATTGTCCAAGATGAATGAACACACTATTAAAGTAAACAATAAATCATAAGTTCGGTATCTATCTACCAGCGCGTCACTGAGTGAGCGCGTGTGCATCGCAATAACAAGCTAGATATATTTTAATTAGATAAGTACTATTTGACTGTTCCGAGTTCGCGACGCCCAGTCTATCACACACAATATTGCTTTATAAAAGTACCTATAACAACAATTCGATTATAAAATCGATACAAAATTGTGAACAACAACAATAAAAAAAACTTCAGAACAAAGCACAGCGAAAAAATAATACGCCAACAAAGTAGACATTAAAATGAATAGACTTCCAGTAAAGACTACAAGCGAGAATCGAACTTGTATACTCGGCTGACAGTGACCTTTTAACCACTGATCCACGGGGTAAAAAAAAAACAATATATTTAGTTTATGGTAAGACTTTTTAAAACGATGTTCAACACAACATTTCGGTAGGTACATAACTGCGCAGCAATTTAAAAAAAATAGTGTATTTTACGAGAAAAAAATATTTGCTACCCACAACAAAAAATATTAATTTATAGTAGACACTACTACAAACGGTAACATAAATTAGAGAACATTCGTTTGGAAAAATAAACAATGTATAGGTTATAAGTATTCTTTTTTTATTTTATGTAATTATATGTAGGTATCTTTAAATCTTTTATATGCCATTCACCAAGTGGTTTAACATTCATAACATTTAGTTTTGAAGAATTCTGCCGGTTTACGGCGAAGATTATAAAATAAACAATTGCGTTGATGAGCCGACAACAGAGCTGAGTGTACCTTCTCGAAAATAGAAGATAAATAGTTCAACGATGCGGCATTAACTTCACATGGCTCATGCACCATATTAGAATTGAATTCCAAGTCAATATACTGAGAACCAAAATATCCTTCAATTGAGTTTATGAACAATGTGAGGCGTAGGTAAACAATGGCGTATAATTTACATTTAGAACATTTTATTTTAACAGTAGATTTCAATATTAGTGCCAAGTAATATAAACATTGTTTATTATAAGAAAGATTGTGGATGTAGTAACATGCACAAAAAACAACACATTTTATTTTAACACTTTGTTATTAAAGTTTATGTATTTATTTATGTTAAACAAACATTTTAAAACAACAATTAGGCTATATTGTGAAGGTATTTATTAGCGATAACTCATCGCACGAGTTTATGTAGGTATTTTACAACGAATGCCCGACACCTGGCAATTAGTGATTACGCGCAACGCGTTAGAATAATATAACACATAAAGAATTGACCAACAGTGGGCAAAAGATACTGGGTTCTCCAGTAGTGACCCAAAAAGAAAAAATATATATTTACACATATTATATTATTATATACACTAAGGTCAGACAGAATGACCATCATACGCTAAAATTATTTAGTAAGTGTGGGTTAAAATCTTATATAAAACGACTTAACCCGCATTTTTTTTTAAAACACACATTTTTTGTTTATTAAAACACATAATTTATTGTTATTACCTGATAGACAAAAACATAAGAAGGGTTACCTAGGAACCCTTTTAAACACCAAAAACCTTTAGTCGGAACTTGATAGTTTAAAAAGAAATGCCAAGAGTCGTTAGTAGAACTTGAACATTTTAAGAACGAGTCTTCACCACGTTAGTATTGTAGTGAAAACAGGTATAGAACAACAAAAATATCAGGTAAAAACACTAAAAGACAACAAAAATCATCGATAAATCGACGCAACCTCGCAGTCTAGCCACCGCGGTAATTCAAAGTTAAAACTCCAACGTTTTAAAGAGGCGTTGTCGGTATAAACAACAGACTCCATAACACTTTTAACCCGACAATGCCCGTTCTTCACAGCAAGAAGAACAGAAATATAGCATTCATCTCTTGTTTAGCAAGAGCAAAAGTACCATTAGAAAATGGCAAAACAGAGCACATACATCATCAGAATCAGGTAGCAAACAGCACCCAATCTTCTCCCATTTAGCAAGAGAAGGAGACCATTATATAAACGGCAAAACAGAGCGCCATCGGAATCCGACAGCAAAAAGCATCCATGCGCATTTAGCAGCATCCATACGCATTTAGTAGCATCCGTACAGATTTCACATAGCAAATAGGGTCAACACACGGCTAGTAGACGCCGCGTGGACTACAAAGCACTCCGAATTATCTAGTCAAAACAGCAGAATAAAATAAACAGCCGACCAAAGGCCAGACAACAGCCCATCAAAGACTAGCAAAGGCTAGAATAGAATAGCCTTTCCCAAAGCTACCAACTCAGCAAACCAACAGCAATAGAAAGAAAAAGAAAATTAACTTTAGAGGTTAATTTATTGATTAATTACTTTTACAAGTCAATTATTTAGTTATTATTTATGTACCTTCATTAATGATATAAAGATGCGAGATTGAGCAAAGTTATTTGTATACAGCATTTATTTAAGAAAGAGTTTAGTAAAGACTTTAAAAACTTCTTTAAAGCTATTTTAACAGTTTAATTAAACACAATCGCATGAGACAAAATATAACAGAGAAACGAACCCATGAAGAATAATGGCAAAAAAAATTATAATAAATTACACTGCAATGTTCACTAAAATTACACACATGCCTACTAGTGAAAGAAAATAAAGTGCGTTATTGCGTATTGTAGGAAAAGAATGTAGTAAAATGTAAAATGCGTCCAAGAGAAATTTCAATTGTAGGTAGGTAAAACACGTGGCTTCGTTGAGCCGGCGCGGCGCGGCGTCGCTCGTACGCCAAGCGGCCGAGAATAAGACAGGTAATTACGTTTGATAACATTGCGCGATGCAATTTATCTAGCAGATAGTTCAATTAAACATATAATTAGTTAGAAAATAGAATTAAGTGACTTGTGGCTGACAAGAAAAAGATATAGGTTACTCCTGGACGTATTTAACACATAAAAATATATAAAAATACACAAAAATATATAAAAATACAGAAAAAAATACCACTCACCTTCGGAACACCAATTTAGCTTTAAAAAGAAATCCTATTGGGCGCCAATGTCTCACGATCTAAAAAAGGAAGAAAATCAGGTTTTACTTACAAATGAAAACACTTTTAGAATAGTACACTTCACAATATAATTGCCTATATAGGTAGTTACAATGCAGCTACTTTAAAACTAAGACTTTAGTAATTGAGAACATGAGAAAATTCAGGGCGTGGTCCGACAAGTATAGTTAGGTGTTCACTGGTGTTCCGAAGGCCAGGGTCTTGATAGGAAGAAGACTTAACTGGCCGTGAGCTGGAGCAGAGAGGGCCGATTGAGCAGCGTCGCACGCTTATATATGGCGTGCGGGACGCGGGCAGAGGCGCTCGCTCCCACCTTCGTTCGACGTCACAGTTCAGACGGAGGGGCACGACGTCACAAATTTGTTGCGTAAGATTGTTGATAGACTCGATAGGAAGGGTCCGTGATCTCCCTTATATCACGAATTTAAAGCAAATAGATCTATCGACTTAGCTTATACCCAAAATATCAAAATTAATGGTAGACATTCTATAGGTGCATAGGGTTCCCACCAAGAACTTAGGGTCCCAAGCCAACCTCACCTGCAAGTGGTGCACCTGCCGATCAACGGACGAGGCTCTGGCAAACAAAATATCCCGATAAGCGGCAATAGGCTCGCCACCTATTACGTGGGATCAAAACACTGGCAAAAAGTGGGCGTTTAATATGCCTCTGCCTACCCCTTCGGGGAAACAGACGTGAGTCTATGTATGTATGTATGTATTCTATAGGTATCGAGGAGATAACGGACTATCGACTGGAGAATGACACTGGCTACCATCGTCAGATCCGACAATGGGCTGCTTTTCAACCCGTTTCACCAGCGTCAGACTTACCATTCTATGATGAATTTATAAAAGCTGTCAGATCTCTGCCGCCTAAAAAAGCTTCAGGTGAAGATAAAACTCCAACAAGATGATAAAAGAAGCTTAAAACGTGTGGTGAGTCCATTTTGTTTGTGTTTAAACGTTGCATAGCAGAAAGTATTTTTACTCGTATATGGCGCACATTAAGATCATACCAAAAAGAGGAGATAAACCGTCCGATGACCCTAAGTCATATAGGCCAATAACTTTGTTACCAACGTTTGGAAAGCTTTTAGAACGTCTCTTAGTTCCCTGGCTTCTGCCGGGTGGTATTAGATTTAGCGATATGTATACAATTTGGCTTCACAGTAGGTAAATCGATTGTCGACGCAGTTATATCGGCTAGGAAGATAGTCTCGTCATCAACACAACAATATGTGCTAGGTATACGAGTATTTTTAAATATATCTGGCGCTTTCGACAACGCATGGTGGCCAATACTTTTACTTAAATTAAAGTCTAGTGGATGCTTTAGTAACATATATTCCCTCATTTATACCTATTTCCTACATGGAACAGCAAAGTTAAAATTAGGCCACCATGCTGTGTCGAAGGCGCTGACCATGGGTTGTCCGCAGGGATCAGTGTTAGGCCCGTATTTATGGAACCTATCGTAGGTTTTGATGACTTTCTTAGCATACCACTACCTTGCTCATTGACCGGATACGCAGATGACGGTCTTTTGCTTACTCAATGCAATACTAGGGTAGAACTTTAAAGGTTAGCTAATCATTGTTTAGACTAAATCAACAATTCGGATGAACGCAATGTTTTCATTTTTTTCCACAGAAAACGTTTCAATTACTTTTGAAAGGGAACTTAAAATCACCGCCACGAATCAAATTCAATAACATTACCATTAGAAACAAAGAAACAGTTTGTTATTTAGGGTTAGTTTTAGAGAGAAACTTTTCATTTGTCGAGCACATTATTTATTTATTTATTTTTATTTATTTTATGCTTTATTGTACACCAGAAATACAACATAGGATAGCATACAATATTCTGATATGTATTTTAATATGTCATTAAAACAGTAGGAGAAGATATCTACTGCGACATGGGGGCTTTCGTTCAAAACTTTAAAAGTAATTTATGGAGCAACACATCTGGGTTGTATGTGTAATGGCGCGCCTGCGGCTGATAGAGCTACTATGGGTGCTGTGCGACGTAAAATGCTACAAAGTCAACGTCTCGCGTTTATATTTTTGTGCAAGGCTTATAGGACAGTTAGTACTGAAGCTTTGCCAGTACTGGCAGGTGTGTTTCCAGTCGATCTTGAGGTACAAAGACGAGCAGCAATGTATTACGTTACACGAGATAGCATGGATCTAAATTTTCTAGCTGCGCGCGACAGACAGAAGATCGCTAGGTTGTTGAACCATCTATCCGCAGTCTATGATGATCTTCTTGATGACTGGCAATGTCGCTGGAACACATCAACTAAGGGCCGTTGCCTCTACCAGTTCTTCCCATGCGTCCGAAAGCGACTGGCGAGGAACTGGTTGGCGGCGGATCACTGTGTTGCCCAATTTCTTAGAGGTCATGGTTACTTTAAGAGCAAGTTGTATTCATTTAAGCTAGTTAATTCACCGTTATTCCAATGTTCAAAATCTGGCAACAATTGTGAACAATGTGCTCATCACATTCTCTGGGAGTGTAGTCTTTGGCAAATCGAACGTAATATCATGCTTAACGAATTAGAGGTAACTGCTGAAGTAGTATACTATACGGATGTTCTGGCAAGTAGTACGAATTTCCGTGCGTTTAGGCGTTTCTGCCATACATATTACTGGAAACAGGTTGTTCACAATTTAGGCCCCCTTAATGTACGTGGTGCTTATCGTTTCTCACTATTATCTATATCTGTTCGTTGCTTGTCTCCCGCTTTGTTAAGGAGGGAAATAGACTATTTATTTTCCAATTCCTCCAATATACTTCTGATTAAGTGCCATACGGGTTTCAAGACAGTTTAACTTTCCAATCAATGGTCACTGCTGCTGAACCTGGCTACAGAGGTGAGACAGTAGTGGGAATGAGGGTGGTACTTGTCAAAAAATTATAACAACCGCAAATAAATTTGTTAATATTTTATTTAAAGATGAGAATGGCATCACATAAATTAATTATTTACATAAACATTTAAACTAATTAAAGCAGAACCAAAGTTCTTGGAAAACATTAAAATGTTGTGGTTTGAAAGCGTGTTACAAACATTAATGATAATAATTACAATACAAATACAAATAAAGCTCAAATACCGCATTCTATATAAATTCAAATACATGTATTCAATATCAGTGAAAATTACAGAATTTCACACAATTTTAATAAATATGCATAACTAAATAGTTATGCATATTTATTCAAATTCAAAGCGTATTATAAGTATAAAACATATTTTAAATAACATGAATTTGATGATGATGTTTATACCACTAATCACGAGTACGAAAATTACACGTAAATAATTATGAATTTGACGTTCATAAGCGTCACTTTGTGACCTAAGTGAATAATTTGACTTTGACTCCTAAATTACACATAGATTGACAATTTGACGTTCATACGCATCACTTGTGAGTTCAGTGAATAAAAATTATATAATATCCAATTAGAACAGCCGGTGACCCACGAGCTTATGTATGGCAACACCCTGGTCAAGTATAATAGCATCGCAAATGTAATGCCGACAAAACGTAGAAGAAATGAGAACGAGCTAGCAGTCAACGGAATAAATAATTATTAGGTCACCGATATCCGGCATTCGCCCAAAGAAATGAAATTTCATTTAGATTACTTTTTCAAACAAACTCACAGACTATGGCCTACTAAAGACACGTAGAAAGGAAAGAAAGTAGATAGGTCTTAACCTCAACAGCTGATCAATTGAATAACATGGCGATAGGCCGATGGCCTTTTTGAAATCAGTATGATTTAAAATAGTTTTGAAATATAAGAATCGTGTTTAGTTTACACGCTTTTTATATTTCAAAACTATTTAAAATCAATCCAAAATTCAAATACCGAAGCTTTATTTACAATCCAAAATGTTTTAAGAAATACATTTCCAGCATGTTTTAAGTTTTATATATAATTCATAATTATTATTAATCAGCAAACAATACAATACGGGTTTATAATTAATTATATTTACATATGTATGTATATGTATATTCTAAAACTAAAAAGTTTTAGAATATATTATATATATATATATATATATATATATTCTAAAACTTCGTAAAAAATCTAAAAAATATATACATTTTAATGATCAAAGCAATAAGTATTGGATGTTCCCCTCGTAGTTGATAAAGCCTCACAGGCCATCGAATCACATTCAGCTACAGCAATATTTATAAAGACCCATTATAAAAAGACCAAGTATATAGAACATTCTAGTATAAATCTGCAGATTAACCAGAAATATTCACGGAAGCTATTTGATCTGCGAAGTATACATTTGCCAGTAGGATCACTTTATTTTGGAAGTGATAAGTCTAATAATAGACGTTTCCATGACTTACCGCTCAGCTGTTTCAAACTAATTTGTTGCAGACGTCTTTACATCTTAAAGCGAGGTCCACAACGAGAGCGTGCAACGATACGAAGATTTGGCGAACTAAAGTATACAGCGTAAAGAGGTAGAATATATAACGCGCTAAAGACGTAGAATATTTCATTCAGATTGCTCAGTCGCTAAAGTAGCTTATCTTTGTAGTTCGCCCTGTGAACCGATGATCAAAGAGATGAAACAATGCTCGCTAGCCAGCCTAGCTCCAAACGCCTGCTCCCGGTGTGACCTATACTTAAAATTGTATTGTATCCAAACTTTATTGATTGGAAATTTCGTCAGCTTTCAAATTGTTTTCTTTACATTTCCTCCTCAATTTTGTATATCTTCTAATAAATATTTTTAGATTTTATACATTTGATGCACATACATTTGTTGTAATATATTTCCTATTGTTATATAAATTCATCAATCTATTCTTAATTATTAGCAAAGTATCTGAGCCTCGTGTTAATATTATTAGTGCTAAACTAAATAACGTATCAGAAAAATATATCTTCACAGAAGACATATCATTGATTCGATTTTAGTTACTCAGAAGCTCCTTATATTTGATTTACTTAACCGCAACTTTTTTAAACCGTTTTATTCGCTAGACAGACATATAGTGTGTGTATGCATATGTCTTCTACAGGAATATTATCAATTTAATATTGCCGTGTAAGTGTCGAAATAAAAAAATAAAACGAACAATAGTGCAACTATATAAAAATAAGAATCATTCAACATAAACATACCTACATTAAGAAAAACGTCATAGTGTACCAACAAACGAAATTAAGACCTCAGGAACAATTTTTAAGGCTACATGAAAGTTCCTCACAGGTATACCGATGGTAAAACAAATACTACACTACACATACAAAATTGATTTAAAACAATCGTAGTAAAGATTTATGAAATTGAGAATAAAGGACCATGCCCATCTGTCCATGTGTCCAGAGAAAGTAAATTACAAGATCGTCCTAATAAATTAAAACTAGAATTAAGTTGTTAATTTTGAAACCTATCAAGCACTGGATAAAAAAACGAAAAAAAAAGACTTGTTTACTTTGCAGTACCTATGATAAATAATGTTTCATTCATTCATGCACTAAAAGTGCAGTTTATTGCGGTCTATAACCACGTTCTTTAGCTGATTTATTAATTCCTTGTGATAGTATCGCGGTTTTACGGAGTACTCTTTGCATGTTATTATTTACTCAAGTACCTACTTAAGTTTTGTGTGTAACCAAATTGTTTTCACATTTATATTGATGGAGATACTATGGCGACAGACTATATAATTCCAAATAACTGAAATGTTTACAGACATATAAGTATATAAATGAACACTGATTTGACCTAGCTTATGTGATGATTATGAAGTGCCTAGTGGAAAACTAATAGCAATGCTGTTTGTAAACGATAAAATGTATAAACAATAGGCGTTAGGCAGTTATCATGTCTTGTTTAACGTCCAATAACTTTTCAACCAGTGCTTTATATGACATTAATACTAGATATCATAGAAATACTGTTAATAAGTTATCGTATGACATAGAGTTGCAATTTGGGAAATGCCTAGCATTGACGGCATTGCTGGGTTTCGCCTCCATACTAATATGGGCATGGTCCTTTATACGCAATGTGAGCAGTACATACAATTATATGGAAATATAGTCCCATTTGCAGCTCGCTTAGATTTGAGTTTATTGTTTCGACTAGTGTATGCCCAATAAGGTCACAAACACATGATTTAGTGGGCATACAAGGTTATTAATAATAAAGAGATTTGATTCTAAAGTCTGACACAGACGGTAGAACTATTCGGCAACGCACGTATTGTGCCAAGGCGTATGAAGCAGTTTCTGTATCTGGAGCTCAAATCGTCAGTAGCTTGGATCCTATTCCCAGTAGGTATATAAGTATATTTTCAAAATCATTTTTAATAGATTTGAAATATGTGTTTTTAAGAATTTTATCGTTTGTTAAGATAATATCATATTATCCAATGCTCATTTTAAATGACGCATTCAAAAAGTAGCGGTTTTGAATAATTCAGTCAATTTTAAGACTAACGAGAATCATTAGTTTTATTATTTTTTTTACATAACTCTTACCTATTAATTAGAATTAATTCCAAAAATTACACCAGTAATTATTTTCATTCATACAATTATTATAGTCTTACACAGAATCTCTTATCACAACAAGAGGTTTGTAAACAATTTATATTTATCATGCGTTACAACTGTTACACAGTACTAATTATAATAAAACGACTTAAATTATATATCATTATTCCCGTCTGTTTAATTGTACCTTGACCGAGTGTAAAACTCACAGCAGATTAAGAATTCTAAGATGATACCAAAATAAGAGAAATGGTCTTACCGTTTTATTTATTTTTACAAGGTCAACCAAAATAGGCGCACTGTTGACAAAATAATTTATTTGTAACTTTTGACGTTCATAAGTATCACATTGTGACCTAAATGAATTTGACCATGACTTAGCAATTGTAATAACTTAAAGTCAATCTTTTCGTCCCAAATAATATAAGTATAACAAGGTATATAAAAACTCTAATTATACTTTTTGAGGCGTTTGTGTAGCACAAGTAGCAAATTAAAACAATCAGTTAAATAAAAATAATCGAGCACTTTATAAAATTCTCTGATTTTAAAAATAAGTTCATCAACTAAGCTAGCGTGTACTTTCTTCAAGATATGACACAATTATATACACGCTTTCTCTTCTGCAAACCATATTTTTCATAGTTTAAGCATAATCCGGACCAGCTTTTATTTAAGACTAGAGAAAATCCAAAATCATCAACACGGTTCAGAATAAAGTGCTTCAGTTCAGCGCGAAATATTTAAATTTTATTAAATATTTGCATAATAGTAAAATATTTGTTCCTATATTCAACAGGAAGACAATTCAGCACACGTCTAACATCTAATCGACTCTGTTAAATAATTAAAACCGTGTTAGTGAACCAAGATTTCCAATAATTACACATTCACCTTCACAAATACATATTCCAATTAATACTTCATTAATAACTGAACAAATATATTAACAAAATTTCACGACTAGTAAATCAAACACTTCCACGGTATTTACACTTTCGAAGTAGCAGTTAGCATCACATAACTGGCTCTAGGGTTTTCCTCCGGCACTGGTTCTTGCCTAAAACACCTGTGGGACTCAAACTCTGCTGGTTTCTTCAACATCTTCCTCACAAACCACACCAATCCAATCACTATGACCATTAAACCAAGAGCCACGCCAATCAGCGCAGTGTTGAGGCTTTTGAAACTCGCCTTCATTTCCAAGGTGCCAAGAGATTCTATCACTTGAGGGACAACACAAATTGTTCGTGAATCGTCGATTTTCTGCTTCAAAATTGCAGCGCAGACTTCATAAGGTCCTCTTATGAAACCTTCCATAGATATTTCTAGGGTAGATAGGCAGGGAGTGTCTTTTTGGGCAACGAGAGACCCGTGGGATAGAACGCCCAGAACAACATAGCAGTTGTTGAGAGGTCTGACGTCATTGTTGGATAGGCGCTGGCTGCGAGTCGTAAATTGAGGCCGTTGAGGGAGCCCTATGACTGATATTAAAACCGTCAGGACGCCCTCGCTTGTAACATTTGATCGGACTTCGGTGACCCTAGAACAAAAAAACGAGATTTATGGATCAAAAGGTAAGCAAGTACGCTAGTTTGTCATTAATTAGTGTAAAATAATCTAAACTTTAGATCATTGCGTAATATTATTATGAATATAATATTACCTTAAATGATTCGGCTCTGGAGCTCTAGTGACGACGATTGGTACGACCGTTGCAAAAGTAGCTCTTTGCCTAACCAGCTGCGGTGACCCACATCCCAATACTAAGGACAGAGGCATATCCGAAGCATCCATTTCTTCGAGAGCGATGCAGAAACTATGGGAAGAAAATAACGATTATATATTTACTAAAAAATTATCTACTTTAGTACTTGCTATGAAGAAATAACAACGCCGAAGAGACTGCGTAATAATCAAAATGAAACATACTTCATTCTTCTTCCACTCTTACTAACTCTAACTCTTTTATTTTTATATAACCTTCATTGTATATGCCATGTTGCAAAAGGCCTACACAAATTGTGAGAGCAATCAAAGCAAGCCGTGGGAGGCATCTTGACTTGACACTCATAAAATACTGGAAACCTTTTGGTTATAATATTTAAAATGGTAAGAATATGCTACTATCAATGTGTAGGTTTGTAATAATGCATTCTTGTCCAGCCCTAAACAGGCATGAGTCTGCTACTTATAAGATACATCATAACACAAACTTTGAGTTTATTTATGCCTAAGGGAATGGTAATAATGTTTATTATCAATCGAAACTTGAGAGGATTACTCGTTTCCTTCGAAATTAATTTCTATTATTCCTTTAAGGCCATTGCTATTAAACTTCGTAACGCCTAAATATTTACTTTAATTCTTTAATTATCTTGCGGTTGTAACTTGTTTAATATTATTTAGTTTAATTATGATTTGTTCGAATTGCTGTTTAATTATTTGCTAAATGTAATAACACCCTACTCAAAGAATTGATTAAACCTTTTGATTAAATATCAAAATTTTCTTCCTCTATTTTGGCCTTTACAATTTGTTATATTAAGTATATAGTTACATTAGTACATTTACCATGGGCCTAGATTTTAAGACCAGCCTTCGTTTATTCAGCGCATGCTTTCTCACTATTATAAGGCACATGTCAATAGAATATGTTTTGAGTATTTTAGAGAAGAAATAAAAAAATCAAATTAAAACAATTTACTCACGTATACTGATCAGTGGGATCAATTTTCAGTCCCTGTAGTATCACATTAGCTGGTACAGCTCTATAGCAAGCAACATGTTTCGCTAGACCTCCGGCTCTGGAGGCAGTTACTCTAGTACATCTGTACCTATTCGTTGAAGGAGGGTCAACTGCCCATGATAAGTGGACTTCTTCGTCATCGTACCAGGCATCTAAAAGTCGTACCTGGGAATTAAAGTAATGTGTCTGTCTAGAGTTTGAGCTGAGAGGAGCTGGGATTAATTGCAGCAGATTTGTGGAAGCGTGACTCTATTCATCAGCCCTTGTCAGCCACAACAAATCTCAGACATAACTGTACTGTGTTGCACAGCGAATACAAGAAATCTTAATATTAATGTGTTTCACTTACCCACTATCCTTGCTGATGTCAGGCTTGAGCTAAATTAGACACATTCATACAAGTATATTGGCCAAAATAAATGAATGAAGTATCTTATACTTAGCTATTAAGCTTCAAACGCGACGTTTTCAGGACACGTTGGCACGTGGAAGTCGATACCAGATTCACAATTTTCACAAATATCAATCAATAGTTCACAATCAATTTACCGTTGCCAGCAGAGACGACAACGTGGTAAATTTTCAACGCGGGAAGAGCACGAAGTGACAGTTCAGTGTGACCATTGTCAGAAATTTTCAATAGACTAAACAAAATGTTACTCAATCGATCTAATCGATTTGACTTATAATAAAAACTAATTCTATTTCAAACATCCACCCGCCCCGGACCGGCCTACCGGTCCGCTAATCGGTTGGTAGACGTGACAATGTTGCAACCGCTCTCCTCAGAATCGAACCGTCCACCAAGACCTCAGCAAATCGGGGAACTCCATCAGCCCCAGTTACCAAATGAAGGATGCGCCCCCTGCGCCATCTGAGTGGCGGAAGGTTAGCCTCCTTGATCAAAACGAGGTCTCCAATCTTGGGTGGATCGGTCTTGTCGGTCCACTTAACGCGTTGCTGGAGTATGTGCAAATATTCCAAATTCCAGCGTTTCCAAAAGCTCTGAGTAATCTGGCGTACCAATTCAAAACGCGATAGACGACCAGGTCTCGTATCAATATAGGGGTACTCAGGCAAGGCGACAAGTGGGCGACCAATCAAAAAATGGCCCGGCGTAAGGGCCTCCAAATCATTCGGATCTGAGGAGATCGGGCACAATATCCGAGAGTTCAAAACGGCCTCAATCTTACAAAACACAGTTGCGAGTTCCTCAAATGTAAGGACAGATTCACCGATTGTTCTGCGCAAGTGTGTTTTGGCCGATTTTACGGCGGCCTCAAATATACCACCCCAGTGTGGACAATTTGGTGGGGAAAACAACCAATTTATCCCACGTCGGGCAAGCCTATCACCTATATCAGCTTTGTTGGTTTCAAGGAAGTTAACAACATCATTCAAATAATTATAGGTGCCCTTGAAGTTAGTGCCGCAGTCAGAACGGATCAAGGAAGGCAGCCCTCTGCGGGATACAAATCTGTCAAATGTGGCTACAAACGCCTCGGTCGTAAGCGAGGAGACCAGTTCTAAGTGTACGGCCTTTGTGGAGAGACAAACAAAAACGCACAAGTAGGCCTTGACAGTCTTGCTGTTTCGAAGTGTCGACGTTTTCACCAAAAGGGGACCTGCGAAGTCCGTGCCAACACCGTCAAACGTCCTGCTCTCAGTTACGCGATCTGCCGGTAAGTCTCCCATCAAGGGCTGCATGGTAGAAGCCTTGAGCTTATAGCAAGGGATGCAGCGAAAGACTACACTCCGAATAATTCTTCGGGCAGACAAGATCCAAAACTCGCGTTGCAAAATGGCCAAGAGCGCATTACAACCAGCATGCGAATTTTTAAGGTGACGGTCAGTTACCAACAAGCGTACCAAATGACCGTCCTTAGGTAACAAAAGGGGGTGACGTGCTCCGTAAGGGAGGTTGGCGTTCTTGAGACGCCCTCCAACGCGCAAGAGACCCGTATCGTCCAAAAAGGGGTTCAATTTAGAGACAGCTCCCGACAATTTCGATCTCCCTGATTTAAGGATAGCAATCTCCTTATCAAAATGCGCCAATTGCACAGAACGAACCCAAAAGGTGAGAGACTCCTGTCGTTCCTGTGGTGAGAGAAACGGTATCAGTCGTTTCTGTTGTGGGTGCCTAAAATTAAAAACAAAACGCTTTATCCAAGCAGTGACACCTAACAACTTGTCGAGGGAGCTGTAACGATTCAACAAAAAATCGGGGTCGAAGGCGCATTTCACCTTCTCAAGAGCGAGTGTTCGTAGACCCGGCAAATTAGAAGTATTCAAAACTGGCGTTCGAGGCCAATCAATTTCTGGTCGACTCAACCATTCCGGACCCCACCACAGCGAATGACCTATCAAACTAGGCGTCAAGCATCCGCGCGAGGCACAATCAGCGGGGTTGAGCTCACCTGGCACGTGTCTCCAAACAAGTTTGACTTCGGATTTCTGGATTTGGGAAACGCAATTAGCAACAAATACCTCCAAAGTGTGGACAGAAGCCTTCAACCAACAAAGAACAATTTGGCTGTCTGTCCAGGCGTAGGTCCCATTAATACAAATGCTTTTACCCAAAGTGTTAGACACGTGGTTCAATAAGCGTACAAGAAGGGCTGCTCCCGAGAGCTCCAATTTTGGAATGGTCAGAGATGTCCGAAGGGGTGCCACCTTGCTCTTTGCCATGATCAGGGAAACCCTCACCTGACCTGAGGCTCTAACTGTGCGCAAGTACACCACGGCGGCGTGACCACGTTCCGAGGCGTCACAAAACCCGTGAAGGGTGGCCTTGTACTTCCCGGGAGGAAGGATGGGACGAGGCAAGGAGATCTCGTTGACGGCAGGAAGTGAGGATACAAAAGAGGTCCATTCCTCAACAAGAGTGCCGTGCAGAGGTTCGTCCCAGGTCAATCCTGCTGTCCAAAGCTTCTGCAAGAAGCATTTTGCCCAAAATATAATTGGACAGATCCAACCGTTCGGATCAAAGGTTCTGGCGACAGTAGACATACGAGACGTTTAGTCCAAGAGCAAGGCAATTTCAGGTCTACGTTATACGTAAAGATGTCTTGGACTGGTCTGTACTGAACGCCGAGAACAGCCATCATGGCGGGGTTGTCAACAATCTCAAACAAATGTGGATCTTGCTGATGATCCTCTGGCAAGCCTTCCAAAAGCGCTGGCGAGTTGGAAATCCATTTGCGCAACTCATAACCAGCGGAGGCCAAAATACCTATCAATTCGTCCCGCAGGAGGATCGCCTCGTCCGCTGTGGAGGCGCCCGAGCAAATGTCATCGACGTAAATATCGTCCTTCAAGATGGCGGAGGCTCTTGGGAAACGTAGGCCTTCGCGGTCTGCGAGCTCCCAAAGAGAACGTATTGCCAAGTAGGGGCTTGACCTTAACCCGTACGTATTTGTATTGAGCTCGTAGACGACCATGGGATCGCGAGGAGACTCTCTCCAAAGGATCAGCTGGAAGCGACGGTCATCAGGGTGGATAATCGTCTGCCTGAACATCATTTTTATGTCGGCCACAAAGACAACCTGATGTCGTCGGAAGCTGGTGATGACGTCACAAAGGTCCTTGACCAACTTGGGACCAGAATGCAAGCACTGGTTCAAGGATACGCCTGTTGAAGTCTGCGCAGAACCATCAAACACTGTGCGCAGCTTGCCAGTCGATGGCTTCAATACCGCATGATGCGGGAGAAAGTAATGTTCCACCGAACGCCAATCCAAACCTGACACTGACATGTGTCCCAATTGTTCATATTCTCTCATGAACTCAATATACTTCTGTCTGAGCTCCGGATCACGACCCATGCGACGCTCCATAGCCAACAATCTCTTTTCGGCTAAAGGTCGTGACTCACCAAGCGGAGGCCGAACAGACAGGAAGGGTAGCCTCGTAATAATCCGACCAGAACGGAGTCGACCAGTGTTGTTCTGGAAGAACAGCTCGCACTCCTCATGTTCTGGATTCAAACGGGCAACTTGAGGGGGCTCCTCTACCTCCCAAAACCTCTGAACTGCATCAGAGAGAGCAGAGCCTACAGCCAACAAATTATCAAGTTCGGGTGGAGAGGGGTCCCTAGGTACAGGTCCCATCAAAGCAAATCCAAATATGGTCGGGATGGCAGTCAAACCATTTGGCACCAAGACCCGTTTCCCACCAATCAAAATTCCACCGAGGACATCAGAGCCAATCAACAAGTCGATTTGTCCCGGTGTGTCAAATTTGGGGTCTGCCAGTTCCAATCCCGATGTCAAATTCACCACAGCAGCAGGTAGCTGCTTCTGTGGGTGCATACCCAAAATATTCTTCAACACAATAGCCGAGGTTTTAATCCTCGGGTGTGAAGATTCAACAGGGCCAAACAAAACCTTAACTTTCCCTTCAACATTAGAGGCTACGTCCCCTATGCCCCGTATACAATTCGGAAAGGAGCCCATATTTAATTTAACCTGCCCTACCAAATAAGTGGAAACAATGCAACCTTGTGAACCTGTGTCCAATATAGCACGGACAACAACAGAGGTCCCCGTGGGTCCCCAGACCCTAACAGCAACCGTTGGTAGGATAACGGTCTCAATGGGGGAGGTTGGCGTTATAGGGCAGGGGTCAATGACCTATTGTTGCCTGGGCGGCGACCGTTGGCCAGGACCAGGCAAATCAAAATGGGGGTGCGGCTTGAAGTCCTCAAAGGCGCGATGACTCGATCCGCGCGCCATCTGCGGGGGGTCATAGTGACGCACCCGCCCAAAACGAGGTGGGCGCGAGTCAAGGCGGGGACGCTCCGCCAAAGGAGGGGAATACCTAGGGCAGCAGCCATGGTGCTGGTGACGCTGAACAGCACATTCAGGTGCGCGAGAGAGAGGAGGCGTGCGCACGCTACGGTTCTCCAAATGGGGCGAGTGGCGATCAATTGAGCGAGGCGACTCTCGGCTACGCGCCGGTGAGCCTCGGCTGCCACCTTCAAAACACCCGCCCGTGCGCGGCGTCGGCTGGTTGGACAAGCGGCCAACCTCTCTGGCATTCATACAAAGAATGTCCAAATGCTGTCCTCCACAGTGAGGACAGGGGCGAGAGTTTGGGCAGTCTCGCTGGTAGTGGGACCCCAAACAAGAGAAGCAAAGGCGGCGGGCATTCGCGATGCGCCTACGAGAGGCGACATGAAGGTCCAAGAATGCCCTACAACTGGCCGTTCTGTGCCCCGTGACCTTGCAGTAGGAGCACTCCACTGGGCTCTGCGTGACTGCAAAGCGAGGAGGGCGCCGGTCAACATTGGCTCGAGTGTGAACGCGAGCCTGCTCCTTGACCTTGGGCGGCTGCGACTTAGCCGGCGTGTCACCACCGGAGTTGTCCAAGACCCGGCACTCATCCTCCAGGAACTTCTCCAGGTCAGCAAAGGGGGGCAGATGGGTCGCGCTATCCCCACCAAAGCGCTGTTCAAAACGCGACCTCAGGTCGGCAGGCAGCTTCTTCAGCACAATGTGCACCAATAGATAGGACCATTGGTCCACGGGCAGGTCAAGGCACTTAAGTGCGTTGATGGCCACCAAAAGCGGGTTCAACAGTTGGGTGCGCAACCCAGAGACCCGGGTGAGCGTCGGCAAGCCCAAAATCTGCTCAATGTGCGTGTCGGCGAGGCCACGCTTATTATGGTACCTACGGGTGATTAGGTCCCGAGCCGTCTGGTACGCCTCGTCAGACACGGGCAGATGCTGGATGAGGCCCTTTGCCTCCCCATCCAGTACCGACATTAGATAGGCCAACTTTTGTGCCGGCCGAAGGTCAGCCCTATCATGGACTAGGCTGTCGAACAAATTAACGAAGCCCAGGTAGCTTCCTAGGCAGCCATCAAAATGGGGGAGGTCCAAAGTAGGGAGCCTACTCACCAGCCCCGGTGCTGACCTAGGAAGCTCCTGCTTCAGGCCGGGTTGCCCTTCCCTATCGGCAACTAGTTGTCTCGCAGTATTGGAGACAGCATCATACAGGTCTAAGACCTGGGCATAGTCTTCGCTGACCTTATTTCGCGGGTCAGCGGTAAATCATTGATTGACACTTCAAGACAGCAAGTGCTGAAAGTGCGGAATTGCTGTTCCACACTTGCCAGGCGATCGTCAATCCGCTCGTACCTCTGAAGTAAGGCTTGCTGGCGATCAGGCCGGTTCACTAAAGCATTGGCCGAGGCAAACCAGCGCAAATCTGATGCAATAGCACCAGCAGCCGCACGCAAGTCCTTGATAGCTGACATAATCAAAATTCAAAAGAGCCCGGACAAGCGCTAAATAAAATTAACAATCAAAACTTAATTTTTCTTAATTCTTTGAAACCAACAAAGTATTAGCCTGTTTACTGCAAGTGCAGGCAAGTGACAGGTGTTTACTGCCCAACAAAATTAAAGGTTTCAGTATATTGAAACAAACACAAAAGTTATCAAAGTTATAACTTATAACAAATTAATAAAGTTGAAACTTCAACTTAATTCATTAATTATTTGCAACAGACAGACTAACTGTGTTATTTAGGATATATACAATAGGAAGTAAGCACAGAAGATGTGTTACCTAACAATATTATCTTTATATTATAACAAAACAAAGTTTATTAATGTGACCCGCCCAAGTGGCAAGGTCAAGTTGGTTGTTATGTTTATGAATATATGCAATAAACTAAATTTACTAAATTTATTGATACATACAGCTGTTATGTATCCAAACAAACTAACTTATTAATGCAACAACAAATTTAAGTTAGATTTTTCAACAATACAAATCCACAATTACTGATTGAGGTTATGTGACAATGTGTTTCAAATTATCTAGGTCAACTTATACAATTAAATATTATGTATTTTAGACAATAACTGACCTGACAAACACTACAATACTGTCTACAAGGTGAGATATATAGCTCATACAACACCAATCTGAGTTCAGATACAATCAACGGCTAAGCTAAACTTGTAAGTTTACAATATAGGCACAGTTAACCACGCTCTTGCTATCAAAAATTATGTCTAGAGTTTGAGCTGAGAGGAGCTGGGATTAATTGCAGCAGATTTGTGGAAGCGTGACTCTATTCATCAGCCCTTGTCAGCCACAACAAATCTCAGACATAACTGTACTGTGTTGCACAGCGAATACAAGTAATCTTAATATTAATGTGTTTCACTTACCCGCTATCCTTGCTGATGTCAGGCTTGAGCTAAATTAGACACATTCATACAAGTATATTGGCCAAAATAAATGAATGAAGTATCTTATACTTAGCTATTAAGCTTCAAACGCGACGTTTTCAGGACACGTTGGCACGTGGAAGTCGAAACCAGATTCACAATTTTCACAAATATCAATCAATAGTTCACAATCAATTTACCGTTGCCAGCAGAGACGACAACGTGGTAAATTTTCAACGCGGGAAGAGCACAAAGTGACAGTTCAGTGTGACCATTGTCAGAAATTTTCAATAGACTAAACAAAATGTTACTCAATCGATCTAATCGATTTGACTTATAATAAAAACTAATTCTATTTCAAACAGTGTCAATGTCAAAAATCATTTCATCTTCAGGCACATTAAGAAATACTACAACATGCAAATCTGACTTAATGTCCTTCTTCGAATAAACTTAAGTTTGAAACGTATTTCTGCATGATTAAATTATGACGATTATTGACTTTTCCATACACTAGTAACGTCGATATATTAGTAGTGCTTAGAAACAATTTCAGGATCTATATACTAATTATCATCGGTTCATAAATTTTGTAAAACTTACATCTGTGATGCCTCATACAAACAAAGCCATATGGTGTATACATATAACAAACACAGACCAGAAAGACAATTTAAATTTAAAAATAATTGCAATTGGATTATTATAATGAACCGACGACAGGTAGTGCAATTTTAATCAAATTTTCGGCTTTAGTTTTAAGTTGTCTTTACACTTTATCTAGTTCGCAAAGTACCTTAGTTTAGCTTAATATTATTGTATTTTAAATTATAAAATAAACTTTACAGCTAACGTATAAATTCGCACTGCTACTAATGTTTCCATTAAAATTCTTGTTGATCCGCATTTCCCTTAAAAATATCCGAGAGAGTCTTGTTAAGTTGCATGTGGTGTCGGATTTCAGTTAACTGCGTCATTTCCTACGCGCGCGTTTAAAAAACGTTTGTCAGGATATTACATCAAAACAAGAACTTGGCTGTAATAAAGTACTGAATAAAATCCGTGGCGGATAAATATACCTAGCTAAGATTATAATTTTGATAACTACATAGACAGAATGGGAGAGGAAAGGACACTTACGTGTTTAATTTATTGCTTTAAACGTTAGTCATGAAAGCTTTAGGCTTTATACTGCTCACTATACTTACAGTTGTCCAAAACGTATAGGGACTCATTACATTAAAGTTCTTGTTGAACTTATTATTGTAACAATGAGTCGTTACGAACATTTACATTATTTCTATATAATGTTACTATTGAATTACTCGACTAACAAATCATCTAGTTTTCTTGCCTACTTTTGACTAGGCACACAACAGAACTTAAGCCAACACTATACTCATTAAAAAGAAAATCATATCAATTGCTTAGATTTATCTACCTATATCGGACACAGAAACCAAACTTATATAAAATACGTAGGAATACCAAAAGTAATAATATATGAGTACCTAACATCCAAAATGGACAACCTTTAGTGACACATTATACGTTAAACTTACATTTAAATGTAGCCTGCTGGCATTATCGTTCGCACATTATTTCGTTCGAGCCAAAGTGATTCATTCACAGATAAAAAATCTTATGAATAAAATAACTTGTGCCTCAACAAGTAATTGCACTTTTTTCTTCTTCTCTTATTAAGTAGTGGCGAAAAACTAATAAGTGAAAAAATCTGTTGTTAATAAAATGCCTTCGGCACTTTTCCTCTACATTGTTTGTTGAAAATAGAAGAAAAGATTTTCTTGTACATTATTGTTAAGTACTGTAGTATTTTAGTGAATAATTTTAAAATACGTTTTGACTTTTATAGTATTTATACATTTTATGCGGAAAGAACAAAGTTCTTCTTTAAATTTAATGTTATTAAGTAACAAACAATGAGAACAAAAATAAACAGAGTACTCAAATCAGTACTTACATTATCAAAATACTACGAAATTATATAACAAGATTTCTTTACAAGCCAATATCTAATTGGCTTATCTTTTGAATGTTATAAAAATATTTGTGGTAACTGGAGGAACAAACTACAAACTGAACTTATTTTGGAGACCCAAAATACTGAGTAAAACCCACGGAATTAATAACATCTACAATTTTGCGTGGTGTCAAATAATTATAAAACGGCCATAATTTATTTTAACACCTACAGTTACGAGCCTTTATTCAAAAGCAGATGTCACCGCAGCGCCCCTAAAAATATTGAACATTCATTCAATATAAATATATTAAATGAGAATGAGTGAGTAGAATCCTGCACAATGTTTGATACTAATTTAAATAGACAAGAAAAATGATAAATTACGATATTAGTTAAGATAATATCACATAAAACATTTATTAAATTTGGTCAATACCAATAGAACTAAACATGAGCGAGAATCTCAGGTGATCACGTAAGCTAAGTAATTAAACTTATTTAACAAAAATATTAATAAGTATGTTTTGTTTTTAAAGAAAAAAATATAATCTATCTTATCTTAACAATAGAAAGAAAATCTAATTTAAGGTTGCTGTGTCATCATAAGGTTTAGGTAAGAAAGTCATGGGCAATAATTAAAAAAGTAACATCTTAATTAAACAGTTTGGCGCTACTGCTAAGCAGTTTAAATCGAGATGAATTTTTTTCACACTTTAGAATAGACAAACGACTGAAACAAATAAAGTAACCCTTAAGTACCCATGTCAAATTGTAATCAAGTTTTAAAATCTAGGTCAAAAAGCTTACTTACTTCAGACTCTGAAATCGGCAAATCTTCTTCGACAGGTCATCATTTAATGCTTCTTGCTTATCAACATAAACATCTTGATCACTACCATTCAATCTACAATCTTACACAATAGAATTCGCCAGTACTTTATTGAAATCGTAGTTTGTATCTTTTTGTTTCAGATCGGTGTGTTCGAAATCATCGCATAGCTTGTTCTTCGAGAGTCTTGATGGCAATGCACCTTCTAAATGTGGGGGTGTGGCACACACTGCCGTAGATTTATCAGTTTGGAGCAAGTTTTTTGCCTCTCTCAACCACCTCGCGAATCCGGCCATTAGGCAATCGCAATTAAGAGGATTATCTGTGAAAAAGACCAAATTTATCTTTACGACCAGGACCTCGAATAAATGTGGGTAAAGTTTGTGTGAGTCATTAGTGTTTCAGTTTGAACGGTTTTGGTTACAGATTTCTTAGAATGGTGGTGGAATATTGTTTCATTGATAAATGAAATGAATATTTGATGATAAATACGACGTTTAGACGATATCCCGCAATGTCTCAAGACGAAAGTTTTTGACCAGTGTGTGTTGCCAGTGATGACTTACGGATCAGAGACGTGGTCGCTCACTATGGGCCTTATCAGAAGGCTCAAGGTCACTCAGAGGGCGATGGAGAGAGCTATGCTTGGATTTTCCCTGCGAGATCGAATCAGAAATGAGGAGATCCGCAGTAGAACCAAAGTCGCCGACATAGCTCTCCGGATAGCCAAGCTGAAGTGACAGTGGGCAGGGCACATAGCTCGAAGAACCGATGGCCGTTGGGGCAGAAAGGTTCTGGATTGACGACGCAGCAGAGGACGTCGATTGGCTGATATGATGATGTACGACGTTTAGTCGAACTTTATATCAATGTTGTCTGTTGTACAAAAATGAAATAAGATATGACTAAGGTAAGGAAACTTCTAGCTTTGTGATGTATTTCCTATTACCTACATATAATATAAATATATCCTTACAAACATACTAAACCCACGAAATACTTATGCTAAATCACAACTTCCATTTCTTGTTACAACAAGAAATAGGCCTTTACTACAGTAAAGCCTATTTCTATCTCTTTGTATTTCTTTCGACATCCAAATAACGTAAAATCCGTATAAAATTATAAAAACAGATTCGGATGTTTCTCTATTTCGATGTAGGTTTACCAATTGTTTTGTTTCTTTATGAATCCATACAATATACTTTCAGAAAAGCACCTACACTTATGATAAAAGCTTTTAATATGTCTGCTTACTCATAAGAGTAGCAAGAATTTGCATTACTCAACCCTTTTATGAAATATTATACGTTTATTTCACCCTTATATTACAAACTGTAAAATTATAGTAATATTCTAGACTAATAAAACGCCTTTTAGATCAAGTTGACCCATTTATGTAAGAGAAAAACCTAAGTAAGTGATAAAACGAAACATGGTAATAGGGTCGCCGCTCAGATTGGGTCTTAATACTGCCGCGGCGTCGTCACAAAATTGATTCCTAAAATTAGTTTCAAATAACTTGTGATAACCTTTTCTATGGTGAAAACTGAATATCGAAAATTTGATTTTTCTTGAACACAAAAGAAATTCAGTTATAGTACATAACAAAACGTAACATAACAAGAGTGTCAGCTGCCAGGGTTTAAGACAATTCATCATCATCATCATCATCAGCCTTTGACAGTCCACTGCTGGACTAGGCCTCTCCTTTGAAAGGAGGAATTAGCCTACTATACCACGCTGGCCAAACGGGTTGGTATAGGGTTTGTAACAAGTTTTCCTTCTCTTACAGTGTTGTTCTCTGCATAATATGCTCCCTTTGTCAGCTCTTACGACACCCACGGGATATGGAGTGGTGACATTCCGTATTCTTAATCCGTCACCACACGGATCTAAGACAATTGCACGCACACATTGAACATTTCTTGAAAATGTTATCAACCTTTTTGGACTCATATTTAAACCTCAATGTTCACGGAAATAAAATTATCGTTATTTGACATTTAGTTCTAGAAAAAGTTATCAATCTTTTAATATCGAATACTTTGTTTCCTTGAACGCGAAGGATATTAAGTTACATCACATAACAAAACTGTCAGCCTTACTTCATACAAAAACCCCATAAAAAGAGCTACAAAGGCAGAATAGTTAAGAGTCATGCAACAATATAACAGGCGTCGGATATCGATGGACGAACAAAGAGGCTTCAACGTCGCCTCACTGGGACGCTGAGTATCGACAAATATAGTAGGTGACATACAGAAAGTGAAAATTGGCGAATCATTTCCGCCGGGAAACTGTCCGGCAGTCAAATATCGGGAAATACAGAACTGTATCAACATTCATGTTATCATGTGTTGAGTTGAATTCGGTTACATAATGTGGCTTAATATAAAGTCAACTGCTGCTTTGTTATAAGTGTTGTTTATGACTTTCGTTTAACCATTAGTTGCGTCATATTTGTCTTCAAGTTCTACTATACATACTACACCAACTTGTGGTTGAGAATTGAAAATCGTTGATATTTTCAAACGTCATATAATTAAGTAAATCCTGTATGACACTTATAATTATGTATAATTATTATCTTAGATCTACATCCAGCAGTAAATTG
The DNA here is from genome assembly GCA_944739405.2 of Euclidia mi. Classification (NCBI taxonomy): domain Eukaryota; kingdom Metazoa; phylum Arthropoda; class Insecta; order Lepidoptera; family Erebidae; genus Euclidia; species Euclidia mi. The sequence goes on from OX123192.2 coordinate 31,921,379, forward strand.
CAATAGGCTGATTGATTTTTATTAAAATATCTAAGCAGTGAGGTTTCAAGCGTATCCTGTCATCGCCTAAAACGATTGCTACACGATTGTTTTGATGTCCTCCAGACCGATTTCGGCCACGGCGGCTTGTCTATATATGAGACTGCGCGGGACATATTATATTGCACAAGTGTGTGTGCATACACAAGTGCACTTTCTATTCCCTCACTCTTATAGTCCGAGGGGACGCCACATGCGACACGACCGGAGAGAGATTGGGCGCAGGACTACGACTACTACACGGGGGTGTGACACCACCAACTCCCTGACTCCGAACTTCTATTGGATAAACCTTAACAGAAAAACCCAATATTACTTTTTGTCCGACCCGGGAATCGAACCCAAGACCTCATAATCCGCAGTCGCTAACACATGCATATATGCAATCTCCAGATTGCATTATTTCAGTTGCGAAACACACAATCTCCAAAATGTATTTAGCTCGGTACTTTTCATACCAGTGTGTCCGCCCAAAGTGCGTATCATCGCGCCATCATTACCTTCAATAGTGAATCGGCCGAGGACCTTGTGCAGCGCCAAGGCTCCGTCATCTATCATCGATATGTCGTTATCGTGCAGAAGAGCTCGGTCAGCCGCCGGAGAGATTTGAGCGGCTCAGCTGATAGCGAACGGAGAAAATTGTGCGACAGATCCAGATGGACTAAGTTTGTTAGCTGAGCGAGGGATGCACCTGTGGATGGAAAATGTTTGTCAAAGTTATAGCAATAATTCTGTAGATATATGTTGGACTTGATGTCTCTGTCTGTATTTTTTAAGGTTGACCAGTTAAATTCATGTTTAACGATGTCCAAAATATCATCTGTAGATTATACCTAAAACTATCTACGGTATATATCTACGTAGACTCCTATAAATACTGTGTACTCATTTTGACTGCATGGTTGGCGTAGTAGTTTAACGCGGCGGCGTCCTTCTAAAGTACGTTTAGGTACTTTCTAGTGTTAATACCAAATAAATACCATTTTTTATAGTATAATTTTGCATGATAACATTATAATCGACATTAACATATGTAAATTCATTACTTAAACATTCGCAGAAAAGCTATTTAGATTATTTTTCTCGTTCAATCGTCTCCTCAAATCTTATGTAAATGCTAAAAAAATACTTTCCTTCTTATTTCCAATATTCTTATTTTAGAAATAAGTATCTACTTACCTACAAAGATGGAAAAGGCTTTTTAGGTAAATTCTACAAAAAATAGCAGAATCTCAAACTTAACGAAAGTAAGACAAAGTCTAGATCTAAATGTAATAATCACAAGTTTAATGTGGCGAGTACGAAATACTATGAATAGCTATTTCACATAAAGTCTACAAAACACGTATAGACGGCAATTCACGCATATTTATGTTGTAACTTACACAAACACACTAATATATATTTTTTTTTTTTGTGAGAATGGATGTCTGGATGAATGTTTGCTGTACGTAAAAGAGTGCATAAACAGTTGAACGGATTTTGATGAAACTCTGCAATATCAAAATAGTACATAGTTTTTAGATACCTTTGCCTTTACGATAACTACCAACCATCTTTGTGGGTCTGTGAGTAGAAACTAATTGTTTTTTTGAGCAGTTTTGGCGTGGTTGAAACACAAACATTCAAACATCTAAACATCCAACCATGGTCTCTTCCATACAAAAGCAAAAAATACAATGTACAAAATAAAACGACACTACCTGATACAGCGACAATCTCATTATGAGTTCCATTATGAGTCCAGGTGCATTAAGTTAGCTAGATGCTTGAAAGTGTAGTCCTCTAACACATCTATCTGGTTGTTGTGCAAGTTCAAATGAGTTAAGTTCGGGAGACCTGTGAACAAAGACCGTTAATAAAGGATTTTGCAACGTGTTTTAATGTTGCTTCTGTTTATATTTTTAAGGGTTACCGAGTTGAAATTTGCATTGTAAAAGAATAGCGGATGAATAGCTAAGTAGATCACTTCTAACTGCGTCCAGTTGCATCTAATACATTCACCGGAAAATAATGTAATTTATAAAGCTAAAGTTCTATAAAACTGGTAAGACTAATGCTCAGTACTGACAAACGGTTTTACTAGATAGTTTTACTCGAAAACGAGTAAAAATCAACGTACGGACTGCAAAACTTACAGCTCAATGACATCAAATACACTGTAATTTTTTCTAAGCGAGCCTTCGAGTCTAGCTCGATCGAGTAAAACTGTTTGTGAGTACAGAGCTAATATACCTACCCATTGCTCCAAGGCGAAGAGTCTCTGATTCAAAAAGGATGACGCTGAGACAATGATGGTGATTTATCAAGCTATTTAAATTTTCTATTTATTTCTGTATCTTTATCTTAAACTAGAACATTCTATAAAGTTATAAGCTTGAATATGGAACAATACCTTACCCAATAAATGCACATTTTTTAAAACTAGAACATTCTACAAAACTATAAACTTAAACATAGAACTATAATATACTATCCCTAACCCGATAAATTCACATTCATTCGGAACATTGTATAAAATGTTAGAATCAAATGTGGAATAATCCCTAACCCGATAAATGCACATTCTGGAACATTCTATAAAACTATAAACTTTTATATGGCACAATCCCTTACCCGCCAAAGCCCCTCGTCGGATGCTCGCAATCTAAACGTGTTGTCAGACAGATGAAGTGTGATGAGAGAGCTCAGTGGCGGCACGGTACTTGGTGCGAGAGGCCCTTCCAGTGCGTTGCTTGATAAGTCTAGATCCCGCAGCCTGTGCGCCTTCTACAATACAAACGTTCATGTAATATTATACTCTTCACAGCTTTGCGTCTTTTAATCCTTCAAAGATACAAATACTACATTTTCTCTCATAAATCTATGTCACTCGCATAAACCACACTGTAAATACGTTGCTGTTGTTTTAAAATAATACAGTGATCATAAAGATAATTTTCTGTTGAAATTAATGACGGGTTAATGATCTTGCAATAAATTTGAACATGTCACATTATTATTTTAAATCAAAGTCCATTCAAAGTTATCGCAAAGAAAAGAACCTCTACTTTTCTTGCAGGTCATAATGTATTTACTTGGTTTTGAACTGTGCCTTAGTGGCGCAAAATGGGTTCTACCTAGCATATAATTACTCATAATTTAATATCATAAAACAATACAATATTCTAAAAAATTATCATTCTCAAGTAAAAGAAAATAATAACGAGCTATTGAAAGTAACATAATATTGATACAACAATAATTCATTTCGATTTGATACATCGAGGTGCAGTCACTTGTTGGGCGCCAATAATTTTAGATAAAATATTAACTTAATGAATAAGTTCATATAAGAATAAGAAACTTAGACTTTCTTAATACCCTTCACTTAATCGGTTAAATCTTAGAAATATATTGAATAAAGCTTTTGTAGCTAAAGTTTTCATAAGTATAATTATACCTTGTTACAATGGCATTAGTCTTAGGATTATTCGACACTATAATATTGGATAACGTATATAAAATAAATCAGTAATAAGTTACAATAAGAAAATACGAAGTGCCTTTTCGAGCAAAATAATGATGACAAGAAGTGTGCGATAGTAAATTGGTGTTATTTTCTCTTTCTCGATTTTTGAAAAATGAAGTATTAAACTTCAAGAGAAAGAGACTTTCTTCTTATATTTGCTTTTGGTCTTGCTACGAAATTGAACGAATTGTCAAATAGGTACTTAAAAGTTTTTCTAATTCCGTATTTTAGTCTATAGTTTAAATTGACCTAAATTATGAGTTAGTCGCATACATTATCAAATGCTAGATATGGAAATCACAAATCGAGATTGCGGTTGGAATATTCAATGAACTGTCAACACGAAAACTATCAATTAATTTTTCCATCTACCTACGATAGTTGTTTGAATTGATTTTACCTTTAAACTGGTCAGTTCTGGTATTTTCAGCAAGTTTCCTCTAAGCCTCAAAACGGTGAGCTTGACCAAAGGCTTAAACATATCTGCAGATATGTCCGTTAACCGGTTGTCACTTATGTCCAAGTATGTCAGATTGTTGATTCCCTGTTAAAAAAAGAAAATACATAAAGTAATTTACTGTGTTGTGTATTAATTTGTGTTTGTACGTATGGTTATGCATTTTTATACATTAAAATGAAAAAAGAAGTTTATAAGTATGATAAATAAAGCCTACCCCTCCGGGAAACAGGCGTAAGTATATGTATGTATTTAAATATTTTATTTATAAATAATATGTTTTAAAGTTACGAAAATATTTTGTCGACACTGATACGCCTACAAATATTCGTTTTCCTTCCAATAATAATAACCTTACAGAGGTTGCCTGGTATTAATTGATCTCGATAATTATACTGCCACTTGAACATTAGTTTTATTGTAAGGTTAATGAAGTTCAATAAAAATCCTGACGACTAGAATTGAAGCAATTGGTTTAATTCTTTATTTCCAAAACGCATCACATCTATTTCTCAATTTATACATATATACAGAACTAATCGATCAAATGATAAAAAATATTTTTAAATAAAAAAGAAAACCGACTTCAAAAATCACTAAGGAACTAAAAAGCAAAAAATAATTGGTTTTGGATCAAATCTTTTTGGAGTCGGTGCCAAGCCAAGTATTTCTGATCTGACTATAAAACCTCTGCACTTTTTTATATATTTTTCGTTGTTGATTGAATAGGTAGTTAGTAGTTTAGTAACATTTTGCGTAAGGGCTTGGCACCGACTCCAAAAAGTTTTACTCCAAAACCAATTATTTTTTGCTTTTTAGTTCCTTAGTGATTTTTGAAATCGGTTTTCTTTTTTATTTAAAAATATTTTTTATTTTTTGCTTTTTAGTGGTATACTAATAAAAAAATGGTAATAGGTGGTAAGTAGCTACATAGGATGGTGTAGGTGGTACATGATGTGGAGGCTCTTCGTTACTCGCCTGAATTCTGAAATGTAGACCTGTACCTTTCTGGCAATTTCAAGTATTTTTTTTTGTTTTCAACTTACTAGCCTAAACACGTTCGTTTTAGTTCCATCATCAGATCCCGGCAATCATCCAGTACCAAAGTGTTTGCCAAGACAAAACAAAGGAGCCTACACTCGATGAGATTGCGTTATTGTATTACAAAGATCCCATGGCCACCTTCCTGCTCTATCATCAGACTTTGGAAAACATTCAGCACTAAAGTCCAAGTAAAGACGAATCAAACGAGACCAAACTCAATGGGATTGCGTAATTGTATTACAATTATCCCATGGCTACCTTCCTGCTCCATCATCAGAGTTTGGTAAATATTCAGTACTAAAGTCCATGCAAAGACGAATCAAAAGAGCCCAAACTCAATTGGTTTGAATCTTTGTATTATAAAGATTCCATGGCCACCTTCCTGCTCCATCATCAGAGTTTGGTAAACATTCAGCATTAAAGTCCATGTAAAGACTAATCAAACGAGCCCAAGCTCATCCCATTGATTGCGTCTTTGTATTAAAAAGATCCCATGGCCAACTTCCTGCTCCATCATCAGACCCTGGAAAATATCCAGTACCAAAGTCCATGTAAAGACGAATCAAACGACCTTAAACTCGATGAGATTGGGTTGTTGTATCACAAAGATCTCATGGTTACCTTCCAGCTCTATCATCAGACCATAGAAATCATCCAGCATCAAAGTCTATGTAAAGACGACTCAAACGAGCCCAAACTCGACGGCATTGGGTTGTTATCGTCAAATCGCTTCAAATGTGCTTATAAAATTTGAAGAGTTCCTCCGATTTTTCAGGATTCCATGATCAAATCCTGACCTGATGATCATGGGACCAATTAGGAGGTATACTCTTTCAATCAAAACAATAAATTTTGAAATCGGTCCAGGCGTCTTAAAGAAATCGGGGAACATACATAAAAAAACAAAGATTCCGACGAATTGAGAACCTCCTCCTTTTTTTGAAGTCGGTTAAAAATATATAAATTTACATTTATTGTAACATTGCCATTACAGAAAAAATCAAATGCAAATGCTTCAACGAGATATAACTTGTCTGGTATAATAACTTTACCTTAAACGAATTAGAATCTAATATCCTAATCCGATTGTTGGACAGATCTAAACAGTCTAGGTTCCTTATTCTTGTTAAATTCTCCGTCGGTATTTCTGGCAGCTAGTTGTTTGGAAGACCTGAAAATATACGGTCTAGTTTAATAACATTGTTTGTAAACCAACATATTGGAATTTTAACTTTCGTGGTCACTATCAATACTTTTTACTGTTTCTACGGTTCACGGATGTACTGACAGTACATCCGTGAACATAGGGCTTGCAACAGTGTCGAAATATCGGTTAATCAAAACAAAGGTATGTGGTATATAACCGGTAGAAACAGTAAAAAGTATTATTGGTAAAGCAGATTAATCTGTATTTATAAAATTCGTGTATTACTGACAGACCGACAGACAACGCACAGCATATTCGGCACAAGAAGTTGGAATTTGGCATGTAAGTTCCCTAAAGATCGTAGGGGTGCACTAAGAAGGGATTGCCCACAATTCCTACAAGATTAGGCTGAAACTGCTAAGTAACAAAAATCGGGCGTAGCCGCGGGCATCCTCTAGTAAGATATAAAAATCTCGTGCTCATTATATTTTGTCCAACTAATAATTATTGTACTGACCACCTTTATGTTATAGATCTAGACACGTAATGAACATTATAATACAGCCTAAAATGAATTACAGCTTAGCACAAACAACGTTATTATGAATTTTAGCATAGAACATTAAATTTTGAAATCCATTTTCTATCGAATGTCCTAAACCTATACTAATTTACATATTAATAATTATCATAATGTAAACATTAGAAATTGTGTAAAATTTAATCATAGGCAAAACTAGGTTTATTATTAAACTTGCAAATGCCCTTGGGAAATCTGTTAGTGCCGCAAAATTGCTTATTTACAAGGAAATATATTCCTCAAGGATTATTTGTACCGCTTTTAGTACAACTAATAGATAAACGAAGCGTATGCCGAGAAAGTAAAAGGCGGTGAAAACATTATTATCACCGCTCTTTGGTGTATCTATCTGGAATCAGAGTATTTATCTGGAATATTAGCACGATGAAGATCTCAATCTGGTCTCTGAAATCTTGCTAGGTAAAACCAATAGCATATTTAGTTGACGAAATCAGCATACTTCATAAAAAATACTAAATGCCGCCTTAGGCTCTGTCCTCGTGAATGTTGACTATCGTGACAGAAGGTAGCCTATGCGTTCATTTTAAGTATACGCTTTATTACTAATCTAGTCAGTGGTTTTAGCGTGAAAGAAAGACAAATCAACGAACGAAAAATCACATAGGTACATATCATTATAGATACACGCATCACTCGTTTTCTACAGATCCTTATTCCGAGTAAAGGAGATGTATCTTATACACCAGGCGCTTTTTCTAAATATCATGCCTTTATTTCCGTAAATTATCCAACAAAAATTTAACCCATCTTAATATATAAAAATCCTTGCGTTACTGACTGACTGACAGACACGCTACAGCCGAAACTGTTGGGCGCAGGAAGCTGAAATTTGGCATGTATGTTCCTTGGGGACCGTAGGGGTGCACTAAGAAGGGATTTCCCGAAATTCCCACGGGATCGGCCAAAACGGGTAAATTAAAAAAAATGCAGGCGTAGCTGCTGGCGTCCTCTAGTAATATATAAAATCCTTGCGTTACTGACTGACTGACAGACACGCTACAGCCGAAACTATTGGGCGCAGGAAGCTGAAATTTGGCATGTATGTTCCTTGGGGACCGTAGGGGTGCACTAAGAAGGGATTTCCCGAAATTCCCACGGGATCGGCCAAAACGGGTAAATTAAAAAAAATGCAGGCGTAGCTGCTGGCGTCCTCTAGTTTTCTAATAAAACATATTTACCTTTAGTAAGAATCGATACTAATTAATAGGGTAGTTTGAATCAAATTCCCAATTCGATATCTCAAAACGCCTTGTGGGATAATCTCAAATTAATTGTGTAGTAAATTAATATCAGTGGCGAACGTGGAATATTCTGTACTCGGTGATAAATTTAACCACGTACTTGACCGAACTTAGCACCTAGTTTAAGAGTTAATATATAACTTGTGACCTGTATAATAATAACTGGGTGATATGTGGTTTTATGGTTTTATTAGAGTCAAAATTGGTTTTGATATGCCAGCTTTGAGCGTTGGTTTTGGCGATTGATTAAGGTACAAATTCGCAGACAGTAGCAGCAGGCGACATTTAGACACTACGTTTCTATGTATTTCAATGAAGTACCTTCCGTAGCAACTTAGCAAGAGACATGTCGTCTACGGCGCGCCGTAGTGTAGTGTCGCCCGAACGCACATTGGTATTACCCGACCGCATATTAGTTAGTATTGCCAATCAAGGAGCAAAGATGTTTTCTAAAACGTCTGACATATTGTCAAATAGAACACTCAAAACCAATAGGAGTATGGAGCTACCATTTGCTACAGCCGTCTTCGTTTAGGTTAGGATTGAAATCATGACTAAAGCGACACAACGACGCCATGGAGTGTCGCTGCGACATGACGTGGTGACATGTCGTCTGTTGCTGCTATCTACAGTCGACTATAAACTCCTACATTAATATCCCGTGCATATTAATATGACATTAAATTAAATCATTTTCTAAGACTATACAAAATTATTAAGAAAGAACTGTTAGTGTAGAATATTAAGAGCACAGGTTTCAATATACTTCAAGACAGTAGTACTTTTAGATTATAAAGGTCTATGTTACTACAGCAAGGCTTGTACTTCTTCAGTACTATGGGTAAATTATTTAACATAGCTACTCACCCAAAGCAAATAAAGTAGACGCGACGCTATTGAAAGCTCCTTGCTGTACTCTCCTGATGTCTCTCGAGGATATGACTAGCCCATGGAGTCCCACCCCTGCTAGCTCGGCAACTGACGCTGATGATAAGACCGATAAGAATGATTTTTAACCGGTCTATCATTTATAAGTCTTGCGTTGATAATAGATTCTTCGCGTCTATGTAGAAAACCAAAATTACAAAAATCCAATGAAATAGAAACATTTAAACAATCAGACCTGCGTAGAAATTTAGTGAAACATTTATAAATTCCAGTGATTTGTGTCATGAAATGTTCTCTCAAGGAATTATTTAAAATAAATTCCTTGTCTAAGTAATGATATTCCGGGATCCGGTACGCTTTAATTAAACACTAGTTGAACAGAATCCATTATTAATTAATGTTCGAATTAATTACGTGAAAAATATTTGTCTTATTTCGGCCATGTTTTATTGATGGCATAATTAAACTTTAGGCCTAATTGCATTTGTAAGTTGAAGTTTATATGTTAAACAGTTTGTATTTTTCATTCCATCGGGCAAGATATTTATATATAGCCTTTGTCGCTTTTATGGCGGTAAGTCGTGTGTGTGACACATTAGAAGAGGTAGCGTAGGTACATAACATTAGGCTTCTTTTGACAAATTTTAAAGTAAAACTCATAAAACATATTGGAAATGTGATACTTTAGTTCAATGCAAAATTATAACAAAGTTTGTTCAAATTTTTGATAAATAACATAAAGCAATAATTTGTGCTCAGTTATAAGTATTGAGTTTTAACATGTTATTCTTATGTCCCACTTTTTGCCCTGATTGGTTCTCTTTTTTTGTATCGGGCGTAGATGTGTAAGGCTCTCTCGTTAAGTTCGATACATTATGATCTTACTGTTTTTTGTGACATATTATACGAATACAATGCAGGGGTATTCATAGTCAATATAGCAAATGAAACCAATAGGTATGTAATCAGGTAAAATTTAATATAGGCACGCATAGGGCATGAATACCGGTATTCGGTATTACCGAAACTGACTCTAGTCTAAACCATGGAATATCGCTATCCCTTTGGGTTGCGGAGGTCAGTCAGGCAGTCGCTCCGTGGAAAAATCTAATATTCAGCCAAATCCGGTTAGACTAGAAAGCGGACCCCAGATTGAAACTGGGATAACGCTAGGAGGATGAATGAATATTGCACTTGTTTCAAACTATTTTATTTTACTGTTTTTATAAGTAGTTGTGTTTTGTAGTCTGTGATAAGCAACTACTTCAATTATTATTGACTGAGTAGAATAAGAACTTAAATTTTGGAAATGCTTGTTGATTTCGCATGTTTAACAAAAACATTTAAGTATTGTTTTACGCTGTTTTATTGATGTTGTTGATTATGACATGGTGTAACAAATATTACAACAAAAATTATAAGTGATCTCCGGGAGAAAAACTGGCTGATTCATGAACACTTGTTAATTTCTTTGTATTTATTTATTTTTAATACATAGATATTTAAGTACATTTGTGTTTTTGTTATAATTTTCGCAAGACCAGGCTTTTTTTCTCAACTATTGTTAAATACCTAAATAATACCGAAATACCGGGATCCCGGTTTTGAAAAAACTAATACCGAAAAAATACCGGTATTGTTAAAAAGTCCAATACCGACATGCCCTAGGCACGCATAAAGCCTAAAAGTTTCATAGGATCACCATAAAACCAATTTTCACCGAAATATAATAAAATAAATGTATTCAGTAATAGCATTGCCTGAGAGCTTAAAGAAGCCGATTAATTTAAGGAAGGAATCTGAAATGTTAGCTTCGCTATTTTCGCTCTCCACGATTTACGTTTACGGATAGGGCAGCTACCAAAAGAAAGTGTTTATTTTTTTAGAATAATTCTTAAATAACTCTAGGTTGTATTTATTCTAATAACACTACGAGAATTTTATACTTGTCGTTTTTTTATACTTGTCGTTGTCCACAATTTAGCCATAGTTTTAAAAACAACTGTCATTATTTCTTAATTGCGTTTAGCATTATCCAACGGCCACCGGTTCTGCAGAGATATCACTTGCTTGTAAAAGTTCATCAGTTGTGTAATGATTGGATATCCAGAGATTGGATTTCATCAAATCAAAAAATATATAATACTCAACCCGTAATATGAAAATACAACGAATGACTCCAATGACCTATTAAGTTTGGTGACCGAATGCGTCGACCCCGTTTTGCTTTACCGAATTCGTTAACCTAGTATGTTTATTATTATAAATAGGGCGCCCAATTCGCGGCCGGTGAGACTGGCTGCGTTTGAGTATGTCAATCGAACTATAACAATAAGCTCGCGTTTGCAAAAATGAGTAAATAGTTTAGAAGTTTGAAATATCTTGTACATGATGTAATCATTCCCTGGACGTAAATTAAAATTTCGTATAGTACCAGTCATTACGAATTTTTTTTACATCAGCACCATACCTGCGACATTACTGCTTCAAGAGATATTGAGGCTCAAAGTTACCATACATGTTTTGTAACTATTACAATATCGATGCATTTCTCGCGCCAATTTGTACTATACATACATGTGCTATGCACCCATGGATAGGTACGTATCTCGACCATTGCACGCGCGTGCTTTACATTGCGACTTATAAAAAGCCTAAAGAATTTTTTTCGTTTCCCCGGTATCACTTTTGCTTAGTGTGACTTGGCATGATGTGCAAAACAAGTAGACTTCTGCTTGGTGATTGGTCAGTTCAGTTGGTGAATAGGGTTGTTTCCAACTAGTCAAATCAAACACTTTTAATGAAATGTTCGGCGTTTGTATGAAATATGACATAATGACGACATAGGTTTTTGCTCTCAAGTTGAATACTTATTATCAATAAATTGTGGATAAAAATGTTAAATAAAGTTTTAACATTAAGCGATGAATGTTTTGACATGTTACACTAGATAAAAATACTTGTATAATTAATTTCACATGCAGGAAACTTCCCTATTAAGGTAGTTCCATCAAAATTTCTGTTTTGTTATAATGTAAAACAATACTTTTTCATCATGCATCCTTTCGCAGTCCACTGATGGACTTAAGCATACCTTAATATCCCTGATAGTAACATTAAGAGTCGACTATAAGAGTCCCGACGGGTAGGTATGGAGTTTGATGTCTACTTTCGTCTCTTTGGAAAGATACTATTGGCTTCGTGTCACATCAAGATGAGATAAAATGGAGTAGTAATAGTTTGTGTTTTTGATCCGTCACCACCCGGACACGTTATCACACAAATTATATAATTATCATCTTGTCTCTCTTTGACGATTGAGTCTCTGTTATAGAGGATTTTTGTATAAAACCGTTGCAGCATTTCACATTCTCACGCCCAAACCGTACGCTTTTTAAAAATTGCATGTGAAGTACACTTCGTCAAGGCCGAACCTTCCCTTATGTGCAATGTGTGCGGCGCACAGGCGCCAGGGTGACAGGGGCGCCACGCGCCGAGATATGCGTTAATTATAACACTTTTTTCGAAAAAGGATGCCAAAAAAGGCGCTTCATAGATTTCGCACACAGGTGCAGTGGCGTAGGAGGGGCAAATAATGTAGGCCGGAATTGTTAGGTAACGACTAAAAAAAAAAAAGGTCATCCGCCCTACGCCACTGCACAGGCGCTTCATAGATTTCGCACACAGGCGCTGCATTGGGTCGGAACGGCCCTGCACTTCGTGCCGTATACGATTAAAAGCAAATAGAACAATACGTATTGAACGACCTCATAATCTAACGAAAAGCCGATACCAAACCGAATTGAAATTTCATTAAACAAAATATAAACCATGGAACACAGGCGGTACACAAATCCTTATTTGTAGCACTCGCGTTGCGGAATATGACAATTTGTCATCGGTTGTTCGACGGGTAGCTATGCGGACGTTGAAAGCCGCTTGCCGTAATCCTTTTGAAGTGGCCTACAACTTTAGCTTATGTGTTTGCTTGTTTCACACAATACGTTAAGAACAGTGTTGTATTGAGATGCGGAATTTGTGGGTGATAAATAGAGCTCACGGATTGGACGATCTACTGTTGTTTAAACTGTACATAGGCACTTATTCTCTGAATTCATTTTATTGTAATTAAATTACCGGGCATGTAGTCTATTACCTACCACTTCATCAGTCGTTAATAGACTGCAACCAACTGCCTGGCTGACTTTATTAATCTAACTATTTTCGTCATAAAATTAGATCAATGTGACACACTACAAACTTACTTGTCATTCAAAAAGTCCTTCGAATGAAATACTTCATGATACAGAATGTTACAAACAATCAAACAACACACAAAAGGACACTAAGACTCGGAGCATCCATAATTACTAAGCTCGCACAAAGTGTTGTCCCATGTGGACATTAAAACCGTTGTTACACTCGGCGTAGCAAACTGCAACATCGCCCAGGCTACAACTTAAAAGACTACGCCACTGCTTAAACCGCTACGCTGAAGTTTACACCTCAACGCCACAGCTTCAAGCGCTACGCCACAGCTTAAAACGCTACGCCGCAGGTTGAACCGCTACGCTACCCCTGCATCAAAATTGTTGTTCGACATAATTTATTGCAGTTTTTCCTTGAGCGCAACAATATAAGAAGCTTAGACGAGCAATAACTCGAAGGCACAACCATATGCTTAAGCAGAAATATTTTCGGGATACCGAGATTGATCACTATATTATTATCATCACCATCAGCCCTGCTGTCTTACTTCTGGGCACGGGACTCTTCTCACTATAATTTTTATTTCCTACTGCTGGGCACGGCACCTTTCTCACTGTGATTTGAATGTGCCATATTTTGATGATTTTTAAATAAATGGTTTCTATGTCATCCATTAGCCGTAATCAACTTATCAGTTTTATCAAAAAAATTATGGATTACTATAGCGTATAGCAATATCATATAAATCCGATAAATTCGCGCCAACACCACAAAATTTCCTCGGTCATTAAGGAGGTTACATTTCGCTTCAAACCTAAAAGCTAATACCGATTTTTAAAGACCGCTAACCTTATCAGACCGAAAAAGTCTCCCCAAAGCTTTCGGATGACTCAACAAAAAGTTAAATTTTAATTAGTTCAGTGATTCGCGAAAAAATCATTCAATTTCAGTTAAAAATAGGCGGTATTTTTTTTAGTTCACTATCTCAAATCAAAGATTGCTTTAGATATTTCATCGTAGATTATGACATGACTTTTGACTAGGCCTTACCTACGAGTGGGGACGGATTAAGAAAAGAAAATTTCATCACACCATTTTATTCGGTGGCTGATGGTACTGTACGAGGCAGCCAAGGAAAATACACTAAGCATATAATAATACACGGATAACTCGACATCAAAGCTAGTACCAACCCGTGTGGACACGTGGTATAGTAGGCCAAATGTTTTATTGTCTCATTATGCTACTGTGAAGCAAAATAAGAAAGTCTTAAATCCAGCAGTGGACTGCAAAAAGTTGTACAGGTTACGTATGCGCAGGTTTAACACGCGCTAAATACATATCACTGCTTCAACAAAATTTGAGCTTCATGAGATCCTCAGTAGCCCTTCCAAACCTGTATTCAACATCATCCCTCTATTCATATCTCGCTTCTATGATCGCAACGTGCTAGAGATAATTATTTCTATGTATATAAACACAAAGAAATCCGGAAATACACAACAAATAAATATATATCCTAACATATTATTTACTATCTCATTCCAATAATCATGGAAGAGCCCACAAACAGTAAGCGAAAGTAAGAGTTCTCCACAATAGCAGGACACAACAATATGTCTAAATATCCAATGGGTCAAAAGCTGAGGTATTATGGCGATCGTATTTGTACAGAAGCCATGGACGTTGATTCCGAAATAATACCTTTCAGTTGCCCCTACTATGAGACATACCAATAATGCAATATTACAAATGATGTATTTATTTATTTATAGACTCAGAGGTAGGAAGAGGTGTAATATTAAACGGGGCGAGCCTTTTGCCATTACCGGGCACATCACCAGACTCCGTGCTGGTACTGAGAATTCAGAAAAACCCAGTTACACTTTTACCCGACCCGGGAATCGAACTCGGGTCCTCCGATCAGCAGCCATATACGGTATCCACTGGAACACGGAGGCAGTCTCTCTTACCACTACAAATAAATTTTATTCTAAAATAAATATTCTCCATGTAGTAACGGATCAAGCATATAAAATTTCACTACCTCTTTTATTCCGTAGGTATCGTAAGAATCAACTAAGAAAGGTACTAGTATCTTTACAAAGGGACGGAAAAAGTCGCCATTGAACTCTTTACCGACTCGTCTGGCCAGTGTGGTATAGTAGGCCAAATCTTCGTATTCACAATGGCGTTGTGATGCAGAGATCTGCTAGTTCATCTTATCCACCGTTTTCATCATCGGAGTAATAAAAATGCTATTGTTAAGAATATCATCATCATCATCAGCCTTTAACTGTCCACTGTTGGACTAGGCCTCTCCTTTGAAAGGAGGAATTGGCCTACTATACCACGCTGGCCAAACGGGTTGGTATAGGGTTTGAATCAAGTTTTCCTTCCCTTACAGTGCTGTTCTCTGCATAATATACTCCCTCAGTCGGCTCTTACGACACCCATGGGATGATATGGGGTGGTGACATTCGGTATTCTTAATCCGTCACCACACGGAAGGGTTTTATTGTTAAGAATAGGCACTTTATAAATCTATTGGTTGTATAACCTTAAATATCTTGAATCCTTAATTGGGCCTGATAATGTGGTGGATATCAAGTGTCGCAATTCCTGGTAACATCGTGGTTGCGCGTAAATTTGCGATATTCCACAATAGTCTAATCCTGATTTCGTAGAACTGAACCAGTTTGCTAGAACTTTACTCAAGCTTTTCGAGAAATATACGATTGCGATATGTCGGAAATAAATGCAATTGTGCTAAAGGCTCATAGGAGCATTCTCAGAAATACCTTTGATTCGGAAACAGTCAATAGACATGACACACATGACTGATGAAATGTGAGCGTAAAGCACATGTCATATGGGCAAACGCATACGATGACTTTTTACTGTCGTTTTATAAATGTGTTTTTGTGTCGGTACCACATGAGTAGATAAACGGAACAGAGACACAGCTTCATACAACAGCGCGAATCGGTTGCACTACTACAAGCACGCAGCTTATGTGTGCGTGACCACTGGCCGCTTGTCGTGTACGCGGCGAATCTGGAAAAAACCGGTTTACGTAGGCACAGGCAGTTGACAATCTTAGGGTTATTACGACGTACGTTGTTTGTTTTGTACGTTGCAAGTTTTAATATTTTAATGTAAAAACGTGGTGTTTTATTATTAAGGCGCTGTCCTAAGCGACTGTTTTGGTAAATGAGGGGGTGAAGCAGGGGAGGTGAAGGGAGCTTAGCTCCGTCTACTGCGGGGCGCCCCCCTTCATTCTCGTCGCGTGCGGCCGTATTCTGGCGACATCCGTATTCCAATATTTCAAAATCGCAAGCAAAACGTTTTAGCATATTGAATTGAGATACTGATATTAAAATTTATATTACATACATCAATCTGTTTGTACAATATAGGCATAGTGCAATTTTTGTTCTCAGTGCAGCCATGAGCAAAACTGGTTTACATTAGACGTTATAGGTATTAAATGTTGACGAAAGTAGGTAAATACCTACGTGCCGTAAGATGATAAAAATAATTAAGTCAGTTCCATGTATGGAGAGGCCATTATTATGTTTGTTTTGTTTTTGTATAAAAATAGTGAAGCAGTTCATAGAATACCTACATCTAATTCCATTCCTGCCAGTTTTCAAATCTGTTTTGCAATAAATTGGCTGTGACATACGGGCGGACAGACAGACAGACATTGCGAATCTATAAGGATTCCGTTTTTACAATTTTTGGCTACGGTACCCTAAAAAACACAATATTGCTCTACTAAGCGCAAAAACGGTATCTCAACTAAAGCGAGTTACGAGATAATTGAAGTTTAGTAAAAGTTGATTTCTTTTATTTATTTATGGATGTGTATTGTTATTATAGGTATAATTATTATGGCAAAGGTTTCGAAATACGTCGCCGTTTTTAGGGGTTGTGAGTGATTGGAGAGGGAGCAGGGGAGGTCTTGAAACCCCCCTGACCATTTTCACTTGCCGGAAACACTTGGTTTCCTCTGAAAAAAAAATCTCCAAACATCGGTGTGTATGGCACTGCCAACTTCCACATTCATCACACTAGTTTAATAAACTAAGGTTGTCGGAGCCCTGCGAAGGGGTCCTATTTTCAGATTAAGGGTCAAAAGAGAACCTAACATAACCTATTTATTTACTTATTACAGTCGCACCTAACCCAAGGCACTCGAAAGCAATGACGCACAAATTTGACATTAGCTGTCAATATGATCATTCCAAGATGGCAGTTTTGCTTTTCGTTTCACGTTTTTCACATAAAACCTAGAAATTACATTAGTAAAACTGTACTAAAGTATAAAAACTATGTTCCGTTTTGCATAATTGCCGAAGTATTTATGAAATTTTGGAAATTATTTAAAAATATTTAGACGCAACTCCGGCAGCCAAAATTACTTTAAGGGGATTAAAACGAACTACCTTAAGCCCCCGACACTACCAATACCCTCAAATTCAGGCGCTCGTTTCGAAACCCAACCCATTATTATTTTTCAAAATAGATGAAACATCAAAGATATATGTGGATATACCTTATTCATGAGATACTGCTATGTCGCTTAGAAAATTATAGAATTAGAATTTGAGTTACTGCTTTTTCGTTAGCTCTCGTCATACATGTTTGTATGGAAATATAAAAAAAATCTTTCGCTTCAAATGTGTTGTTTCAAAGAAAATAAATATTAAAAGATATTTATTTATATTCATTTATAATTTATTAACGAAATACAGAGTTTACAGCTCATCAAAAGTTAGCTGTCTGCTACAACCCGGCAGGATTTCTTTATTCTCATCGAATGTTAAAGGCAGTGTGTGAGGTGATAAGACTTATTATTTGCTGTTGTTCACGAGGCACAAGTTTCATTTACTTTCAGAAATTTCAAGCACTGATGAAACATTTTCCTCTCCGTGATCGCGCAATGCCATCCCTTGAGCTTGACGAGAATCAACAATTTCAGGCAACTGCCAATTCATATAAAACGCCACAAGCTTCTACCAGAAAACATCATCTCTTTCTATAATTTCTATTTTTAGTGGTATACTTTCGCCACTCCACACAGCAAATAAACACTTTTGTTTGCGTGTAACGTGGCGTTGCCCCTGGATTTGGTAATAACAATTACAATATTTGTTTAGACTAGTCAGTTCACTTTTTTATCATGTTTCCATATTTGTATTTTATTTGCTCTTATACTATTCTCCAGGCCATTCTTATAGGCAACTTTAGAACATTAAATTTCCACAATCGTGTTTGGACCTATTAATCCATCTGGCGTGGCACCAATAATCGAATAATCCACAAGGCTCGATTGTTACATTTTCTTGCTTCGCCAGTTGTTGCAAAGCCAGTTGTTCATTTTAGATTCCATGCGCAACTGATTTTACATTGCAAATATTTTATTTGTACAAAATATTTTTTATTAAGTTGGCTTTACTGCTGTTATCTCTTCTTTTTACCACTATACAAAAAATTCAATCTGTCAACATATTCTTACGCAATTCGAACCAGTCACTGCTATCCCTCTTGTAATTTTTGCTTATCACTACGGAATTGGAGTCAAATTTGTTAAAAAAATTGTTTGGCATTTCTTGGCTAGCTCTTGAACAGATCGTGTTAGGAATGCCTGAAGTCAAATGTGTGTAAGACGTTGCATAACTGTTATCTTTAACTTCACTGTAATTACAATAATGATAATTAGTTACGTACTTTATTATTTAAAAAATACTATATCTTGTGTTATAGCAAACAGAGAAGTCACCTTCTTACTTATAAATGATTGATTTTAGAAATTAAAAAGATATTAGATGTACTGAGACAAACCTAATAGTTTATGAATAATCAAAGTTTTACCCGATGTACTTAAAAAGGTTTATGTTCAAAACACAATAATACAACATTCCTTACCGCTTGTGTGCGGATTGCGGAGCGCCATATTAGCGCTGTCATCATTATTGTTCGCCGTGGCGGCATCTTAGCGCTCCAGGCGCTCTGACAAGCTAATGAATTTGAAATATAGGTATAATGATTCGATTTTATGTTATTAGGTACTCTTTCAAAAATTGAAAACTGTGGCAGCTATGTATTGTGAGAATAATTTATATAATTATATTATGCATAATCGATAATATATAAGTAACATAGTTAGTCATAAAAGACTTATGAAAATAATTTGTGTAAAAATGTTACATATTTCATAATCACTTGGCCATGGATGAATTTCTATTTTATTACGACGCTTTCTTGTACAAATCCTTCGTAAAACTTCATTTCTCTAATTGTCCATATTTTATTCTTCTAATTATATATTTATAAGCACAGAAACAATAACACATTAAACGCAACAAGAGTACGAACTTAGGTCCTAATTATATGTGCCCATAGTTACATGAAAAGCCTATTTGATTCAAAGTATTCAGTCTATAACATAAACCATGAAATTACGAACTCAAATCGGCGTATTATAATAACAAACAGGTTTACGTAAAATTTCGTGCAGCGGAGACGCAAGCGACATGACCTATCTCTCACAGGGCTCATAGCCGAATGATGAGGTCTGGGCGGGGCGTAAACTAGCAAGTGACACTCAGTACACCGCTTATGCTAATAAGGTTTAAATTGCTGAAGCGTTTGATATTGATGGGATCTACCGAGCGTCAAAATCATAGACGTTTGGCAGATTTTATTTAATTTTACAAAATATACACGTATAATATGAAAATAAATAGGGTAATTCTTTAGTTCATTAGATTTCCTACAATATTATCAAAAAAAATATGACAGCTTACTATCAAAATATTGCAAACAGTGAGACGGAAGATTATTTTCTGCCTCGATTTTGTGATTTTTTTACCGTGATTCTATTTTACGTACATGAAAAATTCTTTCAAAAGTCTTTTGTTCAGACTTTTTACTTTAAGCTCTAATTTTTGCTAGTTTGTAATATGTACCGTTATGGCTAGATGCGCGACGAAAAATTAGGTGTTTCACGGCTTCTGAGGTATAACAGCGCCTTAATAATGAATGTTTATTGTAATGTGTGTATGAATAATACTAGATGAAATAATTCAGTCATTATAAAGATTTTAGCGATGGTAACGTACAATTGGGTTTTTTAATTAGGTATACCTCCTGATAATTTTGTCGCATTTGTTGAATTGCTCGAGCAAAAGTTTCGCAAATATTTTGATCTTGAAATAAATATTGTCAATGTTGGCAACGAAATACTTAACATATTTGCATGTTGTCCACCAGGATCTCCTAGCCCGATCCCCCAGAGGATCCTCATGAACTCATTAGTTGTGAAATTGTGTAAAAGCAATTAATGTTTACAAAACCAATGACTATCAGAAAGTGATCAGCCATCGATAGGGATTACAAAAAACAGGTTTATGCGATTTTCGACCTTATTAACGTAACTCAAAATTTATAATTTTACTAACGTATCAATGTCAGAAAATACAAAAAAAATGTCTGTCATGAATTGTCAATAAGGTCGAAAATCGCATGCACCTGTTTTTTGTAAGCCCTATCGATGGTTGATCATTTTATAGTCATTTGTTTTGTAGACGTTCATTTGTCTTATACAATTTCTTTTTAAACTTATTTTAGATACCTATCCCCGTGGTAAACCTAGTGGCACATAATAGCTAAAGGAGATTTCTATGTTTATTAGTAAAATAGATCATATTACCAGGGTGCATAGGGTTCCCACCAAGAACTTAGGGTACCAAGCCAACCTCACCTGCAAGTGGTGCACCTGCCGATCAACGGACGAAGCTCTGGCAAACAAAATGTCCCAATAAGCGGCAATAGGCTCGCCACCTATTACGTGGGATCAAAACACTGGCGAAAAGTGCCTGCCTACCCCTTCGGGGAAACAGGCGTGAGTCTATGTATGTATGTACTATTAGTGGTATCGTTGGGAATGTCAAATGAATCACGTCGTCACGTCGTGTCCTTGGTAACTAATGTGTATTTTTATTCCGTGCTTTTAAAAGTTTCAGGTGCATGCTTTTTTGGTTCCACTCGCTATTTTATTTACATATGTACTTCTGCCGTATAGCGAATCCGTCGAGTTCAAGAATCTGCCCAATCCACGAATCTGTCGAGTTGGGAATCTGCCAAATCACGAATCTGTCCAATCCAGAATCTGTCGTATACCGAACAAGCGATTTGTCTTAACCTATTGTGACAACCCTACCAAAATAGGTAACAAATTTACAATCTCTTAAGAAGCTGTCTCTCTGTTCGGTTTATTTACTCATGTGGTCGGTACTGAGTATGTGCAATGTCACAAGCGTCGAAAGCGATGTGAAATTTGCAAACACGTCACTATTTGTACAAAAGAAAAATACTTTTCTCAAATTTTATTAATTCATCAATCATCCATCCTTAAATCGTGACTTTCCACCATTCCTTGAAATCACAGCAAAATGTCGTCGAATATGATCTCTGTGCACGTCATTAAAGGTCCCCCTTCCTACGGCAAGTCTATTCCGCAAAAGATCATCTTACACTGTAAATGTTTTTTTAACTTGATCTATGAACAAATTTATAATCGTCTATTAAACCTCTTAAGTGTTTAGTGAGATTAGTTAACTGTGAAATATCTATTTAATTCTAAAATGGTAGAATGACTTGCTAAGAAAATAGGACTACAACACTATAATTATTGAGTTTCTTAGACCAAGGACTATTAACTAAAGATGTTGCAGACTCGTTTGATCTAAAATAATATTGAAAAGGGCAGGTCTTAATTACAAACTTTCGAAGCAGTTGTTACTCCAGGTTTTGTCCTAGTTTCTTGATACTTTTGATATATATTTTAAGGCTTCAATACCGAGTAAGGAGAAAATGTATTATTATAAAATTTGTCTTTTAAGCCTTAGGCTATAGGACAAAGTAAAGAGTCGCTTTATACGCAAATTAATTGATAACGTAGACTCGCGTAGATGAAGAGACGAGACGAAATACAAATACACAGAAATGAATAGTGGTGACGAAACGAAAATGAATTATTTGAGCTCTTTATTCTGAATATAAGTAGTTAGTTATTTTTAATTAATTGTCCAGAGACGGTGTAAGACGAATCTGCACTATACATGCTACAATATGGGTACACCTACTTACCATCCATGGGTAATAATATTTTCTAAGTAACTTTGGGTTCGGTGAAAGTTCCTATGCTATGAATTTCTAAATTTAAGTAAAGCTAGATCAACCAAAAAAAAACTAATATAATATACTACACGTACTTAACTTGTCGATTGTTTCAAGGGACAAAACTCCCTTTTTTCCAAATCCGTCGATTGCTCCAAGGGACAAAAGTCCCTTTTTTTTTTAATCCGTAGACTGCGCACAAGTAACTAATGTTCGTTTTAATAAAGCTTAACCGATTGCGCTATATTATATATCAATAGACGCGTAATGAAATTAACTTTCGAATGATACCAAATAACACTAAATAATATACATGTAGTCCACGCAAGGGCAGTATAAAGTGAAAATTAGAAATATTTTCCCGCCATTTTTGAGCGCGATTTTATACATACACATACATACATAACGTCACGCCTTTTATCCCCGAAGGGGTAGGCAGAGGTGTATTTCTACAACCACTTTTCGCCAGATATACTTTAGTCCCACGTAATAAGGAGCGAGCCTATTGCCGTACCGGGCACATTTCCAGACTCCGTGCGGCTGCTGAGAATTTCGTGACAGAAAAACCCAATAACAGTGCCCGACCCAGGAATCGAACCCGGGACCACGCGCACATTTATGCCGCGAGACCAACGAGGCAGTCGTATAGGGTTTGATGTCGAGTTTTCCGTCTCTACGCAAAGATGGTATTTGCATCGTTATCCGTTAGTCGCCTCTTACGACACCCACAGGAAGATAGGGGTTGGTGACACTGTGGTGACACTTGTATTCTATGCCGTCAACCACACGGCATTTTATATTTCTGACATATTCCTTTTTCTTGTCGTTTTTTATTAAGGGAGGTATATAAGTATTATACACGGGTAGAAAGGTTATTTAATTTACTTTTAAAGGAAATTAATATAATTAAAAGAAACATTTTAATTTTAAACATAAAAAAATAAAACAAAGAATTGATTGTTAATTGCCGCCAATTTCCGTATTTTATTTTTTTAAATACCTTTTTATGTTGTATATCTAATTCAAACCTACATAAGTTTCTTACCAATTAAATTTCCAAGCGAAATAACCATTTCCGATAAGAATCCGATAAGAATTACTCTTACTGGAATGTGCACAGTTGTTTACTTTTTCCCGCTAAAAATATCCTGAATATCCGCAAAATTTTTCGATAATCAATATCTCATGAATAATATGAGTATTATACATCAAATGGTAGGTTTATTTATACAGTCACAATAAAAAAATAACACAGGGCTTAAATGTAACTTTATCAACATAAATATGTATTTACATTCAATAAATAAGATATGCCGTTTTTTCGATAATTGTTTGTAAAAATCTCTTAAATTAAAGTAATACACAATATTTATTACTTTTTTTGCTGTAACTTCATAATTAATTAGTTTATTCATAATAAAAACATAAAAGTATCATATATAATTATAATATTTGTTTACAATGATATGATGATACTCTTCTGTTTAATTCCCGAATTTGCATAAAAATCTACATTTAACAAGTCCCCTTAAATCTTTGCTCATACCGTTTTATAAAAAGTGCACAAAGATAAATATACCCGAGAAATTTTGGACAAACCAGTATTTAAACACCGAACTAGGGTCTCAAACGAATTTTGAAAATTCAAACAAATGTCTACAGGGCCCTTTGTAAATAAAAAGTTGATGTTCTATATGAATAGGACAGTATTAACATTTTACGTTAAAGTCCACTCAGTACAGTACTTAATCCTTACGAAAGTGGTGCTTTTATACAATGCTCATTCAGTCAAGGGCTAGCTAAAATTACAGTGCGCACTAGATTAAATTTATATACTCGTATATATATATGTGAATCGTGAAATTCTCCATGTATTCTCCTAAATAAACTGATGTTTGAAAGATATCGCGACTAGATCTAAGTAGAACAATCAAAATACGAGTCAAAGACGAATTATTTAGACGATGATAACATTCAGTTAGCAGAATACCAATAAGAGTCGATTCAAAAGATAATCTCATTTAGTTAAAAAACAGTTTCAATGTCAGATAAAATAGGAGAATTGGCCTTCAGATATTGAATTAATAGCAACTCTTAGTTATTCGTATTTCGTGTGCGGTAATAGCTATAAGTACTTGGTGTAGCAAATTCTGTTCGTCTATGTAGTTGTTGCAGGAACTCGTCATCATCATCAGCCTGATATACTACTGCTGAGTATAGGCCTCTCAAATAGCACAATATAGAAGACTGTCTGAATCAGATTACTGCTAGAAAACATTTTCATAAATAAATCTGCAATGTACCGTAGGGTTTCCCAAAATAAATAAAGGGACATTTACCAATGTCTTTCTACGATTCATTTCCTTTATCCATTTTATTTTGTTTTTTTCTTGTATCACGATATTCATTGATTGCAAGTTTTGTTATTTTTGTTGAGCCAATGTTTTGTTTGACATGTTGATTTAGATCGTCCGCTCTTCCTTTCGTGCTAATGTTTCAAAATATTGGTTTATTAATCCTACTTATTATTGTTTGAGTTCTAGGTAACAGTTGTTGCCGATTAAATCGCACAAATAATATTGAAAGAGCTTTCTAAGTTGTCTGTTATTATTATGGTTTTGAAATCGTCTACCTTAAGAAGATAAATAAAGACCGATAATTCGATGGCGTTATTTGATTATCTAGTCTGTCAACCCGCGCTTAGCCAGCCCGTGCCCAGCAGTGGGACAGTATAAAGGGCCGATGATGACTTGATTATCTTTTAGAGATAGTAGACCCTTATAATCATATTCATTGTTATTTTAATGAACCAAGGCAATATACTTAGATGTACAGGCAATAAAAAGACACTAAACCATTATAAGGATAATCGTCTAGTGTTTTCCTATTACCAAGATATAAGCAAAATATAAAGATGCAACGATGTTGACAATAGTTTGACAGTGAGTGCTCGGCCAGAGTGAAACGCGGGGAATTCAAACATATGAAACTCTATTGGAATGTCCGCGTTGGGCAAGCGGGCGCGGCGAGCGGCGAGGGCGGTGTAGCACGGGGATCACGTGGGCGACCCAAACCGTAGGACTTCCATACAAGGGACCGCAGTGAATGCGCAGACGGCAAGCGGGAAACAACGCGGAGCGTGCGGATTTCAAACTTTTCTGATTAACTGTTCATTAAGCATTATAACGCCTTCTGATTTGAAATGAATTTGAATGTTGAGAACTTTATAAGCGCAAAACATCACGACTCACACTATGGATGTCAAAACATAAGCAATATAAAAACAAAAATGTTACCTCAAGACTGTAAAATAAAGTAAAATTACAATTTCATGGGCATGAAGTTATTTTTATACTTAAAGAAACGTAGGAATTTTTACAATGTAGTATTAAACATTATTTTCAACGTCTATTTCTATTAACAAGAGTTTTTTTCATCAGTATTGTATTTGACAAAACTGTACACGGCACCCGCGGACGGGCCGCGCGCTTCGCTGCGGACATCAAGACACGCGCAACGCCCGCAAACACGCTTCCACTCTGACCAAGCACTCACAAGAGGCTCTTCGTCGCTGGATGAGCGCCAGGTTTTCTCTTTTACTTATAGTATGACATTTTGTTCTTTACGCCACCACCAGACACGCGCACAGCACGCACACCGCGCCCAACAGCCTCATCCTACAAACAAAAATACTTTTTAAAGTCATATTTTGTTTTATTTTTACATAATAAGAGGAGTCGATGTAGCTCCATATCATTGAGGCCGTCAAGCATATGATGACGAAGACAATACAACACAGTGACATCTATCGGACACAACACAATGAAACCAAAGTCCTAAATCGCGCAAGCAAAGCTTTCACACGCGACCAGTAAATATACAAGTTCCAAAGTACTTTCGTCGGACTGCAGTCCACCAGGCACGATCACCTAGCCTGCTCAGAGGATCCTCCTTCTAGTTGGAGGAACACCACACCTTATTCCTCTACAGAGGCATAACGAGCACATGGATCCCCTGATAGTAAACAATTACTGCTGCTCATGGTTAGCCGCCACATCATTGAAGTCCAATGTGTGGTGCCGGCCAAAAGAATAATCGGAGGAGGAATTATTTAAAGCTACGATAGAGCAAGACCTAACTTTAGAACTCTACGAGACAGGATAACTGGTATTATCAGTTAAATTACTACAGCTACGCTACTGGTTTGCCTACCACGGAAAGCAATAACAGAAACGACAGTTTGAACAAACTGTAAAAGCTAACCAACAATAATAATTGACATTATCTATTCTTATTAAATTATATTAAATGGCTTCACATTATCTATTAGGTACAAAGCTATCTGTCTGATAAAACGGTCGTGATAAAACGTTGAACTGTCAATACGTTGCAAAATATATGCGAAATTAATAAGAAACGCGACGGATATAATTTGTTTCAACCAATAATATGTCCCATCAATATTCATTTATCTGATATCCGATACATAGAATCGTCCAAATCTATATAAACGTTACTGACTGACTGGCAAACAACACACAGCAGAAACAATTGGGCGCAAGAACCTGAAAGAGCTATGGCAGCTTCCCATACATCGTTTTAGTTAGTCACCAAATTTAGCATCTATAAATGAAATATACCTTGTTTGATAGAATATATATTGCTAATTCTAAAAGTAAAAAATCGCAACTGTAGGAGGTCAGGTTTTTGAGTTATTATGCTTAGAAGTTTTATAGGTTATGTCATTAATAACCATCTATTTAGTATATTGCTGCATCAAATAATAATTTATTGGTATATAAAACTGAAGGAGCTCGATAGCATAATACTATTTATGCCCACTAGTAAACATTATTGACGATTACGCAAGTTAAGCAACCCCAGGTGTGGGCACCACTTGGATTTGTCTTAAGCTCCTCTGTGCATAGAGAGACCAGTCGTTAAAATCAGATGCTCTTATGCAGCTTTAAACATATGCTATCAATATTGACTATTTTTTTTCATACTGAACGTTTTTTCAAAGAAAAATAAAACACGACTGATTTCCCAAAAAATATATACTTAGCCTATGTCACGTGAGGATTCCAACAATAGCCCACTCACCGAAATCGGTTCAGCCATTTAGAAGTTATGGCGGAATAAAGAAACTCACATACATTTCATATTGCAATTCTCTGACATTTTGACGAAGCCTATTGCGGATAACCGTATGTATATTTTTATTTCATGGTGCATGAATAAATGAAATATGATTTATGATTATAAAAAAAATCAATACTTACACTACTTTTTTGGGCAGTCGTGTAAAATAGTGAGCCGACGACAGTTTCTTAACGTGTTACTTACATAGGATTACCATGGATAAAAAGATGTTTCAGGTTCCCTAATGTATGAAAAAGGTTTGGTGAATAGTAAAAACACAAGATTTCATTTTACAATATTTTATTATTCATCATCCTCTATAACTAGCACATCATTTAAAAATGCAGCTGGTGCAAAGATATTTTGTTGATGTCTAGCACTTCCCAAATACCAAACGATGATCATTACATGAGCGCAACATCCTAGCGTACGCCGACTAACGAGGCAACTATAGCAGTATTCAGTGATTCCTATTCCATTCCATTTGTCCAGGTATATATTTTCAATCAAAACATAAACATAATATTGTTTCCGACTTATGTGTCTTGATTTTATTCTACCTCTTATTAAAATAGCGTCATCTGCCTCTGAGATTATATTCAGTTGTTTCTATATTATGTTCCTTACGGACTTCAACTGCCGTGGCCACGACCACGAACACTCATTTTGGCTGTAGAAACCGGGTACAAAACAATATCCAAGAAACAGGGCAGTATCGGAATCCTTAAGCACGCACAAGTCACAGTCCGACAATATCAGAGTCCATAAACAGTTTGAGTCATATAACAAGAAGCAGAAAACCGAGTCCTTGGGCAATCCGGGTCAAAAAGAATACTGAAAACAGGGAAAAAGCAGCAAAAACACTCGGAACACAAACAAGCGCGGGCGACAGCGAGATGATGTGAAAATAATCGAAATGTCAACTGTCATGTTGTATTTTTTTATAGCTCTGAATGGCCATCTTTTAGCCAGCGCCCAGTTTTACTTTAAATGTCGAAAGAAGTTATTAATACTGTACTTTATTTAAAATCCGCATAGAAATAAACGTAACAAGCAAAAAAATAGTATTATTAATATTAATTAACTATTTAAATCTTTTAATCTATAAAAAATATATCTATAGGAAATAATAAATGAAAAAACCACTACGAAAAAAAAAAACTTTAAAATAAACATTCATGATTCTATCTTAGAAAAATAATTATTTACTCTGGCAACCTTGTGGCTTTCTGACAAACCCACAGACAAACCAAAGAAATGGACATTACGAAAAGCCGGCAATCAACATAATAGCTATTTTTAATTTTATACTTTTTTACCTAGCCTTATCAAAATTAGACTAAAATATAGAAAATCGTATTAAAATATTTCATGAATTTTGGTTGTAATGAGTTTTTAAGATGCTTTTAGTGCACTGAACTAAAAATCTGCCATAGCTCTTTGGCATGTATGTTCCTTGGTGAGTGTAGGCAGTGTAGGGGTGCGCTAGGAAAGGATTTTTGGAAATTCTCACCTTAAGGGGGTAAAATAGACCGTAAAGCCTTGGACAAGGACTAGTTCATACATACAACTAGACTTCGCCTACGGTTGCATTTGAGTCGGTTTATCACGTTACTATCTCCACAGACAAAATCATACTGTAAAATCGCTCCATTTATGATGTAAAAGAAAGATTAACAAACAAAACACTTTCGTATCTATAATTTTAATAGGTATAATTTTCATCGTACTTTCCACGCAATCGAACGAATCGAAACTAAACAAAAACCCGTCGAATGAGGGTCATCTAAAATGACGCTCACTATGCGGCAGCACTGAGGCGTCAGGTCCAGTAACCTGTCAAAACTGTCAAAGCCCCTATATTTTCGTGCGTCTGTGTTTTTTTGTATTATGTGTGTGTGTACGCGTCTGTACATATCTGACGTCAGTTTGGACCTGACGCATACTAAGCGCCGTCTGGTGGCAGAAGAAATATCAAACACTTCAACGCTACTATGACGCGCGCGCGAGACTCGCGCCACCTATTTGCTTAATCCGTCCGTTCAGTAAAGTTCGTTTAACTTCGGCTCGGATTTTGGTTGTCACTTGACAGACTGACGTGCAGAGTGGCCGTTTGCTTGTTGTTAAAATAATTTTCTTCTGCTGAAGCGTCTTACTAGTATATCTAATTACCTGATTTATAAATAATTTTTAGTTCGTAATTAGTAATCTGTGCTCCTTACTTAACCTCGTGTGTTGCTAAAAAAAGTTCAACTTAAACCCGGTCAGTTTGTGCTTGTGAAACAGATTATTATCCTTTTTGTTTTGGCGGAATTGAGGTAAGTCTCTTTTATATTTTTTGTAGCTTCTAGCTGTATTCACATACAATCTAAAATAAAAAGTCCATGTTTAATGTTATTTACAGCCTCACAGGGTTTTAGATAATGTATCTAGTTGGTTAACCTCAAAAATTTACTTAGTGATATTGCACACATATTATCTATTATTTTAGTCTAAAATTCAATTCAATTATTGCCACTCTGTCTTTTCTTCATATTTCATTAACACGATTTAGGCTATATAGCGCTAAGTAAGCCAAAACAAAGAAGGATGGAGTGTAGTTAAGGGTGTGCTAGGGGATTGGGACTGAAAATTTCGGCGAAAATTTTCAAAATCATAATTTTGACTGTTTTTTGATTTCATTGCTTAGAATGGCTAAAAACAAAGACTTTTTGTTCTTAACAATTTTAATCTCCGATTAAGGGTTCACCGTCAAAATCGTCTTGAAAATGGGCGCGTTACTATAGCGTGATTTGAGGCTGAACCCTTGGTCGGTGGAAAAAAACATCAAGACAAAAAGCTTTTATTTTTATTTGTTCTATACAATAAAACATGGCTCGAAAACCCTTTTTACTAATGTCCAAACAAGGAAGATTAAAAAGAATTAATAGAGAAATGGCTCTCACTCATACAAATATCAGTGCTGGTAGTATTCATTCTAAACAAGAAATTTCATTTTGTCATGAAGAAACTGTATGGCCTAATATTGAGAATGAATTTGAAAATGATAACCTAGATTCCTGTTGAATGTACGCACAGAGGCGATGAAAAACAAACTTTTAAGGAATAGGGGTGACCCCGACGAATCATGGTCACAAAATCAAATAAAAGTTCTTAAAAGATATGGTATGTCCTTTATTTTTCTATATAAGTTATTTAAGAATTATATAAACTTTTGGGTTTCACTACTTCTTTCAAACTTAATTTATTTTTTTAAACCAGTTAAAAATTCATTATAATTTCAGAAACTTATAATGAGGCACTTCTCCGCTTGAAAAAAGCAGAAAAAATCTCCAATTTAGACTCTGATGATAAAGTCCTCATACGAAAAAGAAAGTTTAAGAGAGTATATTCGCCTGAAGATTCAGATTCTCCGGATGATTATTGCACTATGAAAATGAAAAAAACCCAGCCAAGTGTTCCATACCCCATTCCACCCAAACGTCTGTTAACAGGAACAAGAAAAAACGAGTGTACTGAAAAATTTACAGAAGTGGTTACAACAAACAGCACAGTCGAGATGGTTCCAAATAATGTAGTACATCATACACCTGGTAAAGTTCTTAGCTTATTTTTTATGATAATCTTATCTTCTTAATATATATAAATATCCTGTCACGATGTTTGTCCGCAAGGGATTCATAAACTACTTCATCATCATCAGCCTTTAGCAGTCCACTGCTGGACTAGGCCTCTCCTTTGAAAGGAGGAATTGGCCTACTATACCACGCTGGCCAAACGAACCAAACCAAAAATTACGCTGCGCGAATCAAATTTCTTACAATAAAAATCTTAATTCGAAATAAAGAATTTTTCAAGACAAATCCTCTGTTTAAACTAGGAAAGGAGGGAAACTAGGAAAACTCCTTTGAAAGGAGGAATTGGCCTACTATACCACGCTGGCCAAACGTGTTGGTATAGGGTTTGTATCAAGTTTTCCTTCTCTTACAGTGCTGTTTTCTACATAATATGCTCCCTCTGTCTAAACTACTTAACCGATTTTAAATTAAATTGGCACACCGTGAGCAGTCTGGTCCAACTTGAGAGATAGGATAGCTTAGATCTTTAATTATAGTCGCAATTTTATTTTATTGCAAATTATTTGTCTATAATTAATTGACAGTCACAATTATCTGTTGACTACAAAAGATTCTAACAGATGTCGATTATCTTATATTAATAATTTCGTCGAGTACATCGAAACCTTACCTGAATAATAAAACATTAAAGAATAAAGATTTCGAGTCGACATCATATATCCGCAAAATTCGGATTGTGGAGTATTTTGTTAAATTCTAATGGTTCTGACAGACAAAGGGGTGGGGAATCGAAATACAACATCTACTTCAAGATCAAAGATGGCGGATGGGAAAATTTAAAAAAAGTCTATATTGGTATCGTCTGCGATGTTAAAAGGGATGGGGAATCCAAATACAACATCTGTTTCGTGATTTAAGATGGTGGATGGGTATTCAAAGATTGCGGATAGGAAAATTTTTAAAAATCAATATGGGTATCGTCGCTGATGATTTAAGGGATGGAGAATCCAAATACAACATCTATTTCGTGATCAAAGATGGCGGATAAGAAATCAAAGACGGCGGACGGGATTTTTATTAAAGTCGATATGCGTATCGTCTCCGATATTTTAAGGAATGGGGAATTCAAAAACACCATCTATTTCGTGATCAAAGATGGCGGTTGGGAAATTAAAAAAAAAATAATATGGTTATCGTCTCCGATGTTTAAAGGGATGGGGAATCCAAATACAACATCTATTTCGTGATTCAAGATGGTGGATGGGAAATCAAAGATGGCGGATGGAAAAAAATTAAAAAATCAATCTGGGTATCGTCTCTGATGATTTAAGGCATGATGAATCCAAATACAACATCTATTTCGTGATCAAAGATGGCGGATTGGAAATCAAAGATGGCGAACGGGATTTTTTTAAAGTTGATATGTGTATCGTCTCCGATATTTTAAGGAATGGGGAATTCAATATTAGGTATATAAAAAACTATGTTTGTTTGTTCATCATTTATAGACTCTGAAATGATAAGAGATTAAGCGCTAAGTCAATGGTAACTTTGGAAAAGGGGCTTGGAAAAAAGGGAATTAAATAAAACCTCTTAAAAGGGCGATATGAAGTTCGCTGGGTCAGCTAGTACTAATATATAAAGCTGAAGAGTTTGTTTGTTTGCTTAAACGCGCTAATCTCAGGAACTACTGGTCCGATTTGAAAAAAAAATTCAGTGTTAGATAGCCTATTTATTGAGGAAGGCTATCTATACTATAATAAAACTGTAGAGGTGAAAAAGTCTGTACATTAAAGATATTTTGACGAAAATTTGCTGAACAATCTAGGAAAATGCTAAAAAGCAATACTTGATATTTTTTAGAATTAATGTCTGTCTGTCTGTCTGTCTTTCCCTATATTGCTTAAGATCTCTAAAATGGTGAAATTGATTTCAATAAAACTTACATTCATGTACAAAGGATACTAAAACATTTTACACATTACGGTCGTATTCAAAGCAAATCTCAGGCAAATTTAAATAACGCAGCTTCTCCTGAATATACTTTTACAAGAAACACCTTATTTACAGGTAAAGTTGAAGATGCTATTGAAATTTCAGATGTAACAAATAGCACCAATACTGACTCAAATCCTGCAATAAATTGTCCTTTTGGTAAAGATTTTAACTATTGCTTTTTTATATTTTCTTTTACATGGGCCATTCAGATGTAACTTGCTTTTTATTACAGGCAGGATTCTGAGCAAGCCGTTTTCAATACAACAAAGCCATCTAAGGTGGTCACAGACTTATCTGTACAGGTGAATGAAGTTAATATAAAATTGGTCTTACTATTAGCATGGGCATCTTTTCAATCAATAAATCATCGAGAAGATACTTTTACAGTTCCTGATTTTCTGGCAAATCTTCCAGTAAAGGATGACACAAGTTTTTGTAATTTGAATGAGCAGTTGAAGAATAGCCACAACAAACAATCCCTTGTAGGTTTATAAGGCAATACAATTTAACTACTTTCTTTGAGCTTGCACAAACATTCTAGTAAGGACGCAAAACTTAATTGACAAAATTATTACTGACTGCTTCAATACTTAGTCTTTTGCTACCTTCTTCGAATATGCAATGCAAGAAAACAGAAGGTGATGTCTACATACGTTTAACAAAATTTCGATGGGTGGCCGCTACCAAGAATGAATGGTAGGTAATACCTAATTCTCGCCACAGGGAATTCTAATAAAATAATAAATATTACAATATTTGTGTGTATATATATATATATATATATATATATATATATATATATATATATATATATATATATATATATATATATATATATATATATGTATATATATATGGTATATTTTAGTAATATAGTTAAGTTACTATTCAAAGAGATTATGGGCGAGCTTTTATTTTTTTAGCACTACACAAATTTCCAAGAGCCATAACAGTATTTTCAAGAACTTGGTATAGTAATTAACAGTTAAAACATTTACAAGTACAGCAAACAGTCTCTATTTAAAATCAAATTTAACGTACCTACTCGTACATACAAGTTACTCTCTGTGAGGTATGTGTATGCGTACGAGTGCATGCGTGAGTACGTGATTGCATGTGTGCACGGATACGTACGTGCTCAAATGTGTGCGTGGGTTCGTCTTTCTTATAGCTTTGCCTCGTGTTCAAAGAAAATGAGAATTAAAAAGGTTAAGCGTCCATCTAACAGGATAATTACATTATATACCCGAATGCTTAGTTCCTTCTACTACCATTTTGGTCCCCACCGACATTGAGTCCGATACTGGTAAGACAGTTTAAATATAAAATAAATATTTAAAATTATATAATTTAGGCAAATTAGGAAATTCACAGTACACAAGCCATAACCTGAACAAATAACGTTTAACGCGCAGATTAGATTAAGTACAAGCTACATTCACTGTGTTAGTATTCTTTGTCACTATTCACACACTCAACTCGTGAGGACAGTTGCCTCTAAAGCCAATTAATCGTGATCCCCGTGACACACTAATTTCCCCACTCGTGGGAATTTGCAAGGGGTCAACTAACACCGGTTGGTCAGCCTCACGATATATCACAGAATGTTAGTGGTTTTGACAAGGGACCAGTAGAGTTTTGGGTGCAAATACTGTTTTACCCGCGAGTTATCATTCGCATAGTGATTTAGGTTTTGAGATTTTTTTAAAGCCGAGTTTATTGTATTAGGGGTCTGCTGGCTGAATTTTTACTACGTGAGGAGGAAATTTAACTTTGTTTTAAAAGTTTGATGTGTATAAATGAGTGGCATGCTTGCTGGTAGGGACATAAATGTTAACTAGACCAGCAGTTTAAAACCGTGACTAAAATTGACAGAAATAAATCGCAAATTAAGGTTTATTTAATGCGTATTGGCCGAGACTTAGACACTGACGATGCGACTGGTCCACCAACTATTAAGGTTGCTCAACGAGCTTTAGAGTGGACTATGCTCGGAGTTTCTCTCAAGAAACGAATTCGTAATGAAGTTATCCAACAGAGAACCAATGGGATCGACATAACTCATAGAATTAGCAAGCTGATGTCACAGTGGGCTGGTCACATCTGTCTCAGTACTTATTACAACACAGATGAACCAAGGGAGTTATAAGCCTACATTTAATGAAATGAAATCTCTAGTCTCGCCCACCGATCAGTACGATCATTTGACAGTAGATAATTATTATTTACAAATAGCTAAGAGTACTAATTTTCCTTATCCTACTTATCAATAAAATCTACCACCACTTGATATTGCCGAAACGAACCAAACCAAAAATTACGCTGCGCGAATCAAATTTCTTACAATAAAAATCTTAATTCGAAATAAAGAATTTTTCAAGACAAATCCTCTGTTTAAACTAGGAAAGGAGGGAAACTAGGAAAACTCCTTTGAAAGGAGGAATTGGCCTACTATGCCACGCTGGCCAAACGGGTTGGTATAGGGTTTGTATCAAGTTTTCCTTCTCTTACAGTGCTGTTTTCTGCATTATATGCTCCCTCCGTCGGCTCTTACGATACCCGTGGGATGATATGGGGTGGTGACAATCCGTATTCGTAATCCGTCACCACACGGATATATTATAAATTTATAATTTAGATATCTGTGTCAGTCACAGTTAGAAAACAGGAGGAAATTATATAATTCTTAACTGGGAATTAACATAACAGACCAAATTTTAGGAGAAGTAGACGCTTAGGGAAAATAAAGGGATAAGGACCTGAATATTGTTATAACATAACCCAGTCACTTAGTACTATAAACTGTTTTCTCGGCTGGGGTCGAATATCTACCCACTTTGAAAAAGTTAGGTCACAGTCCACCACGCAGGCCAAGTGCGCGCTACTTCAATACAAATCAAATCTTTTATACATTTAG
Organism: Euclidia mi; assembly: GCA_944739405.2. Classification (NCBI taxonomy): domain Eukaryota; kingdom Metazoa; phylum Arthropoda; class Insecta; order Lepidoptera; family Erebidae; genus Euclidia; species Euclidia mi. Next base: position 31,957,340 of record OX123192.2, read on the forward strand.
TATTGCCTCGATTTCTTTTTACACCTTTTAACAAGCAATAACTCTTTAGCGCATCTATGATGATATGTATGATACCGGACATTGGTGAAGCATTTGCTTAAAAAAATGGCATAGATATAAAATTGTTAACACAAATGGGTTAAAAATAATTAAGTTACATCTTATAATACTAGTTACATATTATAAGATGTAACTTAATTATTTTTAACCCATTTGTGTTAACAATTTTATATCTATGCCATTTTTTTAAGCAAATGCTTCACCAATGTCCGGTATCATACATATCATCATAGATGCGCTAAAGAGTTATTGCTTGTTAAAAGGTGTAAAAAGAAATCGAGGCAATACTAAATGTATAAAAGATTTGATTTGTATTGAAGTAGCGCGCACTTGGCCTGCGTGGTGGACTGTGACCTAACTTTTTTCATTTTTTTTACTTTTTTACTTTTTTTTTTCATAATTATTATGAAGAAGGAAAGTCAGATTATAAAACGTCAAAAAGTAATCCACGTCCCCCAAGATTCTCCACACAGACCGATTTTGAGCCGCCCGCATCAAACCGCTTCCCGCGATCTTAACCAGATCATCGGTCCACCTTGCGTGGGGCCTAACCCTGCTACGTCGTCCGGTACGTGTGGTCGCCACTCTAGAACCCGCCTGCCCCAACGGTCATCGGTTCTTCGAGCTATGTGCCCTGCCCATTGCCACTTCAGCCTGGCTATTCGGAGAGCTATGTCAGTGACTTTGGTTTTCCTGCGGATCTCCTCATTTCTGATTCGATCTCGCAGGGAAACTCCGAGCATAGCTCTCTCCATCGCCCTCTGAGTGACCCCGAGCTTTCAGATAAGGCCCATAGTTAGCGACCACGTCTCCGCGCTGTAGATCATCACTGGCAACACACACTGGTCAAAGACTGTTGTCTTCAAAAACTACGGAATATTAGACGTGAAAATATGCCGTAACTTCCGAAACGCCGCCCAACCGAGTTGGATTCGACGAATGACCTCTTTCTCGAAGTTGGACCTACCCAATTGGATCATTTGTCCCAGGTAAAAGTACTTGTTGAGAGACTCTACAGAGGCCATCGAGCATTGTGCTAAGGTCTTCCATGGTCTCAGCCATGACTACGATATCATCAGGAAATCGAAAGTGAGTGATGTACTCACCGTTAATGTTGATGCCGAGTCCTTCCCTATTGATTGGCAAGGGAACAGAAGCTTGAAAACGTCTTCCAGCTCAGCGGTGTAGAGTTTCGGAGATATAACATCTCCCTGACTCACCCCTCACTAAAAAAAGGTTTTGCGCACTGGTCCTGGAGGCGGACTGACATGGTGGCGTTTTCGTATAGACACTTAAGCACTTCGACATATCGATAGTCAATTTGGCACCGTTGGAGAGACGCTGCCCAGGTTTCGATCGAATCAAGACTTTCTCATAGTCCACAAACGCCAAGCATAGAGGCTGGTTATATTCCTCCTGCTTCTTTATAACCTGCCGCAGCGTATGTATGTGGTCTATGGTACTATAATTATGCCTTTAGGGAAACTGGCTTGTTCGGGCTGGAAGTCGTCTAGCTTGCTCTCTCAAAAAAATGCATCACCAATCTTCATATACAAATTCATTGCATTAATCTACCGTAAAGGAGAAAATCTATTACAATTATACTTTGTAATGGCCTATTCTTCTCCATAACACTAACATTGAAGCACTGCTTCCGTCTCCGTATCAGTGTCATTTAGAAAATAGCACCAGTTTGAGTCTACGTCGCGATCGCTTATCGAAACTATACCGCGCTACATTACTATTGTTTGTTTCTCGAAACTATCTCAGAATGTGTCAATGAATAACAATAATAGCTTGGAACGAGATGAATTTACTCGTTGAATGTTCTTGTCCCTCAAATCTAAAAACCTTATCCTCACTTCGTAGCCTTCTTTATAAAAGTGTAGTTTATACGATAAATAATAAATTTCGACTTTTATTTTCTAACTAGAGGACGCCAGCAGTTACGCCTGCATTTTTTTTAAATTTACCCGTTTTGGCCGATCCCGTGGGAATTTCGGGCAATCCCTTCTTAGTGCACCCCTACGGTCCCCAAGGAACATACATGCCAAATTTCAGCTTCCTGCGCCCAATAGTTTCGGCTATAGCGTGTCTGTCAGTCAGTCAGTAACGCAAGGATTTTATATATTAAGATAATATGAATATATACTGCCAGTTGATGACAAAATAGTGGTCAACCAAACTTGTACGTCAAAAGCTATTTAACTCAAAATGTCGAAGACCATCAAACAATTATTTCTTTCAAAAGCAAGAAGTGTACACAGTTGCGGTGAAAGAAAGAAAGAAAGAAAGAAAAATGCTTTTATTGTTTTACACACGCCAATAATACAGTTTTGCTTAATCTAAAATAAAAATAAACAATTTTATAAAAGTTAATTTGCTAATACAAATTGGCAAAGCACTAATAAAACGTATGACAGATACGTAACTGTCAACCTACATTGACAATTTGTTTGACATGTCATGTCATCAACGTCATGATTTTTGCTACGTGGCACCACGTGCTTTGCCACGTATTCTAATTTTATTACTAATTAATAAATATTAAATAAACAAAACATAACAACAAAAGTAATGAATCTATTCGTCGTGTGTCACAATTGCGGCTGGCAATCAGCAAACACTGCGAAGGTCACGACGGACCATCTCAGTACTGATCTTCCTTGCCATCCACCTATGCCAGTGCCAGAGCCATACAAACACTGCTCTGTATTTTTAAACAAGCTTAAAATCCTAACCATGCAATTGTTTAAGCTTACTACCTATCTAAAAAACTATAAATAAGGTAAGAGAAACTTGTACATGCACAACCGCCTTACAAAAATCAGGTATACAACTTATTATAACCAACAAACAACATTAATTATGACCATAATACGCTAATAATTTATTATTTATTTATTTAAGATCCCATACCAATGCTGGAACTGGACTGGTAGCATTTTGTAACTAGGGTATATGCAGGCTCATAGGAAGATACTTACTGCAAGGAGCGCTGGAAGCTAGTGGACTAATACTTTGAAGGTACCTACTTAGTTGGCATTTTGTTGTTGTAGCTTTTGCTGTGATAACAAATAACCTTTCAGTTTATTTTTGAATGACATTTTTGTTTTCAGGTCCCTTATGGGAGGAGATAGATCATTCCATATTTTTGCTGCTGCAAATTTAAAATTGCCACAGTATGCCATTGTGGAGTGTTTGGATAGAGATAGAGGTCTGGATGCAGGTCTTATGGAATATGAGTAGTGACTTTGTCGCCAAACCAGCTTCTCATACAAGTAGGTAGGCTTTTGATTTGCTATTACACCGAAGAGTAAGCTGGCTAGGTGTAATTTCCGTCTTGACTCCATTTTCAACACATTATTATCATTTAAGTATGGAGTTACATGGTGACGTCTTGGAATCTTAAAACAATAACGTGCACAAGCATTTTGCACTCTTTGTATAAGGTTTTTGGTCCTTGCCAGCAAACAGGGGCCGTACACTACATCGCAATAGTTAAACCTAGATAAGATGAGACTATCCACTAGCTGTTTTCTTAGGTTTATACTTAAGTAGTTTTGTATTTTGTATAGTATTTTTAACCTATAGAAACAATTCTTTACTACCTTATTTATATGTTCTTCAAACCTTAAGTCAGAATCAATTAGCAAACCTAGATTAGATGCCACTTTAACCCCTTCTATCTTTTGCCCATCCATAGTTATAGTAGGATTAATTTGTAATATTGACTGTACCTGCCGTTTGCTTCCCAGGATCATACATTTTGATTTAAGAGGATTTAATATCAGTGCATGCTTCCTAGACTATTGAATCACCCTTTGAAGATCTTCATTTATCATCCTTACAGCTGACATGGTATTAACAGGCTTGAAAGGCAGATATAATTGTGTATCATCTGCATACATATGGAAATTACAATACCTAAATGATGCAGTGATGTCAGCTGTATATAGAATAAAGAGCAATGTTGAGAGAATTGAGCCTTGTGGGACTCCTCTTTCCACCTCAAGAGTGGACGATGATATAACTGTGCCATCCTCCCTACGCACCTCCACATGCTGAGACCTATCAGTGAGGTAGCTGTTAAACTATTTTATGCTACTTGGTGTAAATCCATAGTAAGCTAACTTGGACAGTAGCAAAGATGTATCTATAGCATCGAATGCCCTGGAGTAGTCCAGAAGCATTAGAGCTGTACCCTCTCCACGATCCCTAGCCTCTAAAATATTAACCACCACATCACATAAAGCAGTGGCCGTTCCACGTCCCTTTCTGAAGCCCGACTGTTTGTCAGGAAGAATATTGGATTCTTCAAGATATTCCATGACTTGTGAATACACAACTTTCTCTAGCACCTTCGACAGACAGGGCAGAATACTAACAGGCCTTAGGTCTTTTGTGCAATTTGGCTGACTGGTCTTGGGTATAGGTCTTACAATAGAGTGTTTCCACATATCTGGGAAAGTATGAGTAGTGAGAGATTTATTAATTATTTCCGTTATGGTGTCTAGTGAATTGGGTAGTGTTAGTTTTAGCATTTCTAAGTTTATTTGATCCACACCTTGGGCATTAGTGTTGATTGATTTCAAAAATTTTAAGACAACATGCTGGTCCACAGGCTTTAGTTCAAAACTCCTGCCGGGGTCATGCCTATGATACTCATAGTAGGTTAAAGTGGATATACTTACTCCACTCTGACCTGGCACATTCAAGAAGTCACTGTTGATACTATCTGGGTTATCAAAATGGTCCGGCAAGCTTGCACTTTTATGAGACAGCAATACTTGATTTTTTAAATTACGCCACAGTGTTTTTGGGTTATTTATATTTTGATTTATATTCTTAGTAAAATATGCTGATTTTTCGTTATGTAATGCTACAACTGCTTGATGTTTAAGCTCAAGATAATATTGTTTTTTTGTTTCTGAATTACTTTTTTTATATTTAGATCTAGCTTGGTTCCGTAATTTAAAAATTAATTTTACATTGTCAGTCACCCATGGAGTATACTCAGTTTTGAACTGTTTTTGCTTCAGGGGTGCATGAATATCAAACAGTATTCACTTCTTCATTATTGTATAACACATGTTGTTAGCATTTCTACCATGCCATTGACATCCTCCTGGGAGCCTATAGACTGCCAAGGGACATTTTCCAAGTCTGCATTTAAAAAATCAAGCAGGATATCCTTATATGGTCTATATGTAACCCATCTTGGCTTCATTTTTTGTTTTTTTAACTCTGTATCACATGTCACAATGGAGTGCCAGCCAAGCTCAGGTATATGATCAACCAGGACATTCTGTACTTTCAGGTCAGTGCATATTAGGTCTATAAGGGTGCTATTTTGCTCAGAAAAATGGGTTGGCGTAACTACTTTTTGATGCATACTTGTGTAGTTGAGGAACTGTTGTAATTTTTTTGAGTTAATGTGGTTTACATCCAGCACATTGATATTCCAGTCTCCCAAAAGCAGAATATAATCATAAGGAGCCAACGCAGAGATGCTATCGGTCAAACCCTCAAAAAAAGTATCAACAGACAGCCAGGGTGGCCTATAAGCAGTTCCAATCAAAATTTTTTTACTCATGATTGTTAAAGATAGCCAAAACTCCTCCACTTCATGGTGTACCGGGTGTGACTGAGTCCTAACATTTATACCTGATTTTATATAGAACCCTACTCCACCTCCTCTGCCCCCACGAACACATATAGATCTGGGCATATGCCTGAGTCTGTATCCCGGAATGACTGGGGCTTTTCCTTCCTCACCTTTTCTTAACCAGGTCTCATTAATGGCCATTATGTCCACAGAGTGAGTGTCCATGGCTACAAGAAATTCATCGTGCTTAGTCCCTAATGATCCCGCATTAAATAAACCAAACTTAAGACATTTTTTATTTATCATTGTGATTTGATTCAAATAAATATATAGTAGTCGAAAGGCAAAACTGTATGGCAACAATTAACGTGTCACAGCCATATGCTTTCTCACTTTGTAACCGAAACAGATTCGAGCTTTCTATCAGGTACAAGTTTGTTGATTTTAAGTATTCGACTTCTCTATTATGCAAATCAACATACAATACCTTTACCGTACTCCCTACAAAACCTCCCATACATTTCACCTTGCATGTCAACCTCACCCTTCCTACATCATAAGCATACCTATTAAGTACGTATTTAGTTAACGACGCACATACAGGTATTTTCACGATCTACGCGGCCAAAATTATTTTAATGCTTAATTGGTATCTTAACACTGTAAATAAACAAACAAACTATTTTTTTTACTTTTTACAATTATTTTCAAAAAACAAAAAAAATATAAACATAAAAAACATAATAATTCTAAGTTTTTTGGCTTTCTTCGTCATTATCGTTCGTCGTCATTCGTAAGTGGGTAACATTTCTTCTTGGCTTTCTGTAAGGCACTATAGCACTGAAAAAACTTCTTATTACTCTTTCTTATAATTTCGTACTGTCCTTGTGTCAAATCGGCATTTACAAACATTTCCAAAGCTTGCATTGGTGTCAAGGAGGGCTGCCCTTTTTCTGATTTGAAATGATAAAATGCCTTTTTATATTTAGTTGCTCGTGTTGGAGAGCTAGTAATATCTTTTAGGACATTTGATGCATCCTTTTTACCAGATTCAATTAGAACGAAGTTCTTCAGTCTTTCGCCTCTTGCTCCTCTCACTTGCGTCTTCGAACAACTTGGATGGTCGCCCTGGCCGTTTTTGTGTATCAACAACAAGTGTTTCAAAAGTACCATCCAGCCAACACTGCTTTTTTTTATAAATTTTTCTTTTTTATAATGAGCCAATTTATCCACCTTTGTACAACTTGTAACAATTTAGTCTTCATTGTAACTTTCACATGACAAAAGATGATCTTTTATATATTTTAATTTGGCATCTAAATTAGGCAAATTTGCGTTCGTCATGAGGTCAAATAAGTATTGTTGTGTCACAATCCTTACTCCTGATGCTTCCTGTGAACCTTAATCAAACATAAACTGTGTTAAAAGTCGCTAAAAACATTTTAAATTTTAGACGAAATTTCGCTAAATATCTTTGATGCCTCAAAAATGTATCAAACCGGACATATGCGGACACGATTTTGATAGTACTTATAAGAAAAAGGATCAAATAATAACCTATATTAAAAAGAATAGCCCGATCTACCCCGATACATAAACAAAAACACAAGCAAATAAAAAGTATTGCAGAAAATCACAGTATTAAAATGGGTTTCTTATTTATAAAAAAAAAATGTAGTTTGATAGTTGATCATGACTTTATTTATGTAATATGTAAGTCTCTTACCTTGTCCATCAGAATCCATTACCTTCAGTTCGTAAAAAGAACTTGATAACATAAAAAATCACTTTGTAACTTTAATGTTTAGAAAAGCGCCGAGAATAGATACGTACACTAGGTAACACGGTCAACTTCCGACTGACCCCACGGGTGCGGGGTGTGGGCTAGCAGGTAGATAAACCTTGGGTATTGTTCCCAGGTTCGTAATCTATTCCTGGAACTCGGTTTAAGAATGATATTGTTATTTTGACATTTTGGACTTTTGGCCGCGTAGATCGTGCAAATACCTGTATGTGCGACGTGTTATAGAGGATTCTCATATAATCTAGTTTTTCATTATATTTTTCATATACGATAAAGCCGATCGAGTAATTAGAGACTACTTTATGGCTGTCAACATGCGGGTGACATTTGTTGATTTTTACAGTCAGTGTTGCCACATTATTCCAGGTTGGCATGTGGTTTAAAGATCGTTTAATTTGTATCCTATTCAAAGAACAACACCAAAAAAATAGCATCTTAATTATATGAACATTGAAAAGCCATTTCCTACGATTTATTGTCCACCAAAGCTTCAGGACCAAAAACACGTTCCAAGTCCCTCTCGGTACGTACAGCGTGTATTTTTGTACCGTCTCCTTGCCTGATTAAAACTCGACCTCGCCTAGTCCATGCAAATTTCCATCCGATCTTCGCTGCAATCTGCCTGGCTCGGTATAACAATTGCCTATTCGGTCTAGTAAGGCGCTCATCAATATAAAACCGCCGAGGAGGAGCAGCGAAACCGAGATCCGCCGAAGTAGCGCCACGCCTCACCCGCGCCGCACGTAGTAGTTCGTCCCGCGCGACGCGACGCGCCAGGCGCACCACAATCCGGCGTCCACGCCGCACCTCTGTCACTCCCCCTTTACGTCCTTGCGCTGCCGGCCCCACTGCATCTACTTTTGGGCCCACCCGTTCGGCGAAAACAATGTCACGTGCATCGAGCTCCACACCTAGCTTTTTCGCTACGAGCCCGACCGTGTGCGCCACATTTTCGCCAGCTTCTTCGGGGAGATTTGAGATCTCAATGTCTGAGAGCAGTAGGTCTTGCTCTCTATCATTGAGTTCCAGCCGGAGTTGTTCCACTGTACCCTCAAGTTTGTCGACCACCGTGTTGGAGTCGTCGACAGTCCTTTGTTCCTCCAACCTTAGCAGTCGAGTTTCAAGGCTTTCAACCTTTTTTTTTTGCGACGCCACGGACTGTCGGATATCAGCAACCTCCAACCGAATCTCACTCAGCTCAGTTTTTAAATCTGCTCGAATTGCTCGGAGCTCCTCTCTAAGAAGGCTTACTTCCCTTGCCAGATCGGATGTCACACTCAAAGTCGCACCCTGTTCTTGCTTATTTCGGTGTCTTTTTTCCTGTCTTGCGGTATCTCCTGCAGATTCGTAATGGTCATCTACGCTTGCAGGGGTACCCTCGCTGTCGTCGCTGCTGATTCCTTTCATTGGAGTGGGCCGAACACCGCCCTTGCACGTTCTGTCCTTGCACCCCTGACAGCGCCAGTCACTGCTCACCTTAGTCGTCTCCGATAACCCCGCACATATAAGGTGGTACTTGTTTGAGCATCTACAGCATGTGGTTGAGACTCCTTTTCAAATATAAACTTTCCGCACGCTATGCACTTAGCCATCTCAGGAATAAAATAATTCGGCTAAATTCGAAGAATGTATTGGCAACACTAGGTGAGAACCGCCAGACTTGAAATTTCAAACTGACTGCTTTTATTTAAAAACAACAGGTACGCACTAGTTTATAGATTAAGTTTTATCAATGTTTATAGAATATTTCCTGTAAATAACACTTATGCACATACACAAAACTCCTATCTATCTAAATAAATAGTTACAAGAACACAAAACCGGTTTTATTTTATTATTCACTTATTTTTTACTTAGACAGCTTCTGTATAACTCTGACACTTTTGACACTTTTTATGATGAATGTAATCAATGCTACAAAACACAGCACTGAGTCTCCCTGTACAAAACGCAGTGCATACCTGCATTCGCACCAATATTCCTATAAACAACACTAGAGTTTTGCTCAGAAAATACGATGAACAAGTAATTTCTACAGCGCCAGTTGTTTTAGTAGAACACGTCGTTCTTTCATTGGTGACATAACAATTTGCGTCTACGATTGATGGACAGGTAAAATATAAGAAATGGATAATATCGATTTGTATATTCTAGTTGAAATAGACAGAGATAATCGAAACTAAATTGTTCAAGGTAGTGACTTCCTTCGGATTGACTCTGCTTTGGAATCGAATAAAGGAAAAAATAATCTTTATATCGAACTTAGAATTTTATTTTTAGTGTAAGTGCAATGTTTGTTGAGAGCAATCCTAACTTATTTCCACGTATGTCTGATGCGGTCGTGCGTAAAATAGTAATAGACGTGATAACAGTAAACTTCGCCTACATAAGTCAAAAACTACTCTAATGAATAACAGCATATTTTGCACGGGCCCAAAAATATATAATAAAATTCCCAAGCTCTGAAAAGAACATCATAGTAATTTATTTAAAAACAAACTAAATAATTTCCTTGTAAATAAAGCCTACTATAATATTAAAGATTTTCTGCATTAAAACATTGATAACTAATTGCTAACAAATTATTACACACTGAGTTACTGCTAATTAAACGTAATAAAATGGAATTTATAAAATATACAAAAATAATATTATATACGAAATTGATTAATGTATGTATCAATAAATATTTTTATTGATACATACATTAATCAATTTCGTATATAATATTATTTTTGTATAATTATATGGTAAATAAATGTAATGTTAGATTAGTAGTCATATATTTAGATTTTCTTTGGCGGTATGTTATATAATACATATAATTCATCAATATAAATTTATAAGGCGAAAGCTAATTACCTAGTATTGTTTAAAATATTATTTTATATATTTGTACGCTGTAAAGGCTAAACATGACTGTCTATTATATTGCCTTTAACAACTTGTATGCATAACTATGTATGTATACTCATGTTAATACAAATAAAATGATCTTTATCTCTTTATCTTTAGTCTTATCTGTTACTGCACTTCAAGCACATTTAACACTTAAACAGGAATCACACTATTTATTGATGAAAACCGTACGAAAACATCTGCTTAGTAGGTGTGGTATGTATCGCGTTCATACAGAGGACGCCGAACGCCCAGAGGACTTCATTTTATAAAATGTATAGATTTAGCTGATTAAACTGCTAACTTTTTTGTTTAATAAGTTGTTTGTACACAAAAACGTTATTAAACAACATTTAGTAATTATCTTCCAATTGTCAAACTTTGTGATCGATTATGGCCTTAGTTTAAGGAAGTCATTATGTAGGCGTTATAATGTTTCAAAATAATTTTCTATCCTTGTTTCCGAATAATTTTTGTTCGGCTTCACTGATGATATTTTGAGTTTGGAAAAGCCATCTCCTAGGAATATCTCCTGCGTCGCAATAGACTTTAGAAACATTCAACATATACACTCCTTAAAGAACATAAATATGACGTCAGACAATAACGCAAGAATTTCATATTGTTTTGACTTTTTGTGTATAAATAAGATAACTACGTTAAAAACAACCGACTTCAAAAACGGAAAAGTTAAATATAATAAAGATTTAATATAAATTAAATACTAGGTACCTATTATTTATATGTGCTATTTACTAATATAATAGGTTTGAAGTCGGTGCCAAGCCTTAAACAAATAATAATATTTTAATCACTTAAATGAATACGAGCAAATTAATACAATGAAATTACTACTATAAAGATAAATATGCGTAAATAAACCTAATAAAGAGTAATTATATCTTAATATTATAAGCAGCTTTAATCAATACGAAGAATAATGAAAAAATACGAAAATCTATTCAACAGAATTCCTAAACTAATAAATGGTCATGTGAATAATGAAATGCCTTCTTTAATTTAATGGTTTTTGAAATTTGATTTGGCACCGACTTCAAAACTATAAGCAAATAGCACATATAAATAATTGGTAGTATTTAATTAATATTACGTAAATCTTTATTATTTTTTAGTTTTTCGTTTTTGAAGTCGGTTGTTTTTAACGTAGTTATTTTTATTTAATACTTTTTGTGTATTATTGTATTGTCAACTAGTTATGGGTAGACTTACAAAGGTGCGGCGCAGAGGAACCTAGTTACCACCCGCACCAAAGTGCTGGTCAAGACGAATCAAACGAGCCCAAAGTTGATAGAGTTTTGTCATTTAATTACTGAGTTTCTATGGCCACCTTTCGAATCCATCATCATATCAGCTCTATGTCATAATAATTTTTCATTGTCATCCAATTTACATAAGTACTTTTACAAAATTTCAGCTCAATCGGTAACCGGGAAGTGGATCAAATTTACTTACGCTCTTGATTGCAGCCATCGGGATAGGTGAAAGTAAATAAAAAAATGCTCATAAAATAAAAACTACTGGGCCAACCTCAATAAAATTTTATAGAACCAATTCGAAACTATTTCGCATCAAACAAAAAAAGAATCACGTAAATCGGTTTAGAAACCTCGCCGAAATCGGTGTACATTCATCCAAAAAAAAAAAATACCGGCCGAATTGAGAACCTCCTCCTTTTTTTGTTGAAGTCGGTTAACAAAACCATTCAACCATTAGCAACGGTGAGCTGCAAATTTAAAACTGCTTTAATACTTAATCTTTTGCTGCCTTCTACGAATATACAATGCAAGAAAACAGAAGGTGATGTCTACATACGTTTAACAAAATTTCGTATCTATTTGGTGATAGAGGCCCGTCTTACGTCTGTAATGGTACCCAGTTGGATGGGTGGTCGCTACCAACAATGATTGGTAGGTAATACCTAATTCTCGCCACCGGGAATTCTAATACAATAATAAATATTACAATATTTGTATATATATGTTATATTTTAGTAATATAGTTAAGTTACTATTCAAAGAGATTATGGGCGGGCTTTTATTTGTTTAGCACTACACACATTTCCAAGAGCCATAACAGTATTTTCCAGTACTCGGTATAGTAATTAACAGTTAAAACATTTTTAAGTACAGCAAACAGTCTCTATTTAAAATCAAATTTAACGTACCTACATACAAGCTACTCTCTGTGAGTTATGTGTATGCGTACGAGTGCATGCGTGAGTACGTGATTGCATGTGTGCGTTCATGTGTGCACGGATACGTACGCGCTCAAATGTGTGCGTGGGTTCGTCTTTCTTATAGCTTTGCCTCGTGTTCAAAGAAAATGAGAATTAAAAAGGTTAAGCGTCCATCTAACAGGATAATTATATTATATACCCGAATGCTTAGTTTCTTCTAATACCATTTTGGTCACCACCGACATTGAGTCCGATACTGGTAAGACAGTCTTAATATGAAATAAATATTTAATAAAATATAATGGGGAAATTCACAGTACACAATCCATAACCCCCAACAAATAACGTTTAAGGAGCAGATTAGATTAAGTACAAGCTACATGCAGTGTTTTAGTATTCTTTGTCACCGTTCACACACTCAACTCGTGAGGACAGTTGCCCCTAAAGCCAATTAATCATGATCCCCGTGACACCCTAATTTCCCCACTTGTGGGGATTTGCGAGGGGTCAACTAACACCGGTTGGTCAGCCTCACGATATATCATAGAATGTTAGTGGTTTTGACAAGGGACCAGTAGAGTTTTGGGTGCAAATACTGTTTTACCCGCCAGTTATCATTCGCATTGTGATTTAAGATTTGAGACCTTTTTAAAGCCGAGTTAATTGTATTAAGGGTCTGCTGGCTGAATTTTTACTACGTGAGGAGGAAATTTCACTTTGTTTTAAAAGTTTGTTGTGTATAAATGAGTGGCATGCTTGCTGGTAGAGACATAAATGTAAACTAGACCAGCAGTTTAAAACCGTGACTAAAATTGACAAGTAATAAATAGCAAATTGAGGTTTATTTAATTACGTATTGGCCGAGACTTAGACACTGACGGTGCGACTGGTCCACCAACTTTTAAGGTTGCTCAACGAGCTCTAGAGTGGACTATACTCGGAGTTTCTCTCAAGTAACGAATTCGTAATGAAGTGATCCAACAGAGAACCAATGTGATCGACATAACTCATAGAATTAGCAAGCTGATGTGATAGTGGGCTGGTCACATCTGTCTCAGTACTTATTACAACACAGATGAACCAAGGGAGTCATAAGACTCATAAGCCTACATTGAATAAGATGAAATCTCTAGTCTCACCCACCGATCAGTACGATCATTTGACAGTAGATAATTATTATTTACATATAGCTAAGAGTACTAATTTTCCTTATTTTACTTATCAATAAAATCTACCACCACTGGACATTGCCGAAACGAACGAAACCAAAAATTGCGCCGTGCGAATCAAATTTCTTCCATTAAAAATCTTAATTCGAAATAAAGAATTTTTCAAGACAAATCCACTGTCTAAACGCTGATCCAAGTTTTAAGACGCTTTTCCCATTTAATTATCGAGAAACGACTAATCAAAATATAACAGAGGTTTAACTTTCCGACGAAGCGGTTTCTTGGAAAATAAATAATTATCTATTGAATTTTTTTATGGATGGCGAAAAATTGGTTAATGACACACGCTTTGATTTATAACCTTGAAATTGATAATATCCATTGTTTTATTTTTTAAGATGAGAGGCTTAGACAAGGTTTTGGCTTTTATCTGAAATAAATTTATAATTTAGATATCTGTGTCAGTCACGGCATCCATTTAGAAAACAGGAGGAAATTATATAATTCTTAACTGGGAATTAACATAACGGACCAAATTTTAGGAGAAGTAGACGCTTAGGGAAAATAAAGGGATAGGGATCTTAATATTGTTATAACATAACCCAGTCACTTAGTACTATAAACTGTTTTCTCGGCTGGGGTCGAATATCTACCCACTTTAAAAAAGTTAGATCACAATTAGATTCAACGAATGACCTCTTTCTCGAAGTTGGACCTAACCAATTGGATCATTTGTCCCAGGTAAACGTACTTGTCGACAACTTCGAGTGTAGAATTCCCAACTTGAATAGGAGCAGGTACGACATGGACGTTAGGCTCTATTTTTGTCCTGTCCATGTTCATCATCATAAGACCTACTTGTTGAGAGACTCTACAGAGGCCATCGAGCATTGTGCTAAGGTCTTCCGTGGTCTCAGCCATGACTACGATATCATCAGGAAATCGAAGGTGAGTGATGTACTCACCGTTAATGTTGAAGCCGACTCCTTCCCTACTGATTGGCAAGGGAACAGAAGCTTGAAAACGTCTGCCAGCGCAGCGGTGAAGAGTTTCGGAGATATAACATCTCCCTGCCTCACCCCTCACTAAAAATAGGTTTTGAGCTCTGGTCCTGGAGGCGGACTGACATGGTGGCGTTTTTGTATAGACACTTCAGCACTTCGACATATCGATAGTCAATTTGGCACCGTTGGAGAGACGCTGCCCAGGTTTCGATCGAATCAAGACTTTCTCATAGTCCACAAACGCCAAGCATAGAGGCTGGTTATATTCCTCGTGCTTCTTTATAACCTGCCGCAGCGTATGTATGTGGTCTATGGTACTATATGTCTTTAGGGAAACCGGCTTTTTCGGGCTGGAAGTCGTCTAGCTTGCTCTCTCAAAGAAATGCATTACTAATCTTCATATACAAATTCATTGCATTAAGCTACCGTAAAGGAGAAAATCTATTACAATTATACTTTGCAATGGCCCATTCTTCTCCATAACACTAACATTGAAGCACTGCTTCCGTCTCCGTATCAGTGTCATTTAGAAAATAGCACCAGTTTGAGTCTACGTCGCGATCGCTTATCGAAACTATTCCGCGCTACATTACTATTGTTTCTTTCTCGAAACTATCGCAGAATGTGTCAATGAATAACAATAATAGCTTGGAACGAGATTAATTTACTCGTTGAATGTTCTTGTCCCTCAAATCTAAAAACCTTATCCTCACTTCGTAGCCTTCTTTATAAAAGTGTCGTTTATACGATAAATAATAAATTTCGGCTTTAATTTTCTAATAATATGAATATATACTGCCAGTTGATGACAAAATAGTGGTCAACCAAACTTGTACGTCAAAAGCTATTTTACTCAAAATGTCGAAGACCATCAAACAATTATTTCTTTCAAAAGCAAGAAGTGTACATAGTTGCGGTGAACGCAATCAATGCTACAAAACACAGCACTGAGTCTGCCTGTACAAAACGCAGTGTATACCTGCATTCGCACCAATATTCCTATAAACAACACTAGAATTTTGCTCAGAAAATACGATGAACAAGTAATTTCTACAGCGCCAGCTGTTTTAGTAGAACACATCGTTTTATCATTGGTCACATAACAATTTGGGTCTACGATGGATGGACAGGTGAAATATAAGAAATGGATAACAATATGGATTTGTATATTCTAGTTGAAATTGACAGAGATAATCGAAACTAAATTGTTTAAGGTAGATAGATAGATAGATAGATATATTCTTTATTGCACACCAAAGTTAATTACATTTATTCAGTGACTTAACCCCCCACGTTATTACAGCACGCACGGTCGTGCTCTAATTCAAGTGGTCACATGTGTTTACAGCACGCATGGTCGTGCTCTAAAAAAGTCGTCCTATTGGTCGCGGATTTTTTACGTTTTGTTTTACTTAAACCAAGAAACAAAAGTAGTAACTATTGGAATAGTTCATATTCTATGCAACTAAATCGTTTTAGAAGGGTGAGGGAAACGAAACGTGCCAAAAAATATTGAAATATAATTATCTGTGTCTCAGTTGCGAAAGCGTCCGCCATTGTTGTGTTTTGTTCCGCGATCTTTATAATAAAAGTTGTCTTGTGGAAGAAACCGGTGAATATTTTATAAAGATACTTATATAGATTTACTCAGAAATAAATAAATATTAATTGTGAAGGGACATTATTCGTGACAGAGACAAGAAATACAGTGATAAAAGGCAAAAACTTTTAGGAACGGCTATTTCTACTCTTGAAACTTGCTATTTTCGTAATAGTTTTATGATAAATACTCTTTTAATAGTTATGAAAGACATAAAAGTACCCAGATTATTTATCTGAAAACATATTTTAGCAATTAAATACTAGTATTGTTGTAGGTTTTCACTGTTATCGTGTTTCAAATGGTAAATAATTCACAGCCATAGTGTTCGCTACAGTAACATGGCGGCCGGGCACGGCGAACTTTTTGTTACGCGTTCGGATTATAATTTTTTTAGTGGCGTTAGATTCATTTGTTACAAATAAATAATGTATTGTGTGAAAACCTAAAGGTATATGTGATAATGTTTTTGTGTTTATGAACCAAACAAGTAATGAAATTCATTAATATGTGATGAAATGTTTGTGCGAACCAGTGAAAAATAACAAACTTCTAAGTTTGTAACCTTGTTTTGCCGGAAAGGTGAGTATTTAGTAGTAATTTATGTTATTATTATCATAGCTGATTTTATAACCAACACAATGATATGCAATTTATGTAATATAATTATATTAAGGTGTCATAATTATTTTTTTTCCGGTAACCTATGCCAATGAAAATTTGCAGCAACGTGACCCTTTGCACTTGTGGCACTTTGCCTTTAGTTTGATCGCACCTCAAGGGTTAAAGCTAAGTTTCATGTACAAACGGCGGCCTTATCGCCACGGGCGATCTGTGCCAGGCAACCTTGAGATGGACAGGAATGATCAAAGCATTTTTGTGGGTATGGTGTAGCTTTAAAATGAAATTATCAAGAAGATTATCCTAAATAAAATACTATAAGTACTAATATATAAATAAATATACATTTTACTTAGATACATAAAATGCATACATAATTTATGCAAATACAATTAAATATATATCAAGATACTAAATAATTTAATAGATACAGTTTATACAAGTGATGAAGTCAGACGATAATTAAGTTGGTATATTTGTCAATCTTTGAAATAGTGCTTCTTTACCAAGTCTTTGAAAATATTTATTGTGTTTGCTCTTCGAATCTCCAGTGGTAAGGCATTCAACAGTCGCACAGCCAGAACATTAAAAGATTTGTTGAAGTAATTTGTGGAATGCTTCGGCATCTCCAGCGTTAGATCCTCAGACGACCTCAAGGACTTTACATATGTGTCATGGAGGAACTTAAACCGTTCTTTGAGATAAGAGGGAGAATAGGGATTGAAAAGTACATTATATAACAATGTAAGAATGTGAGTATTCCTGCGAAGACGAATTGGCAGCCACTTGAGTTTGTTGCGAAAATCTGAAACGTGATCATATTTGCGCAATCCAAATATAAATCGTATGCAAAAGTTTTGGAGACGTTCAAGTTTATCTAGCTGCTCTTCAGTGGGGTCAAGATAGCTGACGTCCGCGTAGTCAATTATAGGCAGAAGCAGAGCTTGAGCAAGCGCAATCTTAGTGGCAGTTGGAAGGAAGTTGCGTAATCTACGGAAGGAACCTGCTGATGCAAATAGTTTTCGACTCGTTTCTAGGATTTGAGATCTCCATGACATAGTATCATCAAAGTCAATACCTAGATTCCTAACAGTTTTACTAAACGGAAGATCCTTTCCGTTAAAACTAATGCGTAGCAGTTCAGACCAACAAATTTTCGAGATGAGTTTGGGGCTGCCGACAACAATCAGTTGTGTTTTGTCAGGATTTACCTTAAGTCCATATTTCGTGGTCCAATCACAGATACGCGCCAGGTCCGAGCTAATGGTAGTACAGGCTTCCGCTAACATATTTAACGGAGCCTGCGTGTAAATTTGCAAATCATCTGCGTAAAGGTGGTAGGATGAAAGTAATTGGTTTGAGATAGAATTAATAAATATTGCGAAGAGTAAAGGAGATAGCACGCCACCCTGTGGCACACTGGCATTTGTGTTAGACCAAGTGGAATAAGTGTCTTCGATACGTATACGTTGCCGGCGATCAAACAAGTAACTGTGAAAGCAGTCAATTGCCGTTGGAGATACGTTAAGAGAGCCTAATATGCCAAGTATAATATGAAAATCTACGGTGTTAAATGCATTACTAAAATCAAGTAAGGTCAAAACCGTCAGATTGCCACTATCCATACCCAGCCTAATGTCATCTGTTACACGAACCAATGCAGTGACAGTACTGTGCCCGGGGCGGAAACCAGATTGATAGGGATTTAGGGGCGCATGTTTATGTAGGAAGGAGCTAAGTTGAGAGTGAACAAGACGTTCAAGGACTTTTGATAGGAAAGGTAGTATGGAAAAGGGTCGATAATCGGAGAAGGAGCAGGGTTTGGACTTCTTAGGTAAAGGAATTATTAATGCATCTTTCTCACTTGATGGAAAGACACCACGGGCTATGGAATGGTAAAGGATGTGACATAGGACTGGAAGAATTTCATCTAGGATGGGAAGGATCATTTTGCAGCTGACACAATCGTTGCCGACTGCATTAGACGTCACTGCCAGTATGCTTTTCTTAACGTCACAAGCGTTAATTGCGTGAAGATAAAGGGAGAATAATTTGGGGTTGGCAGGGATGAAAGATATTCTAAAGTGGTTCTTTTTGTAATTCCATCAAATTTAGACGAAGTAATGAAATGTGTGTTAAGAGAATCGAGGTTAATATTGTTTGGAATGTTTTGTTACCGTGCCTTACCATCTCCCAAAGATTTAAGAAATTGCCAGACCTTTGCTGGATTACCGTCTTCAACGGATGTTTGAATATGTTGGCGTTGCGCTTTCCTACACACCTTGTTACAGTGATTCCTGATAGCCACGTATTTTTGTTGAATGAAAGCGCTAGGTTTATGCTTCAATTTTGCTTTAGCGGCGGATTTCTTTGCCATAATATCTGCTGTTAGCCATGGTGCTGGTAGGTGTTTTATTTTAACGGCACGAATAGGCGCGTGCACGTCATATAACTTAATCAGATTTGAAACTAGAATTTGAACTTTGGATTCAATACAAGGTAGTGACTTCTCTCGGATTGACTCTGCTTTGGAATCGAATCCTCCTCCTCCTCGCGTCGTATTCCTCATTACTGAGGGTCGTGACTCCCCCGCTGAATCAATTTTTCAGTGACTATCTCCCTCCATCTGTTCCGGTCTTATGCTTCGTAGAGGGCTTTGTGGAGTTCGGTGTTCAGTGGCGATCGGATTTGGTCCGACCATCTTATTGGACTGCGGCCTCTAGGTCTTTTGCCGTTAACTTTGCCTGTCACCATCAGCTGTTCGATGTTATGACCGTCTTTGCGGGCAATATGTCCGAAAAATTCCAGTATTCTGCGAAGACAGATGGTGGATAGTCTTGTTTTTATGTTAAGATCTCGCAGAATAGACGCATTGGTGCGGAAGGCAGTCCAAGGGATCTGTAGCATTTTTCGCCAACACCACATTTCAAAAGCGTCGATGCGGTCTCTATCAGCTTTTTTCAGAACCCATGTTTCAGAGCCATAGCTGAATATGGAGAACACCAACGTCTGGACAAGTTTCTTTTTTGTGTTCCGCGAGATATTCCGGTCTCTCCATATTTTCGCCAGTTGAGCCATGGCATTTTTGGCCATGCCTATTCGCCTTCTTATTTCCTTTCCGCATGACCCATTATTACTGATGTTGGCCCCCAGGTAAATAAAGTCGTCCACAAGGTCCAGGCTGAGAGCTCCCGTTAACTCCAGTTTGTTGGCACGGTCTATTACCATTAGTTTGGTTTTGTCTTGGTTTATCTTGAGACCCAGCTGTAAACTTGTGTTCTCGATACGGGCTAGGAGGTCCACCATTTTGGCCTCACTTGCTGCGACTAGTGTGGTGTCGTCTGCGTAGCGGAGATTAGTTATTTTAGTCCCACCAATTGTGACTCCACCTTCCCAGTCCTCGCACGTACGTCGAATGATGTATTCTCCGTATACATTAAAGAGAATGGGAGATAAAATGCATCCCTGTCTAACTCCTTTGGCAAAACTAAAAGGCGCTGATACACAGCCCTCTATTTTGACGATACCTTGGCTGTTCAGGTATAGCGAGCGGATAAGCGCGACAAGGTGTGGAGGTACTCCCAGTTCTTTCAGCACGTTCCAGAGATCGGACCATACGACACAGTCAAAAGCTTTGCTATAGTCAATGAAGCAAAGAATGGTGGGTGCGTTGAATTCGTAGGCTTTTTCGATCAGATGACGGATGTTCAGAATTTGCTCTCGAGTGCCCTTGCCTTTAACAAAGCCCGCCTGCTCCTGCGGGATTTGCCAATCCAGAAAGTGTCGAATTCTGTTGTTGATAATATGGAGCATTATTTTACTAGCATGGGATATAAGCGCTAAAGTTCTGTGATTACTACACCTTTTTATGTGGTGGACCCCTTTTTATGTAGTGGAAGTATAATGGATTTTGTCCAGTCACAGGGCCATACACCAGTGCGCCAGATGTTGTCACAAATCTTGTGTAGAGCGTCTATACCTAGAGGACCCATTGCTCTCAAAATCGCCGCAGAGAGTTGATCTGGTCCGGGTGCCTTTTTTAACTTGAGCGTGTGTATGGCGGCTGTAATCTCCGACCGAAGAATGGGCGGTTCCAGTGCCATCTCGTTCCACGAATTTGAGTCTTGGGGTGGTCTGCGCTCATGCGGATTATCGTATAGCTCCTTGCAATACCTTCGCCATCTATCTGCAACTGCCTCTAAATCTTGTATAGGAGTGCCATCTTCATCCTCAATCAGCCATGATCTAGGTTTAAACTGTCTAGAGAGAAGTTTCACTTTCTTGAAAAGGTCCGAGCTCTGCATTTTGTGTGCATGCTCAAATTGGAATCGAATAAAGGAAAAAAAAAATCTTTATATCGAACTTAGAATTTTATTTTTAGTGTAAGTGCAATGTTTGTTGAGAGCAATCCTAACTTATTTCCACATATGTCTGATGCAGTTTTTTGCATTGCATGGGCCCAAAAATATATAATAAAATTCCCCAGCTCGGGAAAGAACATAATAGTAATTTATTTAAAAACAAACTAAATAATTTCCTTGTCAATAAAGCCTACTATAATATTAAAGATTTTCTGCATGAAAACATTGATAACTAATTGCTAACAAATTATTACACACTGAGTTAATGCTAATTAAACGTAATAAAATGGAATTTATAAAATATACAAAAATAATAATATATACGAAATTGATTAATGTATGCATCAATAAAATTATTGTATAATTACATGGTAAATAAATGTAATGTTAGATTAGTAGTCATATATTTAGATTTTCTTTGGCTGTATGTTATAGGAGAATGACCATTTTTGTATGGAAGTTGGGCTAAGTTTGCTTCTTGATGGTTTGACCAGTAATATGTAGAAAATATATTCGTAATTAAACCAGGAAAAAATAAATACAAGATTCGGCGGCAGTTCTTAGATATCGGACGTTTAAGATTCCAAATATTTTGAGGTTAAGTTTTGTAATAGTTATATGATTTTATCATATTAGTAGTAGTAAATTAGTTCATTAACGCGCGTGCTATGGAAAGTAGGTACGTTAAGGAGTCGGTCCCGGCTGTCATGAAGATCTTTGACAGTCGTTACGGGGAGTCATTACCCTCAAATAAACTGATACTAGTCCCACGTCCCTCGCTATCCCTTTGAGTTACGGAAGTCAGACGGCAGTGGCTCTGTCGAAAAGCTGATATTCTGTCATATCTGGTTAGTCTTGTAAGCGGGTTCCTAGGCGTTTAAATATTGTATGCAACTGAGATAACGCTAGGGCTATGATGATATGATTTAATCATATTACCGGCATTTATTTTAAGTCTCTAATATATATTTGATACATTAGGCAGCGATAGCCTAGTGAAGATACCAACAGACTGCCATGCAGAGGGTATCGGGTTCGAATCCACGGCGCACACCAATGACTTTTCGGAGTTATGTGCGTATTGAATTGTTAATTATCGCTTGTCCCATCTCTCGGAGAGCACGTTAAGCCGTCGGTCCCGTTTGTCATGAAGATCTTTGACAGGCGTTACAGGGCGTCAGTACCTTCTAAATAAACTGACACTAGTCTAAACCATGCAATATCGCTATCCCTTTGGGTTGCAGAGGTCAGACAGGCAGTCGCTCTGTGGAAAAGCCAAATCCGGTTAGACTAGTAAGCGGACCCCAGATTAAAACTGGGATAACGCTATGGTATATTTGATACATATAGAATATAGTTGTAACAAGAAGTGGAACTACGAAGCAAAGCTACATAGATAAATTTGAACGCCTGTACATTAAGTATATAAGTTTGGGGTATTTTCAGTCTGATTTGGGGTATTTTCAGTCTGATATATTATAATTCTTACTGAGTATTCTCAATACTATGGTACAATTAATGAAAATTTGCAAAAGATAATCTCATTCTTTTGGACCTTATATTATAAAGTTGGTATTAAAACTGAACTGTTTAATACTTAATAGGCAAATGAAACAAAGTTATTATGTTATTTTCATTTTATTTGTTTTCATAAATCTTCTTCAAATGAATCATATACCTATGCAGCAGGAGCTTGTATATCGTATACCATAATGTGATGCAGGTGTGGCCTCAGAAGTTGCAACAGCTTCAATTAATGTGTAGCATTCTTAACATAAGACTCCATTCAATTCCTGAAACAAAGAAGTTAAAGTCCGTCTGAGAATTCTGTAAAGAGAGATTCTTTCTTTCTTTCTTTCTTTATTCTTTTGAAAAAGACAACTCCCGCATTATGACTAAATCCTGTGTCGCGGGGGACTTGACAAACATAGAACTAACGGACACAATTAACACCCAGACTCGAAACAACAATTGATGAATCGCACAAAGTGTTGCCTCGTGTGGGGATCGAACCCACAACACTCGGCGCAGTGTCAAGCAGCGAGGCGGCCGCTTAAACCACTACGCCAACCGTGCAGTCAGATAATTGTAAAGCTGCGTATCCATTATGCGCTCCTGGCGCGCGCGCCATGAACGGCCGCGCCGAGAGCGCGTTCACGGAACGCGCTCCGAATATTTAAATGATATCAACTCAGTGTTCGGTCGTTCAACATGCAGGCCCGTCGTGCACGAGCAGCAGCTGCGTTTATGTTTATATTCACAGTATTATACAGAAGAAAAAACATAAACGTAAAGTGCGTTGGTGGATGAAAAAGTTGTTTCAACTTATTTCCCTCCAAGCCAGTCCAAGCGTCTTCTCTGAGCGGCAACTTTGATTATCCATCGCTCGGAACGTAACGAACACACAAAATAATATCACGTCCGTCTTAACTGGCGCGCGCACCACAATTGAGTTGCCTTTGATGCGCGGTAAAAAACCGACTCTAGATGGAACGGGGCGCTCCATGTTCGGGCGTTCCAACAAACACATTGGCGCGCGCTCCAAAATGGTAACAATTTCGCGCGGCTGGAACGCGCGCCAATGTTCGTCCTTTTGGAGCACGAAGTCGATACGCGGCTTAAGAATTGTGAAGAAAAGTAAACAACACTTACATAGACTGGAGCTATCCATGATGTCAAAATATTGAGCGCCAAATGAGATAGCTCGTCCAAAGAATGGACGTGCCGTGCTGCCGAGGTACCGCAAAGGAACAGTTAATAAGACCGCGATCCTCACCACAGTTAGTTGTTCTACGTCTAGATGACATAGTTACTTATGTTACCAATAGAGTCCTGTGTCAAAACCTAGTAAACACACTAGTCACGCAGTAAACGTCTTTAGTCTACAAAGGATTGCCCAACTCAATGTAAATCTCAGTAGGTAACTTACTTATTTTCCACAATATCATCGAAACACAAACCCAACGTTCATACACAACGTTTTGCTCTCTCTCCGGACCGGCGCCGTGTGTGGACGTGTATCGCGTTGTACTAGTGAACTGTGTTAAAATACTCTCATAAAATTTGTGATTGGTCTACAAAGTGAAATCCAATTCTCGTTCTAACTTGTGGACTTTATGCGACGTAATACCTCCCCCTGAGCAGGATAGCTATAAACAACTCATTTAGCGCTTAAACAATCCCAAAAACTACTTTGCTCATTGGCGACAAGTGGGGCTCGAACCGCCTCCATTGCGCTGGAGTGGGCAACGCTCGACACCGCGCCACAGTAGCTGTGACGCCAAGTGACGAAATAGCGAACCGGTTGATGCGCTACGACGCACCACGCACTGTGACGTCTACGAACTACGAGTCTACGCATACCGCAGCGTTCAAGCGATACACTTCACTCATCTTGCTACGCAGATATTGACTACGGGCGGCGTAATTGCTCAATACAATACACTATACTAGAATCAAAACATGCCAAAAGTGAAATCACCGATAAATAAAGGGCAAGCAAGATCGAATCCTGACATTCCAGGTAGTGGCGTTGAACATGAATTGTTGAATATTACCACTCGAACAAAAAAGCCCCGAACTGACTTGCCTAAAGACGAGATGCAAATTTTTAAAGAGGAAATTAGAGACATGTTATCAATTTGGAAAAAAGAGCAAGACGCATCGCTCGCCCAATTAATTTCTGATGCTCGGGTTATAAAAGAGCAAAACCTTGAGATTCAAAAGAGTAATAAGGAAATCGAGAAGTCACTGGAGTTTATGAACAGCAAGTACGAAGATATGAATATGCAAATTGAAAAACTCTTTAAAGATCGAGAGTCACTTTTACTTCACATAAACGATCTGGAGCGTCAAATCCATGATTTGCGTAGCGGGTTTCGCTCGTCCTCGGTGGAGATACGTAATGTTCCTATGCAGGAAAAGTGTAGCTTGAATGACATTACTTCCATCGTAATGAACACTTGCAAAAGCCTGGATGTAGCTGCACAACCGAATGACTTGCGAGATATATATAAAATACCTAACAAACAAGACAGTACGAAGGCAACTATAGTAGCGGAATTCCAAAGTGTGACCCAGAAGAACAATATATTACAAGCAGTGAAGGTCTTCAACATGTCACGCCCTCTCCGGGAGCGACTTACTTCTGAACACATTGGAATAGCCGGTAAACCAACGCCGATATATGTTTCAGAGCGTCTCCCTCCATCTATGAGAAAACTTCATTTTGAAACAAGAAAATTTGCAGGTACCCATGGATATAAATATTGTTGGATATCTAACAACAACATACTTCTGAAAAAAGAAGAAGGAACCACTGTTATTAACATTAGAACTACACAATGTTTAGATAAACTACGCGCGAATATGTGACTATTAAGCTCCAATTTTAAAAAGGTATTAAGAATAACATTGTTTTACTATTTCATATCTTATATTTTACATAAATTAGATTTATTTGTTATTAATCCTGCATGCATTTTACTCTCAAAAAAATATTTTTTTAAGATATTTGTTTTATATAGGTATTTTTTCAAATACATATATAAACATACATACATGTCTGAAATAGAGACCCAGTTCCGAAATAATGTGTTAAATACTTGTGAATACTGCTACCTACATTCATTGTATTGTGAGATAAACTTTATAGCCACGTTAGTTAACATTATTTTGCTAATCTGCAATTATATTAATATTGTGAGCCCATACCTTTATTGGCAAACTAAACTAGTACATACTGGGACCACCGTTGTTACCCTTGTAATCTATAACATTCAATAACACAACTGATATAATATCCGATCTTGATCGCTATAACATATCACAGTCCTCTACATGTGAAATAGATAGTTGTGTTAACCTTATCCCGAAGTCAAACCGTATGCTTAAAATCATACATCAAAATATCAGAAGCATCACTCGCAACAGTCCTGGTTTACACACCACACTAAAACGTTCGCAAATAGAATGGGATGTTGTAGCATTGACAGAATGTTGGTTACCCCACACTCAGTTCATACCATCATTGACTGGATATAACTATCACAAAACTGAAAAAAATGTAACCCAAAACGAAGGTGTTGTTGTCTACTGCAAAAATAGCATCAATTACTCGATAATTGAACCTGAGATATTGGAATGTAACTGTATACTATTGAAATATAATAATACCGCAATAATAGTCGTTTATAGGCCTGCTGGCTACAAGAATCCATACAATTTCATTCATTCACTTGACAGCTTTCTTAAAACGATTAAACAATTTCATAACATAATTTTATTAGGTGACCTTAATATAGATATTACTCCAAATAATTCAGACCCAAATACGCAATCATATTTAAACTTACTAGCAACCCATGGAATGCTCCCATCCCATACATTTCCGACCCACAATAAAACCTGTTTAGACCATGTTATTCTAAAATCACGGCTGCCCTCTTTCTGCTACGTTGCAGACACAACAATTACAGACCATTACTCTACAATCCTCATTCTAGAAATTAAAAGACAACAATCTATAAGTCAGAAATTTGCAAAACGGATAAACTATGACCAACTCGATAAGGACATTAAAAACTTATGTTTCTCTAAAATTTATGATATTACGGATGCTAATATTGCCACTGAATTTTTCATTAACTCGTTAAATACTATAATATTAAAGAACACTAAACAAATAAATATTTCTAATAGGAAAAGGGTGATTAAAAGTTGGATAACACCGGGTGTACTCAAATGTATGCGGAATAGAGACAGTTTGCACCGGAAAGCTAAAAATAATCCGAATGATGTTATAATTGCGGTAACATATAAACGGTATAGAAATTATTGCAATGATTTGTTAAAAAAACTTAAGCAGAATTTCGAAAAAAATCAAATTACAACAGCGGCAAATACAAGTAACAAACGTCTGTGGAAAACTATTAAAACTATAACTCATATGACACAGTCAGACTCGAATAACAGTTCTGATAAACTTCTAAGCTCATCTTCCATAAACGATGTTAATGCCTTTTTTGTGAACATAGGTAAAACGCTTTCTGATAAATGCACATACAATATCAGCGATAACATTACTCCCTTAACGACGCAGCCATCTTATCCATACTCACTTGTTCTCCATCCCACAGACAATGCAGAAGTTAGGAAATTGTTGTTTGAATTAAAAAGTGATTGTGCAGCTGGACGCGGCAATATCTCAGCCTCCATATTAAAGAAATATAGCGAGTATTTAATTCCACCTCTTACATTTATCTATAACTTAGCCCTCACCACTGCTAAATTCCCAGATCAGTTCAAGTTAACAGAAGTTCACCCTATATACAAAAGCGGCGACAAGGGTAGTACTACCAATTATAGGCCCATATCCATATTACCAACAATGTCAAAGCTCCTCGAAAAAATTATGAATATTCGACTTACCACATATTTTGAAAATAACGCTCTCCTATCATCTTGCCAATTTGGCTTCCGAACAGGCAAATCAACAAGCGATGCCGTGCACGAATTGACTGAATTCGTAGTAACTAGCCTAGATAACAACAAAAAAACTCTCGCTATATTCATGGACCTCACCAAAGCCTTCGATACTGTCTCGGCTCCATTACTTATCGAAAAGCTAGAACATCTTGGTGTAAGAGGCGCTCAACTTGACCTATTTATCAGCTACCTTAAAAACCGCTTTCAGAGAGTTAGGATAGGCGACAGCGTCAGTGACGATCTTCCCGTTTTGCATGGAGTTCCGCAGGGTAGTATACTTGGCCCTACTCTGTTTCTTTCTTACGTTAATGACCTTTGCGAACTCAGATTGCCGAATGGCAGGATCGTCGCTTTCGCTGATGATACTGCATTGTTGTTTCGAGGTGATTCATGGGCTGATCTTGTTGACTCTGCTCAGGCCGGCTTCAATATGGTTGTAGCATGGTTAAAACTGAACAAACTTACGCTAAATACAGAAAAAACTAAATGCATAGCTTTTTCTCTTCACAGCGACAGTCACGTTCAGTTACTTGACCTACCTCCTATAACAGCTCACCAGTGTACTTATCCACATTCATTACCGTGTTCCTGTCCTACCATTAAGTATACCACATCAATAAAGTACCTGGGTGTTGTAATTGATAGTAAATTCAGCTTTCAACAACATACAGAACTTGTAGCTTCACGTATTAGGAAGGTCATATATATTTTCAAAAACCTTCGCCATGTTGCTGAGTTTAATATCATAAAAATGGTTTATTACGCAATTTGCCAGTCCATTATAACATATTGCTTGACCATCTGGGGGGGCGCTCCAAAGACATATATGCTTACAGTTGAACGTGCGCAGAGGGCAGTATTAAAAGTCAGCCGTTTCCTACCTTTTTTGCATCCGACGAAAGACGTTTACAAACTGTGTAATGTATTGTCAGTCCGTCAACTGTTCATTCGAGACACTATACTTCGAAAACACAGTCAATTGGAATATAACCACACCCATCCTCAAAACAAAAGACGTAAGCACGCAGTCTGTCAAGTGAAACGCGTAAACACACAATTTGCACAAAGACATTTTTTGTTTCTTGGTGGATACCTCTATAATAACGCTAATAAAGCTCTGATAATATATCCTCTTACTAAAACTAAATGTAAAAAAGTATTATTTGAGTGGCTACATAGTTTGGATTATGAATCAACAGAATGTTTGATAAAAGCTGGTATCAATTAATAATTATGTTACATTTTATATATTAAAAATAAAAATAAGTTAGGTATGTACTTATTTGCATTCTATTAACTTATAGGAAATTTTGAAATCAATAACTTTCAATATTTATATGTAAAATTGTTTTTTGTTCATATCTTATGTTAGTTTTTTGTTAGATTCTAGTACTGCTTAAGGTTTAGAGTGAGAGAGCCTGGGGATCTGTAACACAGGGTTACCCCTAGCACAGACTCCAAGTCTCTCACAAAGGTGTATGTACCTACTTGAATCTTATTTGTATGAGCATGATGTTTGTATGTTCACATTACCTTTGTGGAGAAAATAAAAAAAATAAATTATAAAAAAAAAAAAAAAAATTATATACAAGAAAAAGCAAATTGACTTTATTGACTGCTTTCATGTCAAAATAAATGACGTTAGACATTATGGATGCCATTATAATAAAAATATGTGCCCATATTTTAGATAAATACAAAATATTACTTCGTAGGTAATATGTTGCATAAAGGATATAAATATTATTTATAGAAAATATTTCACCACCTGTTTCAAAATATCAAAAAGATTTGGTGTTATTTTGGTTATTAGATCTTTAATTCAGCTACACTGTTTGTACTATATCTGTAATTTTTCCCTATTTAAAGAAGTTTGCAAGAAACTGTAAACATTTGCAGAAATATGCAAAATGAGTTTTTAATACGAAATGGAAAATGGCGATGTTACTTATTTCCGAATAATGCAGATACTTATATTTTACAACTAAAAATCCCCATTTTGCTTTAACATAGAATAAATATTTATAAAATTATGAAATAAAAGAAGATTTTCCACGTATGAATGGTTTAGAAGCAAACGTGCCACAAAATAGCCCAGTTTTGGTCATTCTCCTTTATAAGGCGAAAGATTACCTAGAATTGTTTAAAATATTATTTTATATATTTGTACCTACGCTGTAAAGGCTAAATATGATTGTCTATTATATTTCCTTTAACAACTTGCATGCATAACTTACGTACGTACGTTACGTACTTACGTACGTATGTATACTCATGTTAATACAAATCAAATGATCTTTATCTCTTTATCTTTCTCTTTATCTGTTACTGCACTTCAAGCACATTTTACACTTAAACAGGAATCACACTATTTATTGATGAAAACTGTACGAAAACATCTGCTTAGTAGTTGTGGTATGTATCGCGTTCATACAGAGGACGCCGAACGCCCAGAGGACTTCATTTTATAAAATGTATAGATTTAGCTGATTAAACTGCTAACTTTTATTTAATAAGTTGTTTGTACACAAAAACGTTATTAAAAAACATTTAGTAATTATCTTCCAATTAACAAACTTTGTGATTGATTATGGCCTTAGTTTAAGGAAGTCATTATGTAGGCGTTATAATGTTTCAAAATAACATTATTTTCTATCCTCGTTGCCGAATAATTTTTGTTCGGCTTCACTGATGATATTTTGAGTTTGGAAAAGACAACTCCTAGGAATATCTTCTGCGTCGCAATAGACTTTACAAACATTCTAACAACGAGCACAAAGTACACCTAGATTCAAAACAACAATTTGTGTATCACACAAAGTGTAGTCCTTAGGGGGAACCCAACTAACATGTGGCAACAGTCTGTGTGATCTACGAATTGTTGTTTCGAACTTAGCGCAGTGTACAATGGTAAGGCCACCGCTTAAACGACTGCGTCGTCTGTTGTAGGGCTCAAGCACTCCTAGCATCTGCTAAGAGTGCTTGATGTGCGTCGCATATACCACTCGTTAAACCAGTCAACAGTGTCACTAGAGGAGCAATACCAAAGAAACATCGATCTCTCTGCCAAACTGACTGAACTGAAAGATGCATGGAAATGGCCTAAACTTAATTTACCGTAAAACTAAACTCTACTTTAATCCTATAGATAAACATATCATTTTAATTAAAACAAAACAAATGTTTTCAGTCGAATACTTAGCAGATGCCTCGACTAATAAGAACTTTTATTCCTGACATTTTATGAGAAAGGGCTCTTTAAAATTTTAATTAAATTTATATTATACCGTAGTGAAAATGCGTGCAAAGCCATTGCAAATTACTAGCGGGCTTATACAATTCAGAACAACCCTCGCCCTTAGACGCCTACGGCTAGTTATTTTTAGCCGAAACCTTAAGAGCGGTTCCATTATTTAAAGAGGAAGGTAGTAATTTTATTAGGTTAAATAAATAGCTGCAATATTTTTGCCATATAACCTTCAGTATCCTAAGTTTAATTGACGAGATGCAGAGATGTTTTCCTTTCTTTTTAAATAACAAGCCACGCGCTAGTATATATCACGGAGATCTTTATAAAAGTATGGAAGCAACGTACACGAAGAGCATTGAGACCCGTAACAAATATTTGGGGATCACAAAAATGAATGTTCCATGTTTAACACACGCAACAGCGAAGCGACCTCTTCAGGTACACTTTAGCTGTATTTTCGGGACATACTACAAGTCTCTCAGTCTTAACTCATAATTTTAAGATATACTGTATCCGTGGTCCAGTGGATAGCGTATGCGACTGTTGATTGGAGGTCCCGGGTTTGATTCCCGGGTCGGGCAAAAGTGTTACTGGGTTTTTTCCGAATACTCAGTAGCAGCGCGGAGTCTGGTAATGTGCCCGGTAACGGCAATAGGCTCGCTCCCTATTACGTGGACCTAAAAATTCATGGCGAAATGTGGGTGTAATATTTACACCTCTGCCTACCCCTTCAGGGATACAGGCGTGAGACTATACTTATATACTAGTGATTATAATTTGACGGATACGAACATTAGACTAGCCATTTGCCTATATGCAACGTAGTTATGAGGAAATACAAACACATTGCATGCAGTATTTTGAAAACATATAATTACATTACAGTATAAAAGTATTAAAGGCATGGAATATTTGGTGATTTCATAAACAATTTCGTGCCTTTAATTCTATTCCGTAACATCCAGGTTAACTCGTTGAATGCCATTTAGGTGTGCAATACGTGCAAAGTTGTCACCGTAAACCAAATCTTGGGAGCGATTATCGCGAAATTTAGTTAAAAAGACGTTGTTGGACCAAAATTTCCCTTAGCCGAGGTACAATGCAGGTGAGAGGGAAATGTAGTTTCTCTTTAAACTTTGTACCAATAACAAACAGTAAATTGAATGTAGCTAGTGGACGTTTCAAGACCCAGGAGAGTTTACTTGGTCTGCGCCATTTCCTAGCGGAGCGGGCACTGAATTACTATTATGCTCTTGTTCTACGTGTACAATATACTACAAGTTGGTAATTCCTTCGATCGATGTTGTTTGTTGCTGCTTCTTGGTTTTGAAATTGTTGTTTTTGTGACTTTATTCATATTTCTTGCAATGAAGACTGAGCTTTTGTTAAATATTTCTTATTTGTGTACATAGTTCGCGTGTTATTATAATTGTTTTAATAAATTATATGTATTGTACGACGGGTACATTATATATATTATACATGGAACATTGAGTAAACTTTAAATAGAAAGCCGAAATAAAAGCGTGCACGTATGGAGTAAAGGTTGTATGTTCTATGTGCAATGTCCATACTGGAAAACTATTTAAGTGATTCACAAATTATTGTTTCGATTTCTTGTCTTCATAAGTTAAATTTTACCAAGTACTTACTTCAAAATACAACGTAATAAACATTATATTTTTAAAAGACTGGAAGTAAATTTCTTCCAGTCATTTAAAAATATAATATTTTTACAATTAACTGCTAAAACTACTCACTGATTTCTCGAAGCAGCAACTGAAGTCTTGTTGTATATTTCTTACGCATTAAGACTTTACTCGCACAAAGTGGGTCAAATTCGTAACAGTAACTATCAAAGGAACATTAACTTGGAGAAACAGTTCAAAATATCAGGTTCTAGGAAAATTATGTACCAAGCAGCTGTTAAATGAAGATAGTTTCTAGGAAATTCAAGATCACTGCGAATTTAATATTAAGTTACAAATTGAAACCTAACTTAATTTAGTTGATTGAATCAGGCGTTACTTGGCGGAACTCCATTGTAACCTAATGGAAGGAAAGAGGAACCCACCACGCACCCTCGGATTGCCCACCCCAACATGGGCAACGACTGAGCCATCGGTCTTGAGGATGCCTCGTGAAGAGGCGAAACACGTATCGAAGCATAGTCGGCGCATAGAGCGGGATACTGTACGTCAGGTATTCCTGGAACCCATTTCCGCATTATTCCATATATCCCTTATCCTTTGTCTTTAGAGGAGTTCGGTATTGTCAACCTTTTTCTATTGCAAAAGTTGGGGTGGGCAATCCGAGGGTGCGTGGTGGGTTCCTCTTTCCTTCCGTTAGGTAACTTAATTTAGTCCAGCTTTATGATTTTCTTTTACCTCCTTGTGGTAACGGATTAAGAATAGAAAGTGTCGCAACTTCATTTCGAGGCAAGTAAATAAAATATACGAAACAAGTAATATCCTTGTGAAGAGACGAAAAGCTTGCTATCAATTTTTTCCTATACCAAGTTTGTAAGCCAGCGTGGTATAGCAGCCAAATTCTCCTATTGCCTGAAAATGGTATTGTAGAGAGCAGGAGAGGCTAACTCAAAAAACCGTGTACAATGTTAAGCGGTACCTTAACAAAGTAAAAGAGCCTATTTTAACCATTTACTCTTCATGAATATGTCAAAATTCAAGCTAATTAGGTTTCACGTAGTCCTATTTAATTTTATAAATATTATAAGTTGATTGAATCAGGCGTTACTTGGCGGAACTCGATTGTAACCTAATAGAAGGAAAGAGGAACCCACCACGCACCCTCAGTCATTGCCCATCGCTCCTGAGGATGCCTCGTGCAGATGCGAAACACGTGTCGAAGAATAGTCGACGCATACAGTGGGACACTGCAAGTCAGGTATCTTCCTGGAACCCATACCATTTCTATATCCCTTATCCTTTTAGAGGAGTTCGGTATTGTCAACCTTTATCTATTGCAATAGTTGGGGTGGTCAATCCGAGGGTGCGTGGTGGGTTTCTCTTTCCTTCCATTAGGTTTATAACTATTACATTGTTTAAAGCATATCTTACAGCTAAACAACACATACACACGTTTATATGTAATGACATAATGTAATATCCTCCTGATATCATTATATTGCACGATGCAAAATAGATAGTTGGTTATTCAAATTGGGTTGATTGGATTTAAAGCCCTATGTAGTATATACATGCGGATGATTGTAAAATAACACAAGCCATATCGGCATTGCGATTATTAACACCAAACACAATTATAGAGCTGTTATTATGGAATATTTTCAGTAGATTAGTAAAAACCATAGCTCTTTTTTGAAGAGTCTGTCTCCAAGGTTTGCTCGTAGAAAACTCAGTGTTGATTTAAGCTCGCCTTTGTTTACAAAATTAATTAGTTCATTTATTTTTACTTCTTGCATGTATTTTCAAAGAGTAATACATAAAATTAATTTATTATGTTTCATCACCATCAACCTTTATTGGTGAAATGCTGGACGTAGGCCTCTCCCACAGCATACCTATGAGCTCATTTATACCTATGTATATATATAAGTAAATATTAACAAAGATTCCTTAGGTGGGGAGTTATACACCACTATTTTTTTATTAGTACAAAAAATTTAAAGGGACTCTAAGTATCTTTAACTGATCATATTTGTGTAGATAAAAAATAAAAACACTTAGTCCCAAAACTGTCTCAAAACTGTCCACAAAAATACGTAATAATTGGTAAATGCATAACTAAAACTATGACCTACTATGAGTAGTAATAGTAGTAAACTGCTCTATTGATAAAATACCCCCTGTCCCTCTGCGCCTGCACCGCGCCCCGATGCGACAAATAGTGCTAAATTATTAGTGGTACCGCTCGTAGCGAGACTTGGCTTGCCGTTCGTAACAGATCGGCAAAGTTAAGCAACGCTTGCACAGGTTACCACTTGGATGGGTGACCGTGTGTGGCATTTACATCTGAGCGCTACCGTGCTTCGGAGGGCACGTAAAGCTGTCGGTCCCGGTTCTTGTCCAAGGATAAGGATCGTTAGGCCATGTCGGAGGCCTTCGGGCGGCCTGAAAACTCCGACACCAGAGTTGGCCACACGCTCACACGAAAAACAAAAACAAACAAACAGTGGAAGTGAGCGCATCCATTTTTCGCTGCAACAGTTAATTGTTTGTTTATGTTTGCCCGACGCGATGGCTTATCAGTTTACATCAAGGGAGTATGTAGTAATGCTTCGTGCGTACGTTTTGAGTGGAGGAATCGCGTGTGCAGCTGAACGTTTGTACAGGGAAGAGTTTGAAAGCCAGTGGATCGGTCCAGGTGGCCCTGTAGCTTGGCTTCCGTGCTCACCTGACCTCACGCCTATGAACTCTTTTTGTGGGTATACAAAAGTGAGCCGGTTAGTGTCGAACAATTAAAACAGCGCATATTGGACGCTTTTGACGAAGTGAAAAGACAGAAGCGTACTTCTCTCGTTAAAAAACAATTTAATAAAACGTGCCCGTCTATTGACAATGGCAGTGGACATTTCGAAAGACGATGGACATACTGGTAAGTTTAGTAAATAATACCTACTTAAGTAAATAATAATTTGATGCGGGCGGCTCAAAATCGGTCTGTGTGGAGAACCTTGAGGGAGGCCTATGTCCAGCAGTGGACGTCTCTAGGCTGACATGATGATGATGAAATAATATTTGTAAATAGCAGACGATTCTAGCTTCATAAATACGCCAAAATTACTATTTTCTTTTATTACAGAATACCTTCTTTTATTTTGATATTTGTTTGCTTTCTAATTACATAGCTCCGTATTTAATTACTTGTAAAAAGGTAAATTTTGCCGGTCCTAAGCGAGGATGAAGTATGAAGGAGAGATTAGAATTTAGAAAACTAAATAAAGTAAGTAACTATATCACTTATTCTTTTGTTTCATTTTATTGTCTAAGGTTACCGACATCATAAGAGCGACAGAGAGAATGCAAATGAGCAGGATGGAAAACTATCAATGAATTAGTAAATGGATTGTAAAATATGTGAAAATAAACTAATGATAATAAATTTGCTATTTATAGATATTATGAAATTCTTATGTCACGTATATGATAATAATGTCTTCGCTAATCTGTCCTTAAAGATTTTGTACTAATTTAAAAATAAAGGTGTATACAAATCCATTCTGGAGTGCAAGTATGGTGCTGTGCCACCAATAATGGGACACTTACTAGCTTGTCTTGCATGCCCTAATACCTACGCATATAGAAGGAACTTATGGATGCCACTGAAAATGCCATAATAGTAGCTAATTTTTGGGCTGATTCGATTTGAATTGCCATCAACATGATAAGAAGAATTTACAACGATAATAATGTACACACAGAGAAAGAGAGAGAGAGAGAGAAAGAGAGTTACAATTGTATATGTATTTACCTCAATTCCAATTATTGGTTTCCACAAGAACTCAATTCATGTTATTCAAAAAAATACCAATTCTATCCTCCTCTATCATGAAAAACATATTGCTATCTCTTTCCATCTAATACGTGTCCACTTTGAAATCAATCGGCTTTATCAATAGGCATAGCAATTGTTTTTGTGGACGATCAAAGGTACGTAAACAATGGAACAAATAGATGGGAATGGATAAAAAGTTGTTTAGTAGAAAAATGGATAAAAGAATGGTGTTTATTTTCTCTTTTATTGCTCATAAATATTTTTTGTTGAAATTGGGTCCTTAGACGAATTAATTCGGATGGCAAGTGCTTGAAGTGTTATTAGATATGGAATTTTCTCGAAACGTGACTTAAATATTTTATGTACCAAATATGATTGATGATAATAATGTTAGTCAAACACCTCATAAATGCAATGTAACAAGAACATTGGTTTCTCTCACTTCTCGACAATTCTTGACAAAGAATAAAATTTGCCGAACTATTCAGAGAATTTACTCCTCTAGGCTAGCTACAGCATAAATTAGCTTACTCAAGGGTAATCTTGAGTAAGTACTCAGTATTTGTAATGAGAGTGTACTTCACTCTCATTACAAATACTGATTATAATTATCATTTCATAATTTTTTATCAGAAGATTACATTCCATCTTTAGAAGCTTACCACGCAACCTCTTTTTGGCACTGTAAACGATATCAATACCTTCACTCTAAGTTTTAGTGACCTACTTACCACTTTTTAGCTCAGAATAAGATGCCACTACATCACTCTAACTTTTCAGTGAATAGTCCTCTACAGACAGAACGACATAACCAAAGTGCCGATGAGTCGTCGAATACAATCAGCATAACATCAATATGTAAATCGATACAGGGTGAATTTGAATTGGTGTAATTCCTTTGAAGCATGTGATCTATTGCTGATTTACATACAGACCTGACCTTAGCACCAAATAAAATGTAGGCAACATGTTTTACGAAGTTTTATAGTTCAATTTAGGTATCTTCTGTGGGATAGAATGTTGTCTAGATAGAGATATAATTGAAAGTTGCCGAACTAATAAATGTGTCAGAGACAAGGGATATTTATGTAAAGTTAAAGGCCAGTAGGTAATATATTATAGTATTATCTTTTTATTTGTATTGTATATTAATATTTTAAGTTAATTTTAGTAGTAGTATTTAAGAAGTTATAATTGATTTATGCTAAAGTTAATTTAATTTTGTTGTATATAATAAAACTTCAAGAAGGTCAGTAAAATATAATTATGTATTACTAGCTGAGCGTGCGGTCACACTCGCGTTGTTAAGGTCTACTGCTCTGCACTCGTGGCACATAGCGTAATGTAATATAGTCTGTAGCCTTCCTCCATAAGTCTATCTTACATCATTATTCAAATCGAACCAGTAGTTACTGATATCAACGCGTTCAACGAAACAAACAAACTTCTTGGCTTTATAATAAAAGTAGGTGTAGATAAAGATGTACAATATTTCACTTAATTAACTATGGCACAGAACATAATACCAAACCAGAATAATCATTACCAAAAAGCTAAGAACAAATCAACAAGATTTCGAAATCCGAGAACGAATAGTTAGAGCACTTTGGAACACTTGAAGCTAAAACGTAACAAAACTGCCGCACAGACGCCCGTGTTGCAGGTAGCTCCGGATTATGGACAAATTGGTCATCATTACTTAGCTTAAAGCTTTTGAGTAAAGTACTAAATTTAGTAAGAATAAAAAGTCGTATTTGGCATTTGGACGCTGCAAACGTATTTCGGATTGGGCGTTTTACTTTTGAATTTCCAGTTCAAGTTAAAAGGCGTTTTCATTTGATTCGTGTCAAAATTAAAAAGAGATCTATATGACTCTTAAAACCTATGGATAATTATAGGCGTGATAATTTAAAAACCAGTTAGCTCAGCGAAGAACGAGTAGTCCGCCATATATAAGGTATTAAATTCAAATTGAAATTCAAAATCCTTTATTCATTTGGGTCACAATGTGACGTTTATGAACGTCAACATAATCTGTATACATAAAATCCTTGCGTTGCTGACTGACTGACAGACAAGCTACAGCCAAAACTGTTAGGTGTAGAAAGCTGAAATTTGGCATGTATGTTCCTTGGGGACCGTAGGGGTGCACTAAGACGGGATTTCCCGAAATTCCCACGGGAACGGCCAGAAACGGTTAAATTTAAAAAAATGTGCGGGCGTCATCTAGTAAATTTATAAAATAATTACTTAAAGATTCTACATTTACATTTACTGCCACGTTCGCGAAGCAACTGCGTAGAACCATGAGAAAGCGCAATAAAACTCACGGTCACTCTTTTTCATCGCCAGGTTTTGCATAATACACATAATTTACATTTTGTAAGGTGCTGCAACTGTTACACCTTCTATATCACTTGTATGTATATATTTACTGTACATAATAATACTCATGCATAATACTTAATTTTAATTTTGATGTTCATTTAGTTAGCCTCCTCAGAATAGACATGGTGAAACAGGAGCTTCCACCTACATTATATACACCTAATAATGCAGGCAATCCGCGAAAGTGATAAAAAATATGATGGAAATGATGCAGTTAAATATTAAAATTTAATACCAGCCCGCAAGACCGTCATCGACCAGTCATCGCAAGTAGCACCCGTTCAGTAGTATGACGCATGTGCCAGCCATCATCCCTTTTGCCATATTAGAGGGACAGGGATGACCCGACACACGACGCCACCACAAGAAATGACGTTTTAGTGAGCATGACCGCCAATTACCTCCATTTTCCAGATCGTTATTATTAACATAAATTAGTGGAACGCGTGAAAGAATGCAAATGTAGAAAGAATTTTGTGAAGGTGACAAGTGAACAATGATATGATCAGGAATAAATAATGTTAAGGCGAGGATTTCCCAAAATACGGTGTTATCTAGCGTGTTCAAACGCGTTTTATTTGTAAATAACTAAGATTTAAATTCGGAAAAAAAGTATATGTTATTCTACAGCATTAGGTCTATATTTCACCTATATAGGGTCCTACGGTCCCTAGATGGCAAGGCCGAACCGTCCCTATGTGCAATGTGCGCGGCGCACACAGGCGCCAGGGTGACAGGGGCGCCGCGCGCCGAGATATGCGTTATTTATAACAGTTATTTTCAAAAAAGAATGCCTAAATAGGCGCTTCACAGATTTCGCACACAGGCGCAGTGGCGTAGAATGACATCGAGAGTTAGCCCGGAATAAAAAAAAAGGCCATCCGCCAACCGGGTGCCACCCAAGCCCTACGCCACTGCACAGGCGCTTCATAGATATCGCACAAAGGCGCTGGATTTGGTCGGCACGGCCCTGCTAGATGGTGATGTGTGTATGTGGTAGAATATTATTATATTATTATTATTATTCTTCCTCGGCGTGATAAATAATACGATAATATTATTAGGTGTCCATTGTTCCGTGTTTGGTAATAATGTGGAAATCAATGATATTATTATTTTTTGATCGCGCTTGTCTTAGGAACCAGCAAGCCAATTTCTAAGATTGTTTTGCCTCTCTAGCCCATTTGTTGAGGAAGGTTATACCAAATTACATCACGTTACGACCCACGAGGGTGGTGCAGTAACCATAAGTACCACTATGCAGGTGTAACTGCGGATATTTGTGTAGGTACCTACAAAATTCGCTTGTATAGCTTTTAGGCACATCTCACATTTTTAATCCCGTATATAGGTACACGGGAATAAAAGTATGTATCATTATTTTATTAGGTACCCAATACAACAATAATGCTATAAATCATCCACAATACACAACAAATCAATAATTTTCTAAAGCAATGGTACCTAACTAAGCTCTTGTTATCAAGTCCGTTATCTTGTCCAATAATCAAAACGATATTTTCAAAACTATACTAATTATATACACTCTTATTACTTAGGTACTAAAAATATACTTTACCGATTTACAAACTAAACCTAGATATAATATATTTATCAATAGGTGATGATGATATTCGTAGGTAACTGACGATAAAATAATTCGTAATCCTGCGGTGCGCTCTGCTAACTAGGGATACGTCCTGCCTCCATTACATCCCGCTCGGGACTGAACGACGCGGGAGAGAGCGCGGCGGCAGTAGGAAATTACATATTTTCGGTATTATATTTTTGTATATATTAAAATTCATAATGTGATGCCCGAGAAACATCCGCTTTTACATGACTTTTCTTTTGGTATACTTTTGAAAATTCTAATCCCAATACAACTCAAATGGAACGTGAAAAATTGTTTAAATAGACCTATATTCGCGATTATTTTCTATCGTATAAAATGTCAGTAATTGTGTTTCGAATGGCCGAGAAATATAGACCTAATGCTGTAGAATAACATATATTTATTTCCGAATTTAAATCTCAGTTATATACAAATAAAACGCGTTTGAACACGCTAGATAACACCGTATTTTGGGAAATCCTCGCCTTAGCATTATTTATCCCTGAGGCCCAAGCACGAAAAACTATCGAGAAAGTATTCGTATCGTAAATGTCAAAATTTGTATGACAATTGTACAGCGCCCCTATCGTGCGTAAGATTCAACTAATATTGGCAGCACAAACTACTTTCGACGACAATCCTGCGGTAAATGTCATGCAAATGTATCGAGCTTTCTAACAAATACGCCAAAAACGGCAGCACGAACTCTGATTTGACATAAGCAAAGTAAAGTAAACGTAAATCTAATGTCATTTTGTCGAAACAATTTTCACCTCGAATTTGTTGGTGAGAAAAGATTCGAAACATATAAATGTATCGTATTTATACGTTTTGAGCCTTTTTATGATGAATCTTTATGTAGTTTCATATTTTATGTGTTCCTTTTGAATGTAGGACATGATTATTGACACAATTAAGAAGCAAACACGCAAATTTCGCCACTTTAAATATGTAGTAAATAACCCCATATTTTGGTTGCGAATTATCTATAAACGAAAAACAAAGTACCAATCGACATCGACATCATATCAATTTTCTAATATGAACATAGGATGTTATTTAGAGACTCTCTTAACACTCCTGCGTATTCTACTCTACAATTAAGTAGGTGCTCTACTCTACAAGTATAAAAAAAACTTATCCTGACTAACATATAATCACACGCTGAAGATAAAAACATACAATTTGGACCGCGGATTCATTTTTTAACACTTAGGAAGGATTTTCATATTGTATCTTCGAGGGGAGAGAGAGATATTGAAAGGAGAGTGACAGCGGGGAACAGTGTGAATGGAGCGCTGCATGCCTTTATGAACGGCCAAACCGTGCCAAAAAAGGCGCGACTGGCGGTTCATAATGGAGTGCTGGTGCCCACCTTGATGTATGGAAGTGAGTGTTGGGTATGGCAGAAAAAGCATGAAAGCAGAATTAACGCAGTTGAGATGCGATCACTGCGTAGTAAGTGTGGGGTGAGACTGATTGATAGAATTCCGAATGCAGTAATACGAGAGCGATGTGGCCTGAAAGAAGATGTCGTGACAAGGATTGAGAAAGGAATGCTGAAATGGTTTGGACACGTGGAGAGAATGAGTGAAGAAAGATTGACGAATCAAATATATATGGCAGAGGTGTATGGGCAAGCCGGTTGCAGCAGACCTCGTAAGACGTTCGTGGACCAAATTGGGGACGTCTTGAAAAACGGAAAAGTCCCAAGCACCCGCAACCGGCGAGCATGTATGAAAAGAATAATGAATGTAGAGGAAGCACGTGAGGTTTGCAAGGATAGAAGCAAGTGGCGATCTGTTTTCTCTGCCTACCCCGACGGGAAAAAGGCGTGAGCATATGTATGTATGTATCTTCAAGGGGGTAAAATTGTGTTTGTAAGATTGTTTTAAAACCCTCTTATTTGAAGTAATAATATGCGGGCACAGCGAGTATAATAATAAAATTTAGGTGACGGACGAGTATCTGCCGTAAATAATTCGTGAGTCTTATATCAGCGTCTTACCTAGCCCTCTCGGATATGACTGAATATCAATAAAAACGAACGCTTTAGTCAGAAGACATGTGATAAGATAGCTGTCTATTAGGCCTCCCTCACATTGGTCATGCATGAGCGTTTCTGGAGCGTACGCTCGGCGTCCGTTCGGCGTGAGCCCGGCGTTCACTTTGTACTACAGAGTGAACGCCGAGCGCACGCTGGGTGTATGCTCGAGTAACGATGACGCCCAATGTGAGGTAGGCCTTAACCTTATTAAGCTGTAGTAATAAATGAAAAACACCAATACAACAATAACCATTATTTTATTTTCAACTAAGTAAATATTCTTATAAAAATAGGCTTTGAATGTCAGGTATATAACACTGGTCCACTTTATTAGCTTCTGTATAAAACTTCATGCTTCTTAGCTATACAAATAACCGAAATCTTCTTTAGACATCATAGATTTAAGGTGTTCCAACAACAATGATACTTGTAAACTTATATTATTCTAAACTTTTCGTTGAACACATTATATTGTAGTATTCACGCAGTTTTAACCAAAATAAAATAATGTATCACGAACACCTTCCATAACAGTATTTACCTAATTCCTTATTTAACAATGTGCCAGTGATTTAATTACTCGTATTTTGATTTACTAGATTTTTATTTAATGACACAAGTCCGTCATCTGACAATGACAAGAAAGGACATTCGGAAACCATAAAATATTTTTTTTGTTTTCTACAAAAGAGTGTTTTACAATATAAATTTTATAAATATTAACTATTTCACCTAGCTTGGAACGTACCATTCATTAAATAAGACGGTCATTTAGCTCGCACGGCCACATCCCTAGGTACGATACTAATGTACAAAGTCATCGAGTAAACGATAGATGTCAAAATTGGTTGGTGCTGGGGTGCTGGCTGCTATAATTCTGTTATCGAGGACTCGATACGTTTACTTATCAAATTCGTAAATATTTCGTGCTTGAGCCTCTGATCATATCATTGTTCACTTGTCACCTTCACAAAATTCTTTCTACATTTGCATTTCTTTACGCGTTCCACTAATTTATGTTATTAATAACGATCTGGAAAATGGAGGTAATTGGCGGTCATGCTCACTAAAATGTCATTTCTTGTGGTGGCGTCGTGTGTTGGGTCATCCCTGTCCCTCTAATATGGCGAGAGGGATGATGGCTGGCACATGCGTCATACTAGTGAACGGGTGCTACTTGCGATTACTGTTCGATGACGGTCTTGCGGGCTGGTATTAACTACAGTGGGTTCAGTTGACGAATTTCGGTATATTGTTTTCTATTCAACAGATATGATTTTACGAGGTCATATACATTCCCTCTGACCCCATATGCGTACATTTTGCGTAGAAGGGTAATAGTACCCTTCTACGCAAAATGTACGCATATGTGTCGAGCATAGGCTCGACACGGTCAAATGCCTTAGATGTATCCATGTATAACGCTATAACCGGTAGTCCTCTGTCTAAATTTACCAATACTTTTTGCAAAAAGTTATATATTGCTACATTTATTGATTTCCCTTTCCTAAACCCGTATTGACTAGGCGTTAGAATAATGAATTTGTACATTACCTTTTCAAAAATCTTTGCAAAGATTGATATTAGTGCTATTGGCCTATAATTGTTCATATCCGTGGTTTCATCTTTTTTATGCACAGGTTTGATAACTGATATTTTTAGTTTATCTGGATAGATGCCGCGTTCTATGCATTGGTTAACAATGTAGCTTAATGGTTCAGATATAATTTTGCAAACGTCTTTAACAATATTTGTAGCAATACCATCGTAGCCCACACTGTTTTTATTCTTCAGCGTTAGTATAATTCTATTTATGTCGTCAGGAATAGTCGGTGCCATAAAAAATGAATTAGAATGATATGTCAAGTATTAGTTGGATAATATGTCAATTTATTGTTAGCATTACATGTCAATTTATTATTAGCATTACATGTCAAGTTATTAAAAGAATTATTGATTGATTTAGA
Source organism: Euclidia mi (assembly GCA_944739405.2). NCBI lineage: Eukaryota > Metazoa > Arthropoda > Insecta > Lepidoptera > Erebidae > Euclidia > Euclidia mi. The sequence goes on from OX123192.2 coordinate 32,001,893, forward strand.
TAAGACGATTGCAATTTGCACGTGTTTGTAATGCAGACTCCTTTCTTAGATGCGACATAACTGCGTGTGTGACGTAAGTTAAATATGGAATGTTACATTTGAAAATAGATTTTAATATGTTATTTACATTTGATTGTTTTTCCAAATCATTTCAAATTTGTTTCACGGTAAAAATGGCTTATCAAGAACAATTTCACAATTTTTTAAATAACAAAATTGTGAATTAAGCTCTGCGGTGGTATGGAGAGAGATATCGAGAACGTCAGGCACCAACTCGGTTTGTACTGAAAAGAATGGTAGAAAATTTTAAGAACACTGGTAGTTTCAAAAAGCGACGGCAAACTCTTCAGCAGAACGACTTCGATTTTGATCTAAATATTTTAACATACTTCGAAGCATTTCCGAAGGCTTCAAGCAGAGATGCTGCCGAAATAATTGGAACAACCCACACTCGCGTACTTAAAGTGCTGAAAAAGTATAAGTTTAAATGTTATCGTGATGGTCGGTTGGTACAAAAATTGCATCCTGGGGATTGTGAGAGATGACTACAATTTTGTCAAAACATACTGAGAGAAATTGACCGTAACCCAAATTTTTGAAGTAACATTGTATGGTCTGACGAAACCAACTTCAGCAATAACGGCATGTACAATCGCCGCATTTATTTATTATCCGCATGTATATAAATAACAGCTTTATAATTGTGTTTGGTGCTAATAATCGCAATGCCGATATTAAAGGTTAGTAGGTCCGTGGTGGGTTTCTCTTTCCTTCCATTAGGTTCATAATTATTACATTGTTTAAAGCATATCTTACAGCTAAACAACTGTTTATATGTAATGACATCATGTAATATCCTCCTGATATCATTATATTGCACGATGCAAAATAGATAGTTGGTTATTCAAATTGGGTTGATTGGATTTAAAGCCCTATGTAGTATATACATGCGGATAATTGTAAAATAACACAAACCTTTAATATCGGCATTGCGATTATTAGCACCAAACACAATTATAAAGCTGTTATTTATATACATGCGGATAATAAATAAATGCGGCGATTGTACATGCCGTTATTGCTGAAGTTGGTTTCGTCAGACCATACAATGTTACTTCAAAAATTTGGGTTACGGTCAATTTCTCTCAGTATGTTTTGACAAAATTGTAGTCATCTCTCACAATCCCCAGGATGCAATTTTTGTACCAACCGACCATCACGATAACATTTAAACTTATACTTTTTCAGCACTTTAAGTACGCGAGTGTGGGTTGTTCCAATTATTTCGGCAGCATCTCTGCTTGAAGCCTTCGGAAATGCTTCGAAGTATGTTAAAATATTTAGATCAAAATCGAAGTCGTTCTGCTGAAGAGTTTGCCGTCGCTTTTTGAAACTACCAGTGTTCTTAAAATTTTCTACCATTCTTTTCAGTACAAACCGAGTTGGTGCCTGACGTTCTCGATATCTCTCTCCATACCACCGCAGAGCTTAATTCACAATTTTGTTATTTAAAAAATTGTGAAATTGTTCTTGATAAGCCATTTTTACCGTGAAACAAATTTGAAATGATTTGGAAAAACAATCAAATGTAAATAACATATTAAAATCTATTTTCAAATGTAACATTCCATATTTAACTTACGTCACACACGCAGTTATGTCGCATCTAAGAAAGGAGTCTGCATTACAAACACGTGCAAATTGCAATCGTCTTATCTAAATCAATCAATAATTCTTTTAATAACTTGACATGTAATGCTAATAATAAATTGACATGTAATGCTAACAATAAATTGACATATTATCCAACTAATACTTGACATATCATTCTAATTCATTTTTTATGGCACCGACTATTCCTGACGACATAAATAGAATTATACTAACGCTGAAGAATAAAAACAGTGTGGGCTACGATGGTATTGCTACAAATATTGTTAAAGACGTTTGCAAAATTATATCTGAACCATTAAGCTACATTGTTAACCAATGCATAGAACGCGGCATCTATCCAGATAAACTAAAAATATCAGTTATCAAACCTGTGCATAAAAAAGATGAAACCACGGATATGAACAATTATAGGCCAATAGCACTAATATCAATCTTTGCAAAGATTTTTGAAAAGGTAATGTACAAATTCATTATTCTAACGCCTAGTCAATACGGGTTTAGGAAAGGGAAATCAATAAATGTAGCAATATATAACTTTTTGCAAAAAGTATTGGTAAATTTAGACAGAGGACTACCGGTTATAGCGTTATACATGGATACATCTAAGGCATTTGACCGTGTCGAGCCTATGCTCGACACATATGCGTACATTTTGCGTAGAAGGGTACTATTACCCTTCTACGCAAAATGTACGCATATGGGGTCAGAGGGAATGTATATGACCTCGTAAAATCATATCTGTTGAATAGAAAACAATATACCGAAATTCGTCAACTGAACCCACTGTCAATGACTGAAGAGGCCTATACATCTAAAGCTGGAACTGCACAGTTTGGTGTCCCACAAGGGAGTATCTTGGGCCCTTTGTTTTTCCTTGTGTATATAAATGACATGCCATCAATAACTAAACATGACATTACACTATTTGCAGACGATAGCACAATACTCTTTACCAATAATAATACAACTAATTTAGAACTTGACATTAATCAAACCTTAATAAAAATAGTAGACTTACAAAAATAATTTAATAATTAAAATCGATAAAACAAAAGCCATGAATTTTAAAATACGTACTCAGCGCACAACCCCATTAAAAATCCGATATTTAGACAGTGATGTACAAGAAACCGAAGTTACAAAATTCCTAGGGTTACATATCGACCATAAAATTAATTGTAAATCACTTGTTGATTATGTTTGTAAAAAACTAAGCCAGTTTTCATATACTCTAAACAGATTGAGAAAAACAGCTAATCAAGAAACTTTGTTGACCGCTAACCATGGCTACGACAGTTCAACCATTAGATACGGCGTAATATTCTGGGGTAACAGTACAGACAAGGGCTGTGCATTCGTTGCACAAAAACGATGTTTGAGGGCTATGTTCAACCTGCACGAAACTGATTCATGCGTACCATATTTTAAAAAGCTTAACATTTTAACTTTGCCATGCTTATATATTCTAGAGGTCGCATTATTTGTTAAAAATAATTCTGAACTATTCAATTATTGTACCCGTTTAAGACATCAAGACAAATTACAAATAGTTCCGAGCAAAACACATCTGATGCACGAAAGTTTATTTTGTACAGCGTCACGTATTTTTAATAACATACCGAGAGAAATCAGAATAGTAACAGAAATAATTAAATTTATAAAACAATTTTATTACAGGACTTGTTAATCAGCAAATGCTATTACTCAGTAAAAGACTACATAAATGATAAATCACTGCTCCATTTCGCTACATAATATGTATCATTAGAATACCTGATCATGATGTGTTCAGTACTTTACTTCTAAATAATTATTGTGATTTCTGTGGCATTTATATTAATATTGACATAACTACTAAAATATGTTAATGTACCTAGTTTAATTAATGTAACTATTGTATGCCCAATGGGCGGGACATAGCTGAACTGGATTATTTTAAAAATTGTATCAACTGTATTATGTACATTACCTATTGTTCACAATAAATAATACTTTGACTTTGACTTTGACTTTATGGATAAATGACGTCAATGATAATAATTAATTAATAACATAAGTACACAGATGGATCTTTGAGTAAAAGTGCTTTAACTTGACCCATTGAATTAATAATTTAAGATTTCATTGTTTTCCTTTCATTTAACTTATAAAGTTTGCTAAAGAGATTTCATCCTTATTGACCCTAACGATCGATGCAATAAAAGTACAGGGTGCAACTTTTACAGATTTTAGTCGGTTCGATTACCGTGTGCGATAAGCGAATTTTAAAAAATCTTTGAATGCCGTTTTCTTTCTTTTCAAAAATAAAGGAATGTTTTCTTTGAGTAAAATTTTCTATCTAAAGTATTAAGAGTACTTCCCCTTCAGGTGGCATTACAAAATTCCATCCTGTATATTACAGCCGTAGGTAGACACCAGTATGTGTTACCTAACAATATTTATATTTTCAATATATTACAACAGAACCAAAGTCATTAAATAAGTTATAAGATTATCAATGTAACCAGCTTATCTATGTAAAGTCTAATGTGGTTATTATAATGCTTTAAACTCAATGTTTACAATTAAATAAGTCAATAAATACATATGACTGTTATGTATTTAATCAAAACTGACTAATTAACACTACAACAACAAATTCAAGTGAGATTTCAACAATTCAAGTTAACAAGTACTATTTGAGGTTATGCACATGACATTGAACTTTGGTTTGACATTGAACTTAGCATCTGATACAATATGTTTCAAATTAAGTAGGTCAACCAATACATAACATTTAAAACAATATTAACAATGTGATAGCAATGCCTAGCTCACAATCAGATACAAGATTACAATATTGATTTGAGATTACAATACTAGTTTGAGGTTAGGCATACTCAACTACGCTCTACTACCAAAAGATATGTTCAGAACTTGCCCTAGATAGACTGAAAATTGTTTGCAGACGCAGTGGAAGCTTATTTATGTTCATCCAACTGCTTAGAACGATCAAATTTCTGAAATATGTGACCAAGTTTTTGGCGCTAAGAATTAAAAAAATTAGCTAGACAAAACACACAACTAGATTATCCAAAATAGATTAAATGAATTATCCGCTTAGCTGTTCCTCCAAACATGATGTCTTCAGGACATGAGGGCACGAGGCACGTTGACACTCATTCACACAATTTGATTTACAAATGCCAATTTTCGATACAATATCACAAACTTATCAAGGACTATCTGTGGCAGTTTGAGGCAAATCAAATAGCGGCAATTTATAACATTTTACACAATTCAATTCGCGAGTCTGGTTTAACCATGTGCTTTCAAAGGGCGATGATTTACAAGACGACAAAAACGTGTTAATTTTTCAAAGCAAGTGACTTGTCATCTTACAGTGTGACCAGAGTCAAAAATTACAATAGACAAAAAAAATACCAACTAATATTCTCAATTTATACAATTATTATAGACTATATATCTATTTCAAACACATATAAAGAAATAGAAAAAGCCTTTTACTTAGAGATCACTTCCTGCGTTGTTCAGGTTCCATTTTTATAATTCAGCAAAAACACTTAAACTCGTTCATAAGGCGCGTCACATTCACACTATTGGACAAACATCCATCTTGTTTACCCGACACCAAATTAGAAACAGCAGTTGTAAACAATAGTTTTTCTAAAGTTTTGTTAAATGTTTTTACCTACGCGAAGTTGTTTTGGTGTGCAACATTTTGCTTTTATGAAACAAGAAAGTTCGTTATTTTACATCGGGTAAAGTTTTCCGAAATTAAAATACTTTTTTTGTGACTGGGCAAAATCTTAAATAGAAGAAAGTAAAATATTTAAAAATGTAGGAACTGGAAAAGAAGTACTGCGTAACTGATGATGTCCTCCCGACCGATTCCGGCCACGGCGGCTTGTCTATATACGAGACTTGCCAACTGCGCGGAACATATTAAAGTGCACAAGTGTACTCTCTATTCCCTCACTCTCATAGTCCGATGGGACGCCACATGCGACACGACCGGAGAGAGATTGGGCGCAGGACCAACGGCTTAACGTGCTTTCCGAGGCACTGGGGTGTAACACCACCAACTTCTTGACTCCGAATTTCTATTGGATAATTCATCTGAAAAACCCAATATCACTTTTTGTTCGACCCGGGAATCGAACCCGAGACCTCATGATCTGCAGTCGCTAACACTACCGCAGGACCACAGATGCAGTAAACTGCGTAACTATTTAGGTGAATAAGGCAACTACAAAAAATATCCTCTAATTAAACAGTGGTCAAGAAAGTCAGTTGTTTCCATGCTTCGTTTTCTTTTACCGTATAAACAATACATAAGTAACGGTTGTAGTTTGCTTAGTGAACAGGATAAAAAATTGCTAACCGCAAGGGTTACTATTGGTAAACACAACAAAAATCTAAACAACAATATAATGACCCTGAAGGAAATTCGGAAGCTATCGGTCGGTTAATAATCATTTCATTTTGATATGTTACCTAGAGCGTCGAGTATCAAGTTATTACGAATTGGACCAGATAGCAAACACCAGTCGAAATTTAAAAGCCACTGACACAGCTTACTTCCAAAAATGTCCTAGGTAAAAAATTATATTAAAAACTTGATCTTGTTCAGCTATTAAAAATACCATCAAATTAACACAGAACACAAAATAACATTTGCATATCGAAATTTTCCAAATGCAAACACAGTGTAACAGAGATGCAAATGATTATTAAATAGTGCAAGGATCCAGTTACGAAGTAGTAGAGACAGTATAACGTTTACATCGAATCGTGGCGTAGAACAAACTACAAAATGTAATTTTAGCTATTAATTAAATGCTTTGTTTGCAAGTTTCTTAGAGCTAACGAAACGCTTGAACTTTGTGGTTGTGTTACACTGCAGTTTGCTGTGCAGCATTAAGGTTTCATGCTTGTGATGTGTTGAGTTTTGGCTACACTGTTTATGGTGTGTGAAAAAAATTCGAGTTTCAGCCATTCATATAAAGATTCTATTAAATAATTTGAAAAAGTAGATTTGAAATCGGATCATCGATAATTTCTAACATAGGTAATCTAGAAATATCAAACATATAAAAGAGTTCAGTCATAAAAACCCAGCGCTTTGTCTTTTTTATGTGTAAAATCCGTATTAGTTGAACATTTTATTTCTGAGTAAATACTATCTTCTTCTCAATACTACTTTCTCAAAACCTTCACTACACAACTAAAGTTTACCCTCTCTTAAAGTTACTTGTCACTGAAGAAACCGAATAGTATTTTCTTGTTATACGTTAACTTTTCCAGTTATGAGTACCTGCTTAAAGCCTTCGGCATATTTGGTTAAACTCGAGAGCATTAGACTTGACTCTTTTCTAGAGATTTTAAAATGAGACTATTACCACTTAAAAAACTTAAGAGGTGTCCATCTTAAGTTTTTTACGTCTCATAAAACTCAAAGCCGAAAAGTAGGATTTTATAGATAGCCAATATAACTCTTCGCAAATAAAACTTTTCGAATATAATTCTGAAATAAACATCTCGAACATTTTATGTCTTCAATAAAAAGTGTAGCTTATGACAGAGATCAATTGTACTCAGGTACTGAGATTAAAATCGGACAATCATATTTCAAGTGGCAATAAAATGTACTGTTCAAACAAATGCATCGACCGTAAAATTTAATTTATTGGCAATATAAAAGAAGTAATACCTAGGATCATAGCTGTACCTTTGTCTTAATATAGTAAAGTCACCTTAAGGTAACCCTAATGTCATTAGCCAGTTTATTTTTGGTTTACGCGCCATTAGCAGTAAGATTAATAATGCGACAGGTATGTCAAATAGGTCACGTTAGACGGGTAAAATACGAAGAGATCAATAGAAATCAACCAGACGAGATATGTATAGTTATTTTTAAGAAATATTTTTACCCACTGAGTTATCCCATCTTAGGGGGTAAAACTATTATCTATTGTTATACAGAGGGTTTAGAGTTCGAACCCAAGCGCAACATCGAGGTTATGCACATGTTAATTTGTCTGTCGCTCGCTCTGCGCCTAAAAGAGTATGTTAAGTCGTCGGGTCTGGCTCTTATAGAGATCTTTGATAGTCGTCAAGAGGAATCACTACTCGTAAAACATCATCATAACCCTTTATGTCCCCTGTCCCACTGCTGGACACCGGCCTCTTCTCACTATGGGAATGTTAAGGCCATAGGCCACCACGCTGCACAAGTGCGCGTTGGCAGTCTTCAAATGTCGTTCGAAAACATTATGGAGAACTCTGAGACATGCAGGTTACCTCACTATGTTTTCCTTCACCGATAAGCAAGCGATAATTAACAATTTAATACGCACTTAACTTCGAAAAGTCATTGGTGCGTGCCGTGTACTCGAACCCGAGACCCTCTGCATAGCAGTCTGTCAGTCTCTCCACTCGGCTATCGCTGCTCGAAAACTCGTAAAACAATATGCTGAAACTGGTCTTAAGCGTAAAATATAGCCTTCCCTTCGGGGTTCAGGGGTCAAGTGGCACTCGCTCTATAGACATGATAATATCCTATCACTAGACCTAGATTTCATGTAACCAGTAGTGTGTATGACACTAGAATGGTGATAATGATTTATAAACTGAATTCATAACATGAATAACTTAATATCAAAGATAGCGAGATAAATACTGTAAAAATAGTGTACATTTAATTTTAATTTCAATGTGTTCTCGTTCTCATTTGTAGAATGGGAGGATAAAATTTAAACTTCAATCCTAACAAATTACAGTTTATTTGTCAAACTAAATTGAAAAAAAAATTGTAATATCAAGTAACTGCTCAATAAAATCCTATAGCTGAACTCGTGTATCGAAGACACATGCACGATTAACTCATTCAGACGCATCGCACACATTTACACACTGCTGCACATCAAAGACGGAGGGAAGGCGGATATTTTAGACTTAGGCTCTGGACTTGAGGTTCACGGAACTCAAGCCTGCTGACGTTATATGCTACGATATAAATGTGATAGTTTAGATCTTGTTTCTAAAGCTGAAATTGATGAAAATTATATTATCAAAAGGTTTTTGAAAATGTGCGTAAAACTTATATACTTACTTATGTAATTCAGCGTACTAAGTACGCTGTTCAGACTTAAATATTTAATTATCAAAAAGCCTTTATGCTCCTTATTAGCCTTTATGCTTTTACGAATTGAAAATTGCAAGTCCATTCCATTACTTAGTCTTAAACGTTATCCTGTAGCCATGCAGGTTAACTTTTTAGACCTTGTGTAAAAAATAACTTCTAAAATTTATTCTTAACGTTCAGTCACCGAGTGTCACTCCAAAAAAGAGTGTCACCCGGTGACTCAACTTGAGGAAGAAGAAAAAGAAAACTCAAAAAATGTGTTGCTAAAATTCAATCTTGACATTTGACTTCTTTTTGGCGTGACACCCGAAGCAAAGCGCCCCCGTAACCACCTACGTCATTGCAGCCATGCTATAACTACTTCAAAATATGCGTATCCATCCTCCACTTTCAGTACAATACCTACCCGTACTACGCCGAAGTTTAAGGCATCGAAGAGTACGTGGCGTTGGTCCCCCGAGACAGTCGTAGGTACGATGGCACATAATAGTTGCATTACCTTGCAAGCTAATAATGTAACCCTCAGAGGACAGCCGTGAACACTGTGATTATTATTTAATGGTAACGTTTGAAAGTTTCGAAGAAAATCACGTCTGCTGGTTTGTTTTACCTCGGCTGGGGAATCATTTGGATGTTTTTAATTTTTTTGCGTCTTATTTTTGAACGGAATCGCCAAAGTTTTCTAAAACGAGCTAAGGTTTTAAGCGTTGCTACGTTTCAACAAAGATTTGCAAAGCTCAAGTCAAACATTTGTGTGCATGAACATAGATGTTTGTCTTGGTCTGGGTGTGTCTATGTATAATATGTATGTATTTGCAAAAAAAAGTATACTTATATGTAGGTATGTTTATCCATTGTCTAGTACCCATAGTAGCAAGCTCTGCTTAGTTTGGGACTAGTCCCTATGGTATTGTATGAATTTGGCAGAATATTTTTCTTAGACTGCATGGTTGGCGTAGTGGTTTAAGCGGCCGCCTCGCCACTTGACACCGCGCCGAGTGTCCTGGGTTCGATTCCCATACGAGACAACACTTTGTGTGATCCATAAATTGTTGTTTCGAATCTGGGTGTTCATTGTCTCCGTTGGTTGTATGTTTGTAAAGTCCCCCGCGACACAGGATTTACTCCTAGTGCGGGAGTTGTCGTTAAAAAAATATATATTATTCAGTATTTCAAAATGCCAGAAGAATAATATTTTGATCAGTTTGGTTGATCGTGACTGACAGATTACACTAAACGTATAATGTTGAATTTATTACGTGACTTTGGGTCTATCAGTTTCTTGTAGTCCCGATGTTATACATAAGATGATACAGATTTTACATAAATACTAACATGTCTGGAAATTTTCAAAGAGAGCAGAGGTGTATCATTTACAAAACTTTCTCTTATCACTTACTAAACAGTTACTCTGTCCCCTGTATCATAAGTGATTCATAACAATTGTCTCTCACTGGACAGCAAATGGGTAAAATAATATGTATATGATTTTGTAACCTAAAATGAGTTAGTTATAATTATGTCTCTATAGTTAAGTATACTATCCAAGCAACAAAGCAAAACAAGCAAATCTTTTTAAAAAACTTTACTGTTTTGCAATCAATCTTCGTAACGTGGAATAAGTTTCTCAAACTGATCTCCAGTGGGATTAAAATAGAATAGATACGGGAGAGCTGTTTGTATCTTGATACGTCGCGAACTCTGTTTATACAAACAACGTTACGTTAGCAGACGTAGATACTAGCACATTTTATTGACCTGCAATCCATTATATAAAATGTTACTATCAGTTTTTTGTGAATTAGCAATAAAGGCTTCATAGAGAATGTGACGTAAACAAAATACATTGCATGAGGACTTTGATAGGAGTGAAGCAAGAGAGATATGTCAGGATCATTGCAAATGGCGTTCCGTAGACTATGCCTACCCCTTCGGGGATACAGGCGTGGGTCTTTAAAAAAATAAAAAAAATAAAGAAGGAAATAAAAATATAACTGCTCCGCATTGTGGAATGCTACAAATATTATAAATCAAATTTTACCTATAGCATTTCTCTGCGTTATCGGTAACCTACCCAACCGTATTATGATCTAACCAACAAGGAAAATGCACGCCAATATCTAGAGTAAAACATATCGTTGTCCGAGATTCGATCAATTTGGTATTCATAATCAAAATCTAGTACTAGATTTTGATTATGAATACCAAATTGATCATCCAGTTGTCAACCATTATTAATGTTATTTTTTAAATTATTTAATTAGCTTATAATATATAAATAACTTTTTCCATTTGGAGTAGATATAAAATAAGTATAGTTTTTTAATCATAAAGATTTCTTGCATGTAATAGTATAAAGCTGAAGAGTTTGTTTGTTTGCTTGAACTACTGGTCGGATTTGAAAATTCTTTCAGTGTTAGATATCCCATTTATAGAGAAAGGCTATAACATCACGCTATGAGCCAGGGGAGTGGAACAGTAGAATATATAATACTGGACCAAAAAGTACTTGAATAAGAAATCTTTAACTGGCTAACGCCGGAAGCAATCATTACAATTATTATTTTTATGACGATGTATGGTGCGTGTTCCAATTAAAGGACTGAAGACCACAATGGTGTCGTATCTATTTTGACAGCACACAACTGAAGCGTCAAGTCGAGGGTTGCAGTGGAACGATGTTGTAGCAACAGTTGGATTCAAGACCGTTTGAGCACCACGTCTAAGATAACCACTGAACTGAACGCGTCATTTAACACCTTTGATTATCATTATGGTGGTGATGACGTTATCGAACGACCCATAGGCGACTTGAAATATGAACGTGTATGTGAATTACAAAGATTCGGTCTGATCAATATATTTTTTAATAGTTTTTGTTTAATTTGATGTGGTCTTTATTTAAGCGATTTTTGACTCATGGATAAGTAATTAAAGAAAATAATAACTGTTTGAAATACGAACATTATTCATTCATGAACCATTCTAATGGTGGCCCGCGTATATACAATAAAGTTAAGTGTAGAGCTGTAACAATACAATAAAATATTATGACAACGGAGTAGGTAATGAAATTAACAATAATGGCTATTGAAATAGAGTCTAATTCCTTGAGTGAATAAAAGAGATAAAATTTTACACTAACCTCGGCACCATCGCTTGTGAGCGATTGTTTTGATCGCCTATGAGCGATCAAACTGCCGAGGTTAGTGTAAAATTTTGCATGCATTTACTATGGTAAATGCATGCACGTAACCGTTTATCTGAGGATACTCGTGCGGTAATTTTGCGAAATTATATAATATATTACGGCCATTATCTTGCTATAAAACTAGTACCAGCTAGTATAGTTTTATTAGAATATAACTCTACGTGGGAAACATTCACGTTTATACACTTATATGCTTTACAGTACTACTATATCATAATTTTATATCAAAATACGCCGCATTTATATGTCCTCGGTGTTTCCATCGTTAATGAGTTTAGTTACTGGTCTGAACAACTACGACTGAAATCTGTATTTTTAGGAACTGCATTTAGCTTTTCACGGTAACCACATAGTTATGGCGAAGATACAACTAACGACATCTAAAAATCAGTGGTGGAATTACGAGGACACAATAAAAGATCCTGAGTCGCACAACCAACACAAAGGATTTAATTATTTTTTCAAATGTTATTCACAAACGACATACGTTATGGATGTGTGTGTGTGTGTAACTTATAGAACTGCAAAATTATTTATCAACAGGAAAAATTATTTTTGAATTTTTATAGAATTGTATTTTTTTGTACTGACGAGAATATTTAGTACATGCTCTTTATATGACTGTTTCTATCAAGTAAAAATTAAATAGCTACATATTTTAGTGGTCGAGATTAGGTATAGCCACCCTACTTTACGACGTCAATCGGTGGCAAGCAAACGTATTACAATCCGACAAAGATTGGATCTGTACGAGCGATGTTATCAAGCTTTGACTTATTCCCGATACTAGCTGACGAATGTAATGAAGTTGGCATCGTAGCCAAAACGTCTGTAGCGACAGAATGTTTTACAATCATCTAATTTGTTTCTTGTTGGTTACAACAGCGAAGGCAGCAGAGTAAATTCGTATCGGAATACATGCGAAATAAAGTTAAAAGTTTTGATTTGATTTTGTAGTTTTCATGAAACAATTCATTGGTTGGCTTCGTCGCTCGCTGGGCGTTGTTGTCTGATGTTCTCCATCAAAATGTAACTGCGGTTTGGATGCACCAATAGACGCCAACTCATCGAAAGCATGTAACGGCCAATCAGTCCAGTCAGCGTCGAAAACACGTAACCTCTTGAAATTAATATTATCTTCTGTATGTAATAAATATTCTTGCGCTACTGACTGACGGACAAGGCAGAGCCGAAACTACCGATACCGGTTGAAAGAAGCTAAAATTTAGCATGTATGTGCCTTAGGGAGGCTGGGAGAGCTCTAAAAGAGAATTTTTAGAAATTCCTCTCCTAGGCCCACGTGGCCGAGCAGCGAAGTCTAGTCTAACATATCATTGCACGAGATTTTCTTAATTGGTCTTATCAGGTTTAAATTTAAACACTAGTCAAGTAACGTAATCATAGTGATAAGCGTTTTAATTCATAAATGACTTTCTTCTTTGTTTAACACGCACCAATGGGCGTTCACTAATCAAATAAACTACTTGACCTTATAATCTTTACAAATTTATTCGTATTAAACGATCTCTCGTGATCTGTCAATTAAAACGTCTAACAATTGTAAACTTAAATGAAAAGGGAGATCTTGAATGTTTTGTCGTCTGAATGCGTCCTTTTTATGCAAATAAGAGATCTTTTGACGGAAAGTTTTCTGAAGACGCTACGCCGTTTTAAGGTCGCACTCGATTCATTTAGTTAGGCCCGCAATAATGTAATTATTTGAATTAAGAATTTCGAAGTCGACGAATTTAATTTGCCTAAACAACTGGCCTGTTTTATTTTATTTTACTTTTTAAAATAAAATATGCTTAAAGGGGTGTTCTAATAATAAAAAGTTTGATGAATAGTACTTTTAGAATTCCATTTTTAAACAGTGGGCTTAGGTAGTTAACTTTTAATCCAAAAGTTTGTGAAGGTTGGATAGGTGAACGTTTATTATCTTTCGCGGTGAAACTGCAAAACATATTTCCATGAAACTTTGCAGTTATATAGATTGAAAGTACATTAAAATAGCACATCAACACGTGTGCTGCGCGCAGGAACCAGTATAACCAATTGTCATTATAAACACTACATGTGCTCCATTATTTTATCCAGATATTTTTTGTGTAAACTAAAATCGTAACTAAACAGGCATTAAAACGCAACAATTTACCATACAAAAATATGTTTGGTTACATTATCTTAGCTGCGAGTAATAAATTACATCGTGGTAATTTCCCGGAAGGTTTCACTTTAAGTGTGGCAGATAATGACGTGATTCCACCTCATTTTGTCGACGATTTAATCTACATCGACCAAAACTTCACATGCGAAGGGGTTTGTATACATCGTTAGTGGTCAAATTGTTTAACAAAATCGTTGAGCGCGTCAACTTGAAGTTTTTAACGTAATAAAATACAGCCATGTGCAATGCAATTTATATCCTTTATTTCTTTATCTGAAATTAGGGCGAGGTTACCATTTAAATTACCGTGCGATCTATCACAACTTACTTCCGATATGATATTTGTATCATTGCGCTTTACCGTTCACATCCAGTCTCCGCTTTCTAGGCTATCCAGATTTGATAGAATTCTTCTTATCCACAGAGTGACTGCCGTCAAACCTACGAATCGTAGATACCTTTGTTTATCGATATTATTCTCTGAAGAAGTTTTCCCGCCCGACTTAGTCAATTTACACTGCGACTGAAAAGGCTCTACTATCGCAGCATAGAAAATACACGCTAACATAACTGCAGTCTATTTAAAAAATACGTAGAAACATCCCCACAGCAAATTCCCAAATAACTACAAACATAAAAAATGCAATAAAAATTCAAACCGAACATGTTCATTTCAAACAAAGTTCATCGTAACACGAGTTTCCTTTGCGTCATTTTTGCCAACGAGACCACCCCTTTATATTTGTTCTGTTGGATTTAGCAAATCGTCGGCGATCCTTGGAATAATTTATATTTTTCAAGAGCTCAACAGCTTGACTTTTGCTGACATTGTTTTGGAGTCGAGAAACTTCTGGACAAAGGAACTACGTCACCCTTTGCGTTGCACTCCTAATCCTGTCCTTACAAATATTACGAATGCCTTTGAATTTGTATGCAAACAAACTTTTTCGTGACAAAGAAAAATATTCATGAAAAACAGTGGCGGTTTTTGCCTGAAATTGCTGAAGGAGAGACCGTTTTGCTCATGAGAAATAATACAACAGCATATACTGTAATAAAAATAGCCAAATCGACTAAAAACACCTCTTGATAGAAAACAATACTTAAACATAGAAAATAGGTGATAATTTTGTCGTAGAAAAGCATGCTAACTTCATCACAAATCTTAAAAGCCGGCCAGTCTTTTTAACGATAAATGTTTGTAGGCATTGCTATCTATTATAGCATGTTTTTAGGGTACCGTAGCCAAAAATGGCAAAAAACGGATCGCTTATAGATTCGCCATGTCTGTCTGTCCGTATGTCACAGCCATTTTTTTAGTTATCAATTACTATTTTTAATAATCCAATTCCTAATATTTAAATATCGTAATATTCCACCAAACCAGCCAAACTTACACATAATTATAATAGATAAACTCCAGTAGCTTATACCGAAATTATTAACCGAAAGTAATAATGTTATCGCCTTTATGGCAATTAATTGGCCAACGGAGCTCGCATTATGATCTTAAATTATTTTTAAGACGTTGGCAACACTGTGCGGTACAGTTACTGACATAAGTAGATATTCGTATAATCTCATTATAAAACAAGGATTTAATATAAGCCAGGGCTAGATTTGCATTATTTTAGTCCATCGATCGAATTTGCATAAAATGCAGTATTTCAAATATCAATTATGTATTCATTCTAAAGGTAAGTTAAAATGCCTTTTATAATATTATTTACTCCGATGTTTCAGCATGGGTTACACGAGCCGTTATAATGGAATCTTATCCTTAATATATTCTTATACTTAATATATAAAGCTGAAGAGTTTGTTTGTTTGTTTTGTTGATCGCGCTAATCTCAGGTCCGATCTGAAAATTTCTTTCAGTTTTGAATATCCTATTTATCGAGAAAGGCTATAGGCTATATAACATCGCCCTATGCGCGACGGTAGCGGTGCAGTAGCCTTAAATAACGCGGGTGTAACCGCGGGTATCCTCTGTATAACCATATACTTATTTCACAACTCCATGTAAGGTTCACAAATTTGAAAGGCTATTGCAGGTTTCATTACAGGTCATGGTCATAACTCTGCATCGTCTATCTTCATATGTAACTTTCAGTACTCAAGCAGGAGGTCTAAAATTTGATATGATAGGTTATATGATGAAAAACAGGGATTTTTACTACCATGGGTTTAAACCAAATTATATAGCTATAATATTTATTATTATAGGAAAATGTTTATAGCCTTTGCCCGCAGCTTCACGCGCCCTAAATTTTAACTCCTTTTTATCCTCTAGGGGGTGTTATGTTTAATAATTCCTCTTTAGTCGATACTTGTGTACATATACAGAACTAACCGGTCTAATTTCATGTTTCTCTCTTCAGTAATAGACTTAACGGAGATGAGTCTATTTCTTATTTTAATTCTAACAAAAAATATTCAGGCAAACTGTCCTATAGAGTTACAATGTTACATTTATGTCCTACAGTGCTACATTTATTTATTCATAGGACACTTACATTATTATAAATGAAATATGATGAATAATTCCGCTATTTTCCCCTTTTGTTAAGTACCTAGAACGTTTGTACCCTGTAAGGGACTGCCAATAAGATTTTTTATAAACCTGTACTATAAATATATGTCCGACTGTACCCGATAATGAAGTCGCGCCTTGTATGAAGTTGTTTCGTTTAACAACGGCGACATAGGCTCTTAATCAAATATGAAATTCGAAGGTGATAACAGAATATGCCTGTAAACCCCCAAGAGGATAGGCATCGGTGGTTTAACACAACCGCTGGATGAATGAAAATGCCGGCAGGCTTTCCCATCCTGCATAATAATTATGTTCTGCTTCTCTTCCTTTAGGATTGCGTTGGAATGAAACAGGGATATGTCTTGGCGTTACTTCTTAAAAAATTGGGCATGAAATATTCCAAGACACGGACACCATTCATTCTATGGGATACCTACTGCACCGTTTTCCATAGTCCTGCAACATCGTAATCGTCCTAGCTAGGGTTATCCTAGTTGAATCTGTTTAATTATTTGTTTAGGAGATTGAAGATAGCTTATTCGTACAACCAGATAATGACAGACTATCTCAGCCGGGATTGAATACTTATAGTGCTCTCCGATGCTAGGGATGGTAAGTAACAATTAACCACAAATATTCGAAATAGCAACGGTTGGCGCCGTGGTTTTGAACTCGATACCCTCTGAGCAGCAGTCTATTGGTATCACCTAGGCTTTCGCTGCCAGTCATTTCTCCGTAGCATGAACCACAGAATTTACTTACAGCAACGTGTATGCTTTAGGCAGGGACCTTGTAAAGTATGGTTTTCGTAATCGCAATACTTCAAAATATTACCTATTTACGCCGCGCGTCGTCATAAAAGTTGAATGGCATTACCTGAAACAACGAAATTGTATTAAACACAAAGGATGATGCAAAAGATTGTATGAAATCTGGTACCCGCTCCAACAGTGATGTGTGATATATCATTGAAAAGGTATTACTTTATAGAATACGAATAAGTATGGCGCTTGTCTTGATTTACAGTCCGATCTGATTGCCAGCCTAATATAATATCAGGGTAATATGGATTTTCCTTTAACAAAAAATGAAAATAACGCTTAAGAAAATAAAGTAAAATACGACTAGAGGACCCGTGCTGCTCCACAGCATATTTTAATATTGTAAAAAAGCTCTTACATATAGGTATGATGAGTACATTGTAGCCTTATCTAATAAGTAAAAAGATGATATTCGTACTAAAAACTGTTATAGTATTTATCTACTCACACGGTAGGTAGAATACTGTATGTAATACCTTATGTCGGTAGACAAAAACGAACTATATATCGACATTATTAAAAAAAGTTTATATATTTGTTTAGAAAAAAAAACCGGCCAAGTGCGTGCCGGGCCACGCGCAGTGTAGGGTTCCGTAGTGGCCCATAATGGCCGTACGTATATCTTTACCATATTCAGAATATCTTCGTTCTACAGAAACGAGCGGTACGAGCAATATACATGTTAGGTGCAAAAGATACTCTTAGGGAACGCTTTAAGTCTATAGGAATTCTTACAGTAGCCTCGCAATTTTTATTTGCTAATATTTTGTACATTAGGCAAAATATAAGTTTATTTACCTCAAAAAGCGATATACATAATATAAATACTCGAAACAAGCATAGGTTATATGCCCCTTATCATCGTTTACATAAAGTTAATAATTCTTTTGTAGGGCTAGGTATTCGTATATACAATAAAATACCAATTAGTCTTTTAGAATTACCATTTAGTACATTTAAAGCTAAAATAAAAGACTGCCTTATTAAGAAAGGTTATTATACTATTAATGATTATTTCAGTGACAAGGATAGATGGTCACTTACACTAGACAACTCATGATCTACTACTTATTTAGAATTTATATAGATCCTTAGCATTTTTCAGTTTATCATTATATAACATTTCTAGTTCTTTTAAATTATTATTCGTTTATCATAATTAGGTCATTCTACTTACTACATCTACATTTGCATTGTTGTTCCCCAATTTTTCTTTTTTAAATTTACTGTACTGTAAGATGAAGATAACTCGTTATCATGGTCTGTGAACTAAAGTTTTTGTAATTTTGTGCATTCATATACCGTCACTTCTGTAACATACATTTCCACCATAGTTCTGAACATGGTCACGAGTTGTATACATTATAAGTCGTAAGTGGATGCTCCTGTTACACAATATTCGCATTGGAAGGCTAACTAAAACACATCATTTAGTAACTTCATTAATTGCTTAAGTATTATGTCTGTAACTGATTACTATCTACAAGTAATTTAGTACAATGTGTAACAGTTGCAGCTCCTTACAAAAATGAAAATATGTACCATAATATTGGCGATTTAAAAGAGTGGCCTCGAGTTTTATTGCCCGTTCTTTCTCGTGGCTCTACCTATTGCTTTGCGAACGAGGCAGTAAATGTAAATGTAGAAGCATTAAGTAATTTAATTTTAAAATTGACGTTCATAAGCGTCACATTGTGACCTAGATGAATAAATGATTTTGATTTTGATTTTGATTTTTTTAAGATTAAGCCAGCGCTCCCAATGTAAACTCACAGAAATAGGTATTTATAAGTTAACCGTCGATTACTCGTAAACTTGTGATGTCTACTTAGCCGTGATAGTTTTCCTTTTAAATTCGTTATATGTACTATATTTGTGATTTTATTCACCTCTTCCAAATTAATAGTTTAGCCGGCAAAGGGGGGGGACACTTGAGTCTAACAATTTTTTTCACTTCTAAGCTTGATATTTGACAAACCAATCACTTGATCGAAAAATGATTTGAGCTAGCTAATAACATTTTTTTAAAACCTATCCAATGATACCCCACATGATGAGGTACTCAACCAAAAAAAAATTCAACACCACTATATATGTAGGGGAGATACCCTTAAAACATATTTTCCTAAATTTTATTCTACAGTTTTGTTGCAATATCTTATGTCTATATTCATGTCAAATATCAGCTTTCTAGCACCAGGCGTCTTTGAGCTAGGCTGCGGACGGACAGACGGACGGACATGACGAAACTACAAGGGTTCCCTGTGGACTACGGAACCCTAAAAAGATGTAATTACTGCTAACAATTAATTAAGAGAGGGAAAACTCCAAAGAAAAGGAATGGTACGTTTTGGTAGAAATTGTACTTTTGATAGGGATGGTAGTTTCGCTAAAAATGGTAGCTTTGGTAGCAGTAATAATCATTACTACCAATCGCAATTTCTACCAAAACTACTGTTCCTTCCGAAAATACTATTCCTATCAAAACGCCTATTTCTACCAAATGTAATATTCGTACTAATACTATCATATCTACCATTTTTTCAAAACTACTATTTCTACCAAAACCGCCGGTGCTGTCAAAAGTACCTTTTCTCTCAATTTCTATTATTATCAAAGCTACAAAAAAAATTTAAATGCCCGAAGAAAGTCCGTAATTTAAAAACACCTAAATTTTTTTAAATTTTAACATAAAACGTAATTTACCCGGCCGTAGAGTTGATTTTCCCAACATTAGGCGGCAATATCACTACATTTGGGGAAAATTCCTCGGGTCGTGGGTATACTGACGTCGTTACCGCGACCCCGTCATGAGGGTCGATAGAGGAACACCGCGGTGTTTTAGTGGGTATCCCGAACATCTAGGGGGGAGAGTCAAGCCACACACCCCCTCCACCTGCCCCAAACTCAGTACAGAGTTGGCGGAGGGTCCCTTTGAGAGACAGTCCGTAACTGGATTTCATCGCGATACAAAAAAAAGGGGGAAAATTCCTCAACATCAGAGATCAGTTCAACCAACATTAAGGGTTTACTGGTAACATTCGGGAAATATTACCTACCACCAGCGATAACTCACTATAGTGATAATTAATAACCAATATCGGGTATAATTTTACACATCACACTCACACCCGTATGAAAGTAAGGCAAGGTCACCTTAAGGAGGTGACATAACGGTTTTTCTGGCAGTTACCGCAAGGAACTTATTAGATGCCATAAAAATATTTTTGAATTTTGAACCGTCCATGTAGAGAGAAAGCAATGGAATCTTAATCAATTTATAGGAAAATATTGAAAAATAAGTTCAATGTCCACACCTATCTTCATTCAAACTTACCCAATTTAAATGAGCATACCATCAAATGAAAGAGCTCTTTTCAGCGCGTGTTATAGGTCTGTAATGAAACGCCTACCTCAATGAGAACCAGATATATAGCAGCAGAAAGTCATTGACTACTGCTAGGAAAACGTAAAAAATGTATGGGAGAAAACTGTTTTGCACATAACTTGATGTGCAAGTTAGGTAATTTCTAATGCTTGATGACAAATCTACGCAGCGAGAGCTTTCATTTAAAAAAAATACATGCGAATCGGTTGGGTAGAACGGGCTGGCCGACTCGTATTATAAAACACAAATTCTTTTAATATATAGATTATGGTTTCCTTTATTTATTATTTTTACCATTTATTATATACAAAAGACGCAACAGCGGCAACGAAGCTTTATAAGTGAGATTACAATATGAAATGATTACCAAATGAAATAAAATGATTACAAAATAAAATAAATGATTAATGATTACACATCATCATCTAGTAACACGGCAGGGGCTATACTCGTGCCTGGCGTATCCTAGGTACCACACGATGGACACGATGTGAGCACAAAACGGTACCTACAGTTCGTCGCCCAGTCAGGCATATACCTACAGTAGTATTAAGAGATAGTATTACTATTATTATTAATAGTAATACTATCTCTCACTATATTCTTGCTCATGAGCGAAGAATCTTCATTTCTCATAGTCAGGCAAATCTTCAAGTGCATTTTGTCTTCAAATCTTTATTGTGAATATTCCATTCTGTAGATGCCCACTTCTTGCAAGCTTTGTTTGATATGGACATATCAAACAATGCTAATTAGATTTGTCCGCAATTTCTATAATTTCAGTAAAGTTATAACAAATTTAAAACAGAAGCCTACAAGCTGTAAAACTATAACTGAACATTGTAATACTGAACTAAGAAGTCAATGCAATAAAGAACCTCATTAAATTGTACACTTCCTAATGAGCATAGTCATTATGAGGATTGCCCCATCCTAAGTCTCCCTATTAGCGAATATCATAGATACTATGCGTAAACTACTTTTTGCTACCAGACCTTTTATAATAAATTATGCCTTGAATTCCTTTGAGACCCATCCTTCTTATAGTACTTATTTCTCAAACATAAAATACAATTTGACTCCATTATTTTTGCAACTATTTAATTTACAATGCATTCATTATTTTCTTGCTTTCGAACATTCTTCTAACCTTAGGGACTTTTCAAATAATTGTACAAGAAAATTAAATTGAACTTCAGATGCTAATGGGCTTGTTTCTATTTTTACTTAAATTTTATTATTCTTATGAATTTATTACATAAGCTTTAAAGTAATAAAATAACTAAATTAGTTAATTGTTTTCACTTTGGTATAAAATATATAATTACTTACGGCCTTTTTTTGGCGTCGTCGCGATGGACAACTTTATAGGGTCTCCCGCAACCATTCTAAGGCAAGTTCACCTCAAGGAGGAGTTTATTTGTTGATTTGTTCTGTTGTTGGGATTATGTACGACTACTGAAATAAGTCCGGCCTAAGCATTAGAAACCACCGCAGTCTCCTCAACCTTCCTTAGCAGCGAAGTCTCGCGAATCTACCACAGTGGGTATTGCTTTCGTTACCCCGAACTTACGCTCCAATTGCATTAACCTAGGATATTTTCAAATCCCAATCGAACCTTCTTTAGAAGCTATTTCCATTGAACCTAATTTTCAATTTGGTACATTTAACCTCACCGCTCATATCTGTGTCGCAGATTACAACATGAATACCGAACTACCATGTGATAGTGTCCCAATAATTACAAATTGTCACTTTTGTATCGCCATTATGACGAATACTATAATACCTCAGGCTCTCTCAGTAATCAGTGTGTCAAACTAAAAACCATCAGTCAAATGACACTAATCATTCCAACCAGAATCTGTGTGTCCATAAATCTACATTACAATTAGGTATCCGACAGAATATTTTCATGATTGCTCGAACTAATCAGTCGGTTTTGACATTATTCGGACATTACGCCACTCTAATAAATAGAGCCTAACTTGAATTTGAAATGATACGCGATTTACGAAGTAAATGCTCTAATGAGTAGGTCTAAAATTTTAACGATTGGAACAGAATGATGCAGTTCAAACTTAATCACATAGCACGTGGAGCATTTATGTAATCACACCATTCTGGGATTGAACTCCGCTTAATTATGACTTATGGGTAAAGTAATTATGAATGCACGCTTGGCGTAGTGGTTTAAGCGAATGCCTTGCCCCTTGTCACCGCATCGAGTGCTGTGGGTTCGATTCCCTCACGAAACATAATTTGTATGCTACATAAATTGTTGTTTTGATCTCTGCATGTTCATTGTATCGGTTAATTGCATGTTTGTAAAGTCCCCTGCGACACAGAATACATTCCTACATCGGGAGTTGTATTTAAAAAAAAATTACGTTTACCTACATCAGTACTTTGACTGTTTCGTTCCATACAATTCTTGGATGAAATTAGACAGGTAGGTAGAGGATGCATATTGTAAGGCCATATTTGAATATCTAAGCTATGAAACAATTGCTTTCTTTAGCTGCTTATTCACCTCTGGTCATTTGAAACCGATGTCGTCGGATGCTGTTTAGTGGGTGTTTGATTCACAAATCAGTGGACGAGTAGTCACAGAACTAAGTATTCAGGTCGGTTTTACCTCTCCCCAGATTTACTGATAGAAAAATACTGACCACCTTTAAATTAAACGTCCTTTCTCTGCTTCTATAAAGCATGCAAGAGAAGACGTCGAAAAAACACCGCATTAGTGCCGGCTGTGACAACACGGTGGTGTAATAAAATATATATTACGATCTGACACTACACAGTTTACGAGAAAAATGACTATGTAATGTTTATTCCATAGAACATCCTGAATGTGCGTTTAAAATCTATAGCAATACCTTAGGGCGTATAATTTGGTTAGAACTCACAAAAATATCGTAAACACAATTCAACCAGTCTAATCCAGTCTTTTTTATACTTGTTTACACTATAAATAAATAAATGTGTATGCAAAATGTTTCTTACATATTTCAGATTGCATAATATAATTTATAACACAATGTCACCCGTCGCGTCTATGCCAACCGTCTGTCGAATGCAATTGCATGCGGGTCATCAGACGCAGTGATTTACAAAAAATGTTTCAGTATATAATAGGTTTGTGTCCTAAAACATAAATAGATATTAATTCGTTCCTTTATTAGATGTTAAACTGACATACCTGATTTTTTCTTCAGAGATCGTACAGCAACATTACTAATTACGACTTTTTAAAAACCTTTTTGAATTTGACACGAAAACGCTGTAAACCATCATGGCGGTTGAGTGATATCACAAAGTGCAAAACAAAACAAACCGTGAATGAAGTCTGGTCTGATGTACCCACTTTTATTTTGTTATATTCGATTTGACAGGTAGAAAGTTTGACGTTTTAGTTGTATTTTCTACTAAAACGTCAACAACATGAATGGCGGACGGACTGTTAGACGTAATGCTCTCTGATTGGTGTTCACTGTCACAAGAATAAATGCATTATTTTTAGTTTTAGAATCCTAAAAATATCATGAATCTTACCTTTTTATAATAAATAATTAACTTTATTGACATCTTAGAATCATAGTGAATCTATAGATACTACAATCAAACCGATTTATTCTTAGTGGACACAAGCCTATTCGTCACAACACTAGGTTATATACCTAGTGTTGTGACGAATTATGAAACCGCAAACAGAACCCAATTCAAACAAGGTAAACACTCAAATCTTTCCACCAAGAATTCCTTCATAAACAAATAAAACCAAATTATTTATTCATAACTTTATACATCAGATTTCGGCTGTCATCCGATAATTTCCAAGTGTCAGTCATTATTAGCAAATATCAGTATTTATTACGGGCTGTCGGTTACACTGGGTATATAGTATAGGCTACACGATTACGGCCCAATCATTGGCAGGATGAGATATAATATTACACATCTTCTCGTGTTAATTTAGACAGAAATGGAACAGTAGTGTTGTCACGGGTTAGACGTTGCCCGGGATTTGTTTTATTTCTTACTTTGTTTACTTATATGGTTTTGGAAAAACAAAAATCTTATGCCGTCTTTTCTCAAGCATAAATAAAAGTTAAGACGCTTGCAATAGTGTTACACATTGTATATTTGATAAATGGTTAGTGCACCAATTGCCTAAGCGACAAACCCGCATCGTTCTCGCACGAGACAACAAAAATTATATATTAAAAATTTGTGTGATCCATAAAGTGTTGTCTCAAGTCTGAGTGTCCATTGTATCCGTTGGTTGTACGTTTGTAAATTTCCCCGCGACACATGAGTCCCTCCAATAGTGTGGGAGCTATCGTTAAAAAAGAAAGTCGTTTCTCGTAATCTTTTCGCCGCGCCACGCTTCGGAGTCGACTTGAGGCCAGACGATGCCGTTCAGGTGTTGCAATAGAGAAAATACATACACCGGCTAATAATTTTAATTCTGGTTCAGGGTATTTAACGGGAATATAATAATTATAACTACTACTACTAAAATGTGATACGCGATGTAACAAAACCACTATACAATTAATTGTGGTGATATTTTTGGAGTTCATAATGTATAACACATTTTCGGTATGTAGCGATTTAATGTGGTGGCATTATTTGTCGGTTTTGTGTTAAATATGAATAACATTTATAGTACCTAAATTAAATAACCATAATATTCAATTATTAATAGTTTTAGGTAAACCTGCTACAGTAAACTAATATTCTAACGTGAAATAAGACTAATATTTGTACAACGGGTCTTAATTGCGTAATTAATTTAATTAACAAGCTAATCCTTCTATTTACTGCTAATAAGAAATACAAAAAATAAGGTAGGTATTATTAAACCTAAATACTGCTTAAATAATGTATTATTATGCCTAAATATAAATAACACAAAAACTATTATTTTCAGTATCCTGGAGTGCTACTCCAAACTTTCCCGGGTTCTTGAGTAGGTACGCTAATTTCCCAACACTATCGCTACCAACGGCCGCCGTATTAAGCCGCAAACGTGTGAAATTATAGTCCTTTGAGTTAAACTTGACGTAATTCTGACGAACTGGCCTGAGTAGCTGCCTATAAGGAACTTACACAACTACTGAAGCTACTAGAATGTTTCAGTTTACTAAGTAATATTAAATAGGAGACATACTTAAGTAAAAGGCTTAGACATATTTTAAGGTAAGTTTATAAAGTTCTTAACTTGATAATTATACCTTAAATCCAAACTGCTGATAATTATGCTTGACTAGCGTTTGCCCACGGCTTCAGCCGAATGAGTAAGAGTTATCGCAATGAGAGCGCCGATGTGTTTAGGATTCGATGTCCAGTTTTCCGCCTCTTCCCAAAGTTATAATTTGTGTATGTATAATTTGCTTAATGCCGGCACACATGGAATGATATGGGGTAGGTACACTTTGTATTCTTAATCCGTCATCCCATGGAGATTATGAGTTACATATTATAGTGTTATCCCGTGTGGGACAACACTTTGTGGGTCGATCCCACAGTGTTGCAAACACAACTTAATGCGACGTTAACGGGCGAGGCAGCCTCTCAAACCACAACCTCATATTTTGCTGTTTATATACTGCATCATGCCCGCTTATTATTATTCTTAAGTTTATAGCATGCTATTTGTTTAATTATTTTTTAGTTTTCTTTGAATGTCCTGATAATGATGAGCAGATTTTGTCGCCTTTAACCAAACTATATTTTTTCTGAATAATCCCAATTTTGTCACAGAAAATACGATGAAGTTTAAAGTTTTTTTGCATTGTCTACAATTATTAAGAGCCAAAGCATACATATTTCTGTGAAAGCGTAACAAATATCTCACAATCAAGCTGAAATTTGGCATGTATGTTCCTCGGGGAGCGTGGGCATGCGCTTAGAAAGGATTTCTCATAATGGTCACAAGATCGGTTAAAACGATTAAATAAAAAAGCAAGCGAAGCTGCGGGAATCCTCCTCAAGTCTCATATAAAAGTAATCCATCCAAATTTCCATACTCATAACCTTCCACGTTTATAATTGTAGCAGGAAAAATGTCATGTGTGTTTCAGACGTTGGAAATAAATTAATCTGTGCATACCACTAATGACCAATGGTAGCTGAATATCCAAGCATAACGCGCTTCATTAGCGCTTACAATATGTATATTAGTGGCCTGAAGTCATGTCCATTGTTTCGCGGTGAAACTATTATGAGTTTCATAATATAATATCCTTTTTTTTGTTTTACGTGGAAAATCCCTTCGGATCTCCGACTCTTGGGGAAATGAGAGAAAGTCGAGGTGGTTTTTAGTGGTTACACCACATGGTGTAACCACTAAAAACCACCTCGACTTTCTCATGTGCCCGTGTGTCGGAGGATAGGGAATCGCATAAGCGTTCGTCGCTACCCCCCGACGGGTATTGGCCCGCCAGATGATCAGACGGGCCCCGAACATAACCCCCTTGGCGGCGGAATAAGGTGTTGGGCTCCGCCGCCAAAACACCCAGCGGCCGCAGAGGATAGGGAGGACGGCAACGCAAACACCGCATCTCCTCTTCCTCTGCGGCCCCACCGCGACGCATCGAATGGTGCGCCCCCATTTGGTCGCGGGAGATAGGGCGCGCGGCAACGCAACACCGACACGCCTCTCCTCTCGTGATCGCGCCCGACTGTGAGAGACAGACAGAACTGTCCCCGGCACCCGCACCATTGGACGTATCCTGCACAGGCCCCTCTAAGCCCACGCGGAGTGTCCACTCCTGGGATCTCTCTTAGCTTCACCGCGGGTGTCCAATCCACGGTTACTGAGCCCCCCTACCACGACAAGGTGGAGATCCTACGGGGGGGATAATATAATATCCTAGGATTTCCAGGATAACACACACGTCATCTGATTGCATGCTAGGCGGAGCCAGAGTACTATGATAGATAATCAGTAGAACAGACGGCACCATCATCATCGGCCCTGTATATAAACTTTCCCACTACTGGACATGAGCCTCTCCTCACTATGAGAAGGGTAAGGAGAAGGGTAAGGGCCATAGTTCACCCCCCTGGCCAAGTGTGGTTGGCAAACTTCACATGTCATTCAAGAACATTATGGAGAACTCTCAGACATGCAGGTTTCCTCATGCTGTTTTCCTTCACCATTAAGCAAGCGATAATTAACAATTTAACACGCGCATACTTCGAAAACTCATGATTCAATCTTATGTGCTGTAGATTCAAGCCCAAGACCCTGCGAAGCAGTCCGTCGGCCTCTCCACTATCTATCTAGGCTATCACACCATACTTAAAATTATTGCCAGCCTAACACAAACATACATCGAAAGCCTCGCTTATTCGTCAACTTTCCGTCCCAATCACATCGATTTGATAAAAACAAACATGATTGAAGCGAAACACGGATTCAGCACATGGCGGATCATTTACCGAGTAAAAATACGAGCACCGATGCTCAGACCTTCATCAAGGCGACACAGGCTTGAGATTAGCAATCTCTTGAGAAAGTATTAGCAAGCAAGACGTTATTTACCCAGCGCCCGCCTGATTTCAATCGGAGCTTCGATTTGCAGAGTGGAAAGCTCCTTGATAGAGATGTGGTGAGTATCGATGTTTAGGTTTGTCGATGATGCGGCTCAATGGTTTGAATTACAGATTGAATTGTTGATGTAATTTACAGTCACACCCAAGAAAAGCATATTTAATATAGGTACTTCAAATTTAATAAATAGACATTTGTAAATAGAAATCTAAAATAATAGCAACTGACACTGAAGTGACGAATTCTGAAATTATATGACCAATCAGTAACACATTATTATTGCAATTGTGTACCTATGTAAAACCACGACTTATGTTAGTTGCTGTTGGCTAGACCTACGGGTACATTTAAAAGTATTTGCTCAGCTTTGGCACAGCATTTGTAACATTGTTTCAGATGCATTGTTATGTTTTTCATAAAATGCATACCTACTTACCCATATTCTCGTACAAATGGTAGTACAAAAGTAACACCTTTTATAAAGCCTATTTTCTATATATAAATAAATAGTAGAGAGAGTAGCAAATCTTTAACTGGCATTAAGTCATTCATAGCTGAACGTTTCAGAAATTCATTCCATTACGAGTAGGTATTTGCCAATCGCCATTCATAGCTGAACCTTTCAGATATTCACTCCACCACCAGTATTTGTCAGTATGGTAACAGTGATTCTAGTAACAGATTTCCTCACCTCTAATCTACTCTAGCGTGCAGAATAAAACGATTGCCGCAATCTTGGAACTATCGATAACCCGTATAATTGAATTAGAGCGCATCCCCGCACTGGGTATATCTCGGCTGCCGAATAGATCTGAATTGATCCCAGCGCCACAGTAACGAGCGGTGGGCGACAATGCAAATTGCATCCCACAAATACTTTGCATTGCGCTTCTAGTTGCAGTTTATTTATTACGTTTCGGTATTACGTCTTAGAAATGCGTCGTAAGTTATCAGGGATATGCGTAGACTTATATCAGCTGTTACCTAATCTTCATTCATACGTCCTAAAACCAAAAATGTTCAAACTAATACAGTCTATTTTACCACCTTAGAGCTTCTTCTTTTTTCTTCTTTCAGTCGTTGTCGACTACTTTTGTAGTGTAGGCCTGCTTCAACCTTTTCCACTCCTCTCTACCCTGTGCAGTTTGTATCCAACGTTTACCTGCTACGGTCTTAATATTGTCTTTCCATATCATTTGAGGTCGGTCGACCCTTGATCTTTTCTGCCCATGTCTTAGAGGTGAAATATTGGAAATATTTTCTTGGTACACACGTCGTTAAAAAAAAGCTATTGATTAACATAAAAAATTAAAATACTGATTAAAATTTCATTACTTCTGTTTCAGTATTTTTGTCTTGGTAGTGTCATTGTGGTGACGGATTAAGAATACGAATTGTCACCACCCCATATCATCCCATGGGAGTCGTAAGAGCCGACAGAGGGAGCATATTATACAGAGAACAGCACTGTAAGAGAAGGAAAACTTGATACAAACCCTATACCAACCCGCTTGGCCAGCGTGGTATAGTAGGCCAATTCCTCCTTTCAAAGGAGAGGCCTAGTCCAGCAGTGGACTATTAAAGGCTGATGATGATGTGTGATGATATGTCAGCGAGGACATGTCTTTCTATAAACATAGAGCATATCGTTCTAATGAATCATTCGAAAATAGCTTGCACTCACAATAATAAGTTATCATTTAACTTCATCATCAATCAACTTCAACATATCGACATATTATCGGTGCGTCTAATCACAACTTAATATGGTACTTAACGTTTTGATAAAAAGATGAAAGATTTTGATAAAAAGAAATAAATTCATTCCCTAAGAGAAAGATCTAAGGAAAACATTACGTTACACTTGACTGATTTGTCGATACTTTGTAAGCACGTCACTAAATTGTAATAAGTTGAAAGTTATACGTGCAGATATGGAAAATCGGTTATAAAACTCGTATTAAAATGTTCGATAACGTTTGAAATACGACGAATATAAATACGGGAAAATACGGAGAGAAAATGTTAACGATTAAATAATAAATAAATATAGGTTACAGCCTAAAGACGCAGTAAGAATATTACATTGTAGGATTCGAAATGTACCTATCTCTTCTACGTGTTTCAGGAGATTAGGGCTAGTTAAATACAATAAAATGTATAATCACGTACTTAATACAATATTTTTTGTATGTTACGTTTTAGTACAGTATTACTAGATCTACAATATCTTATCATTAATTACAACTAATACATTTAAATAAACATGTATTTTGTTTGTGATAATTATTCTAACACAATTAATATTTTTTTCTGTATCTTCTTAGGACATATTCAGAAGGATATTGTTGACAATTTTTACCATAATACTATAAAAGACTATTCACAGTCAGGTATTTTTTTAAGTGGTAGGGCCAAGTTGTTTACGCTATGAATGGGCCGGCTCAACAGAGGAAGTAAAGCAGCATATCGCTGCAAACATAGTCAATGAAGACTATTAGCATTAATGCACTTTTTTCATCTCGACAATGCAACTACAATAAATTCTCATGCAAATAAGTTTACCCTCTTTCCTGAAAGTTGAACCTTTTACCACATTAGCGGCAAAACAGACACGAATACATTATGCAGATAGTGCTGGGAGATGACGTTTATTTGACACTTGATCCGAGTTTGCGTCACAACCTCACTCCCCAGGCACGCTTAACTCGATATCTCGGGTAATGCGACATATCGATATGATCGAATCGACGGCTATGAATCATTTTGAATATCTACTTCGAAATACTGCATTTTGGGAAAATAGGCTTATTTGAATACATACACACATAGACTCACGTCTGTTTCCCCGAAGGGGTAGGCAGAGGCATATTAAACGCCCACTTTTCACCAGTGTTTTGATCCCACGTAATAGGTGGCGAGCCTATTGCCGCTTATCGGGATATTTTGTTTGCCAGAGCCTCGTCCGTCCGATCGGCAGGTGCACCATTTGTAGGTGAGGTTGAAGTTATTTGAATATTACTTTTGAAAGGCTTTTTCTTTTGATTTATTTGGTTAATCTGACTTGATTTTGATCTTACTTGACCTGGAGGCTATGAAGTAATGCTCTAAGATGCAATTAGCAATTAGATATAGATAGATAGGTGTGGTGACGGATTATGAATACTGATCGTCACCACCTCATATCATCCGATGGGTGTCGTAAGAGCCGACAGAGGGACCATACTATCCATGGAACAGCACTGTAAGAGAAGGAAAACTTGATACAAACCCTATACCAACCCGTTTGGCCAGCGTGGTATAGTAGGCCAATTCCTCCTTTCAATGCAGAGGCCTCGTCCAGCAGTGGACTGTTAAAACACACATTTTTCCATTTACCCGCTTGTACTCTATTTCGTGGGAATTTCGGGAAATCCCCACGGGATAGAGCAGATGGAACACACATGCCAAGTTTCGACTTCGTGCATCTAATAGTTTTGGCTGTCTGTCTGTCATTCAGTCAATGGTAACGTAAAAAAATTACATGTATAGATTGCTGAACTATCGCCAACAGCTAAAAAAAAAGCTCCAGAGACGGCGCGAACTTATGAACTACATACACAACCTACATAAAGGTTATTCATGTGTGTGTATCATAAACGCCATAAAGGACTTTGATTCTCTATACTCGTAAATGAATTGATGTAATAATAACGATTTATTGAATGTTTTGCTTACCCAATTTGGCCACGGTACCTACAGTGATAATTAATGAGTGAACGAGGGATCTGAAATTATGACGTGGACAAAATAATTCACTGTCATACCATATTTAGTATAGCAAATTAACACGATTGTATATTACAGGTAAATCAGAATTACTGTTTGAATTTTTGGTGTTAAAATCATTGCCAGCGTTTATAAAACAGAAAATTGGTTGCGGCCAACAAATAGAATAGTACTACAAAATCAACAATAGGTTTCGGGATATTATCTGTAAGGTGATTTGTTGGCTACTGTTATTTTGAGATCACGTGAAGATTAAACAAATACCGGATTGAGCAGCGTGACAAATAAAATCAAATCAAAATCTTTATTTGTAAAGGGAGTATATCACTATATACTCCCTACTTGCATGAAAATAAATTCATGTATGAATCGCAAAGGTGTGAAAGAATTTAATAAAATATACGTTTCAAAGAGTTACAACGTGCTGAATAAAAGGGAATATATTAAATGCAAAAACGAATTGTGCTCACTTCCATTTCTGTTGGACATTTGCAAAGTGTACAGAGATTATTTTAATATAAATTACATTAATAAACACGGACATCATTATACGTGTCAGTTATTCTTATTTAATTCTACGACATTAATTTGGCAGTCACATAAAAAGTTTAAACCAATTATAACGCGCAATAGCAGTCACACTTTTACATACTACTCTCGAACAAGCCGTCTCGTCTATTTGAAAGACGGAGTTCAACCATCAGGGTTACCTAATCCAGGCAATTCCCTCTACTTCGACTAAAACAGTTGGGTTAAAAACCTCCTCTTCATATTATTACCATTAAGGTACGAAATAGTTGGTCAAATTAAATAGTAATAGATCTATGTCAAATGTCAAATTAGGAAATATTGTTCAATCAAGTAGGCAGTCGAGTTGAAAAGTACCACTGAAGAAGAAAATTTTCGTCAAACAGTTTCGACAATTTTGGTAAATAAGGTTCTTTACTTATGGAAGTAGATATGAGACAAAGAGCTAAATATTTGGTGCCTTTACGCTGGTAGCTCACAGTATTCCTTGAAATGCAAGTGACAGGCAACATTGTATTCCATAACATGCTAGAGTTTTTTACCTTCTTACTTTTTACTTACTTTGTACCTTCTAACAAAGATTTGCCATCTTAACATGCGATCAAATTATTTAAGTTTGAACACAACGTTTCTTATATTCAGACAGATAAAGTCCTGTTTCACTACCTATGTATGTATTATTTTCTAGATACATTTGAAATTGCTCAAATTTGTTTTAGTTATCTGCAAAATAAATTAAACAGGTACGTATCAGACAGCAACGATACTGACCAATAGTATAACTCTCTCTTATGGTCAGCCATGCAAAAAATTATTAAAAAAATACACAGCAAAGTTAAGAACATATTTTTACAATTTCCATATCCGATCGTTACATTGTAATACCTTTCAGTGCATGTTGTGTGGTCGACTAAAAACTGCGTCCGCTCATTAATGCCACGGCGGCAGTATTAATAGTGGTGCCGCAATCCCATTGAATTATTTTACATTTTGTCGCGGTACAAGTATAGAGATGTGCTACTGGGGATTTACATACGACATTCATATAATTCACTTAATTATTTTTCTTCGCAGGAATTCTGAATTTACATCCTATCCTACTATCCTTATCAACGCAAAATTCTGTGAGGAAACACTTTATGATCAAATTTGCAGTAAAAATCTCATTTATAAGAATACCATAGTTTTTTATTGCTGTGATATAAACTCTCAAGTAGGGAAGGTCGCGGGTAGAAGCTAGTAATACATACACGCACATAGGGTCTCCTAAGAATCGGATAGAAGTTAATTACTATAACTTACACGTTCCCCACCACACAATTCGCCAACTATAAAACGGCATACAGCTCCGTGTAATAAGAGGTGTACCTTTTCCGTTTAGTAGTCACATTGGAAGAATCCATGACGATGCGGAAATTTCGTAATTGGAAATCCTGATTTTGTCCGATACTTCGCACGAACAACTATTTCGTTTGCAGTTTTTATACACCAATGAAGCCAATATTGCATAATTATGTTATCGTGCCATTTTATCTACAGTCATTATATCATCAATGTATAAAAAATCGTAAGGTATTTTTGCCAAAAATAAATATCTTTATATGCATTTACAGACAAATATAGCTTAATTTACTTTAAAAACATTATTTTCATTTATTAAAAGCTCGTTCACTATTTGTGGTTTGCTGTGACATTTTTCTAATCCGATTTGCATCATACAGACATATGCGTAAAACCTCAGAATATGTCTAAACCAATTACGGTGCAATGATTCGTTTATTTTTGTCACAGTAGCAAACATGAACGCCATTTGTTCCGAGCAGGTTTGTTAGAGTAGTTAAATAGAACCTACAAAACCTGACTACTATGAAATTGGGATCTCAAATCATCTCGAAATTTTAACACAATGTTGTTTGGTCGCAATATTCCGTAGCATAGCTGGATAGATATTTAAGTGCTAACCCGATCATCCTACCTTCATTAAAAGCTTGCTCCTTTTCGTTCCGTTTACTTTTAATAGGTAGGTAGTGTTTCTTTGGCATTACTTCTGTTAGGCTTAAAACAATTAAAACCACACAACTATGTTTATGAGCTACAATTACCTCTTACTAGGTGCAAGTAAATCGAGAAATTGTACACATAGACGTAAGTTTGACAGTCATTTCAACAACGTGGACAAAATCAATTCTCCCAAAAGTATAAACAATCAATTACGCTCAAATCCCATTTAATTCAGTAATCACGTAATAGCTTAATCTAAAAATGAATTTGTGCGATCTCAGCATTTATTAAGCTTACACAATCGGAGTAAAACGAAAGTGGATTGGAAAGTGTGGAAAGTGGACATTTTGATTCGCAATTAACAAATCAGTATGCACGCAGCGTCCCTCACAAAAATCCTTTACGCGTTTATCCATAAAGCGAACGAGTTTAGGCGCTGCATAGACATAGACACTTTCATGTTTTGTGTGAGGACACTAAACAGAGTTCTGAATTATCACAGAATCTATATTAGTCTGAGATCTGCTGAAGAGCGACCTTCACCGAACTGGTTTTTGGATGAAATGTATTTATATCAAATTTTGCATGTCAAAGTATATATCGCGAATGAGTTAGCAAAAAAAAATCTGGTCCAGGCTAAAAAATTTGCCAACCGCTTTTCCTGACAGGTAGAGTAGAGGTAGAGTCAATCATTATCAGTCCGGTCGTAGATACTATTTGTGACCAGTTGCTTCCACTTGATACATGAATCAGAATGATTTTCGTTTAGCTAGCTGATAACTAATTACCATCGTTGCCAGTACAAACAACATTAACAAACTACAACTCATAACACAGCAGTGCGTAACTTTTCACACACATACAAATAACCAGTTTGTATCTGATGAATGTTAATGGATGCAACAAATACCATTTTCCGTGATGTTTTGCGCTGTCAGGACACGTTTACGCAGCGCCTAAAACGAACGACGTAAATGCAAATTTTCGCAGCGACACGGCATGCCCACCACGTCCTGTATTTTGTCAGCAAACAGGTTTTTAATTAATTCGCTTATTTATTTGAGCCGTCAGTGATGTGGTGAAGCTATTGGATCCCAATGTATCGTACACGTCGATATTGGATTACTATGGTTGAATGTAAATGCGATCGTTGTTGTCCTAAACTGTTCGTTTTTATTGTAAACATTGATATTTTTTTGTAATTTATAAAAAAGTGTTTAGCACCAATTTATATGCAACCATCAATAGATACTTTATTTTATGTTCGACAAATATTCTTTTAATGGCACGCAAACCTTGTCTAGTTGTTAAGATATTTATGAATAATTGGTTTACTTTTGTAAGCATAATTATAAATTGGTTGCCTCCACTAAGAGTTCAAAGAGTTTTAGAAATATTATAAAACTAAACGCGTAAACTCTGCACAAGGGTAGGCTCTGAGGACAGCGATTTACCAAAGTATTTTTCATTTATGCGATAAAGAATAGAACATTCCCTGTATGTTCAATTTTTTTATTTACAAGGCGTAATTAAATGTCTTTTTACTATAGTCGGCCAATTTAAAAACATTTTTTCAATAAGTAGGTACAAAGATCTCTTTGTGATAGAATAATACTAACAAGCAGTAAAATCAAAAGAATAAATTTACGTTGAACAAACACTATCCAACCAGTACAGTAATTTGATTTCCTTTATTCCATAAATATCTGCTCCCTCCCATATGATAATGTAGTCCAAAACATTCCACCAAAACAGAATAGATATATGCCTAACAACAGTCAATGTTTACGGGATCAACCGTCTATTCCAACGGATCCTGTCTGGCAGTCAAACTTAGTTCTGCAGCATTTGCAGTTAGGAAAGTTCGCTAATTCACAGACGTAGATACTGCTAGACTAGTTTACTTTAGTTACTTTCACAGTGTAATGTCTTACGGGATACTATTATGGGGTACGGCGGCCGATATTCAGACAATTTTTGTTATTCAAAAGAGGGTCATACGTGCAATATATAAGTTAGGTGCTAAAGATTCTTTACGAGATAAATTTAAAGAAGTAGAAATATTTACTGTTGCATCGCAGTATATATTTGCTAATTTAATGTACGTTAAGAAAAACTTAACTCTTTACCGTAAAAATAGTGACTTGCACAAAGTGAACACAAGGAATAAGCATAAACTAGTGGGCACTAACTACCGTCTACATAAAGTTCATAACTCATTTGCGGGACTCGGTATACAATTCTTCAACAAATTACCTCTGGAAATAATGAATTTACCTCTGCACAAATTTAAAACCACTACTAGGAATTTTCTTTTAAAAAGGGGTTATTACACTATTAAAGAATTTCTAGATGACAAGACATCATTGGTCTAGTAGCTTTTTTTAAATTCACCATTATTGTTATTTTTATGACTGTGTAAAATACTCTCTTCTTAATTAGTAACATGTTAAGTGGAGGTGCCTCGTGAACACATGATTTTTGCAGGATTTGGATATTATTATGATTTGTTGAATGTAATTTAACATTATTTATCCCTGATAATATCGTTGTTCACGTGGAAAGTGGAGGTAATTGGCGGTCATGGTCAGTATACCAATAGATTGTTTCTTACTGCCGGTTCGTATACCGTTATCGTCATGCTCACTAAAATGTCATTTCTTGTGGTGGCGTCGTGTGTCGGGTCATCCCTGTCCCTCTAATATGGCGAGAGGGATGATGGCTGGCACATGTGTCATACTCGTGAACGGGTGCTACTTGCGATGACTGGTCGATGACGGTCTTGCGGGCTGGTATTAGATTTTAATATTTAACTGCATCATTTCCATCATGGGTCTGATCACTTTCGCGGGTTGCCTGCATTATTAGGTATATATAATGTAAGTGGATGCTCCTGTTTCACCATGTCTATTCTGAGGAGGTTAACCAAATGAACATCAAAAGTATTATGCTTGAGTATTATTATGTACAGTAAATATATACAAGTGATATAGAAGGTGTAACAGTTGCCGCACCTTACAAAATGTAAATTATGTGTATTATGCAAAACCTGGCGATGAAAAAGAGTGACCGTGAGTTTTATTGCCCGTTCTTTCTCATGGCTTTGCGAACGTGGCAGTAAGTCTTTAAGTAATAATTTAATAAATTTATTATTATGACGTTCTTAAGCGTCTTTTTTTTTAATTTGAAAATTTGAATTTGAATTTGATCAAAAAATATATCACATCCTAATCCCGGCAACGTTCACACATTTTCATGTTTAAAACCTTTATATATTGTTGAATTTTTTTCCCGCGATAACGGGATATTGCACGCGGTAATCACTATCGCATATTGACGTTATGTCACCAGCGATGTTAACCATTTTGCTACTTATTTGCGGCGGTGTTGATTGGCTACACCGTGCCGTGATTATGATGTTTGGTATAACAATAACTGCAATACAGTGGTGATATTTTAACATGCGTGAAGCTTTTAGCAAGAATTATTGTTTTGTTAGAAACGTAATAAGGTAAAACTGCTGTCATTGTTGAAGCACATTTCATATCAATATTACATGCTCACGCCTTTTTCCCGTCGGGGTAGGCAGAGACAACAGAACGCCACTTGCTTCTATCGTTGCAAACCTCACGCGCTTCCTTTACATTCATTACTCGTTTCATACATGCTCGCCGGTTACGGGTACTTCGAACTTTTCCGATTTTCAAGACGTCCCCAATTTGGTCGTCGTACGTCTTACGATGTCTGCCGCAACCGGCTTGCCCACACACCTCTGCCATATATATTTGATTCGTCAATCGCAACGCAATCCTGCCATATAGATCCCGCATTCAATGTCTCTCATATCTTGCATGCAGCTATCCATGAATAAATTGAACAACCAGGGCGAGGCTGCACACCCCTGTCTGACACCATTAGAGATGTCAAACCAGTCTGTATAGGCACCATTAATTCAGACACAGGCCCTAGAATCCCTATAAAGAGATTCTAGAGCCCTTATTATAAAGTTGTCCACTCAATATATAGATAGCACCTTCCATAGTTCCTTTCTATTTACCCTATCATAAGCCTTTTCCAAGTCTGTGAACGCGCAATATAACTTCTGGTTTTTTGCCAGACATTTTTCGGTAACGCAACGCAAGGAAAAGACTTGATCCGTATATCCCATTCCCTTCCGAAATCCCGCTTGCACATCCCATATCTTGTCATTAGTCACGTTTACTACTCTATCAATCAATATACTGGCATACATGTTTCCAACAATAGTGTTGAAGAAATTAAATATTAAAATATTGTTGAGAAGGCATGCTTTGGAGGCCGGGCACCGCTTTCTGTTCTAGAATTCGACAGAATTTTGGCTTTGCCACAAAATAACTGCCGCCTGCGCTCCATAACCCAAGGAATAGTGATTTTTTACGGCTAAGAATAGCTATTTTCCATGGTTTAGACTAGTATCAATTTATTCAAGACTCCATCATCGCTCTAGTCACATCCAAGACTTCACACGCCTTGGACCCACTTACTGGTCCAACCAGATATGACTGAATATCAACTTTTCCACAGAGCGACTGCCGTCTGACTTCCGCAACCCAAAGGGATAGCGATATTCCATGTTATAACGATATTTAGACCAGTATCAGTTAATTTGAGGGTACTAACTCCCTGTAACGACTGTCAAAGGTCTTCATGACAGCCGGGACCGACGGTTTAACGTGCTCTCCGACGCTCGGGGCAAGCGATAATAAACATTTTAATATGCACTTAACTTCGAAAAGTCATTGGTGCCCGCCGTCGTGGATTTGAACCCGATACCCTCTGCATGGCAGTCCGTGGGTATCTCCTCTAGGCTATCGTTGCCTCTTTATTCAAGACTATTGACTCCTAATCACGACCATCAAAGATCTACGTGACAGCTGGGACTGGCGGCTTACGACCATTTTCAATATTCGAACTAACTATAGATAGATCTGTAGATTTTAGATTCGTGCTTGACATATTTTGTATGGAGTTTATATCAAAAACGAATCTAAAATCTACAGAAGAGAGAATTCCGTAGTTAACTAGTTTCGAGGCATGGCGCAAGCGATAATGAACGATTATCGCTTGCGGCAGAGGCATATTAAACGCCCACCTTTCGCCAGTGTTTTGATCCCACGTAATAGGTGGCGAGCCTATTGCCGCTTATCGGGATATTTTGTTTGCCAGAGCCTCGTTTGTTGATCGGCAGGTGCACCACTTGCAGGTGAGGTTGGCTTGGGACCCTAAGTTCTCGGTGGGAACCCTATGCACCGAATCAATAAAATCAATCGAAAGATACTATTAAAGTATTATGCCAGATGCGTAGTACCTCCAACATATATTATAATGCTAGTAACATTTTGAAATTCCAACTAGATTCCGCTTCGTTTATCAACTAAGTAGGTACATAATTTTACCTTATTAAGTTTTGTTTTTGAAATCATTATGAGACACTATCACTAGGTCATTTCGTTCATTTTATGTTGAAAATGTAGTTCTGCTGATTTATGTTCTGCTACATGTTTAAGGTAGTGTCTTATCAGTTGCGCACTTGTGGAACACAACGTAGGTACGTATGCAAAAAATAGTTTTGTCATCTCACCAAAGCTTGGATACAGAACCGTTCAATATTAGATTAAAGCACAATTTTGCCATGTCTGGATAGGCATTATTTTTCAGATATGTTACTCAAAATCGGAACTGCCAATTATAATTGGCAGTTCGATTTTGAGTTATGTTATAACCCTTTTACTGGTAGTGGCAATATTTATGCCACCAACTTTTTTATTTTTTTTTCTTGTACGACAATACTACTTCTTAAAAAGTACCAATTCTGTGTGATAATGAACCTATCACAGATTATTAAAAAAAAAAAAAACATTGACACATTT
The DNA here is from genome assembly GCA_944739405.2 of Euclidia mi. Lineage (NCBI taxonomy): Eukaryota > Metazoa > Arthropoda > Insecta > Lepidoptera > Erebidae > Euclidia > Euclidia mi. The sequence continues at coordinate 32,042,610 of OX123192.2, forward strand.
GACAATAGTCAAATTTTTGCACGGAGGTATTTAAAAAAAAATCATCAGTTTACGACCTGTATAAAAATCCAAGAATATCTTCATATTGCGACGTAGCCAGGTTACGATTTTATATTTATTGTAAAGTAAATGGTATTCTAATTATGCTATACTATAATTTTTCTAACAATAACTTCTAATTGTTCTCAAAATTGGCTCCGATCATGTGGCAACATGGTGGCAACATATATGCCATTACCAGTTACCATTACCATTGCACTTGTCCGGTTTGTTTTAGATTTGTATAGAAATATATAAGTAATCTTTACTTTTCATATTTTCTTTGACAATGAGTAAGCGAAGACAAGTATTGGCGGACAAGCAAATAAAAGAAGAGCTTGAACATCTATTCGGTATACCAGATGGCTCTTTATCTGAAGATGATGAAGTAGTGACAGATACCGAGTGCGTTGAAGATTCAGATTTGCTTTCTGTGTTATTAGGTAAAGATGCTCTGATTAGCTCAGCATCGGAACAAGTACAAGAAAGTCCCTGCCTAACAAATTCACCCCAACCGTCTTCATCTAGAGCAGATGTTCAAATTTTTCTCCATTGGAAACTGCAAGATTTCAGTAATCTGTGTCTGAAGCCGGAGAAATCCCAAACTTTTCAGACTTTTCTTCTTCATCAGATGATGAATCGGATGCAGATGAGGTCGAATGGAAAAAGCAATCTTGGCAACAAAGTCCTAACTTGGAAAACTTCGATTTACTCTGTTCAAAAAAAACTATCAAATGCCCATTACTTATACCAGAATATACAAAACATATGGGTAGTGTCGATTGTTTCGACCAAAAAAGAACATCATATGCCGTGGGTAGAAGAAGTCGCAAATGGTGGACCCGAATATATTTTTTTTATAGATGTTGCAATAACCAATGCCCAAATGTTACATCAAACATACACCCGAGAGCACAATGTTATGAGCCAAAAACAATTCAGAATTGCTTTTTAAAGGGAGCTGGTGGATAATAAAATCTTTAGAAAAAAATCATTCCAATCAACGCCAAAATATGTAACTAAAAAAAAAGAATCGAGTGGAAGAGACTCATGAAAGACAAAAATAATTTACGGTGTACCAGAAGAAATCAGCTTTGAAAGATTAGATGAACACTGGCCTATAGAAATAGAGACTTATAAGAGGTGTCGCTACTGCAGCACTAAAGTAAATAATAAGAGGTCTAAAATAGAATGTGAACGGAGTAAAGTGGCACTATTTATACATCCATGTTTCAAATTATTTCACCAAGAAAATCAATGAACGATTCGTCGTTCATTGATTTTCTTGGTCCCTCACTGGTGCTGGCAAGGATATTGCCACCATGTTTTTTTCTTATTGTAAACATGTATAATTTTTTTTCTTGAACATTAATTATTAAACTACCCACAATGATTCCATAAAACGAAATTTTATTTTTCTGACATAAAAAAATGCTTCTGCCAGTGAAAGGGATAATATAACTGTAATTTGTAGGACTGTAGTAAAACTGATTCTAAATGATACGGAATTTACCACTTTTTCCCATCTGGTTTTTCTGTTCTGCATTCTTAAGGTCCGCACTAGAATTAAATCTTACCTATATCAAACATTACTATCAATAATCTTTAGCCCGACCGGCAAATTCTCAGGCAATGGTGACTAATTCGTGGTATTCCTAAAAATATCGAAATATCTTTCACAATAACAAAGAAAAACATAAAAAATTCAGTTCTACAAAATCAACTCTGATGACTCTACTAATTACATTTCATTCATTATAAAATTTTCATTCACACAGTTATTTACATACATTCGTTTCATTGATACCACAATGTTAATTAATTTTAATTGCGGTAGAACTAATGTGAATGCATATTTCGTGTTAGAGGTGGTCTGTGCATTTGTGCTGGCATTTTGAATTATTTATTAGTACACACGTGGTCCGTAGACAAATATTATTTATAGTTATACACACGCTGTTTGCTGCTGAAAGTAAACGAAATAGACGAATAAGACCTAAATTCTAAATAAAAGTTTTCGTTGCGTACAGAATCGCGGGCTCGCGACTTTACAATTACAGGTATATACAACCAACGGGCACAAGTATTCAAAATACAAAAATGTGTAAAACGGTGACATGGATGATAAGATGTGTCTGTGTAACCCGTTACACTCAGCTTAGCCATAATCAATGAGGCGGCCGGTTATATACAGCAATGCACCATCATCATTAGTTTTCCTAGCTTCTGGCTGCGATTGATCGTTTGATGCGACAAAAGGTAATCCATGTGTTATTGTGATGTACAGGCTATATTGCGCAAAGTTTTTTCCGTAAAATCCGTACAGTACTTTTTGTGTGAATATAGACATCCATCGCTTTCGCTTTTATAATGATAGTGAGATTGGAATGAGACTTCATAGTATTGTTCACACTTGAATTTGAAACCAAATTAGCGACTAAGAAGTGATAGTACTTAACAGCTAAGTTGGGAAAGCAACTAAATAAAGCCAGATAGAAGGGCATGAAATGAAGAACTATTTACTTAACAAATCGATAGCTCGAGAAGTAAAATCGTTGTGTGTCCTTCGTATTAATGGAACAGGTTACGCTCAAATGATCCCAAATGATCCAACTGTTAGTAATAACTCTACCCAGACAGACCAAAAATAGCCTTAAACAGCAATGCATCGATTTTTATACCAGTATCAGCACTCCTAATTGGCGATGTCATTTATCATTCGAAATGGCAACACTGACTGCCAATTAATGCGTAGCTACCAAAAATGTAACTACGAAATTTTCTTTATTAAATCCAGCGTCTGTTTCATTTGGAAATATTACACTGAACATTTACTCTGAAGTTTATTAATTGCAATGCCAAAGTTCTATGTCGAAGTAACGCCTGTAACTTCTTAAGTTTAACTCACATGTGAAATGTTGCTATAACAAATTACGCAGGCGCTTGTAACTCGTTTTGTCCAAAGCTTTGCAGTGTTCGTTCAGTATTCTGTTATACTTACACTCTAGGTAATGAACATTTTGTATGCTGATACCACAAATAATGATTACTTGTCTATTTCTTTTAATAAAATAATGTAAATAATAGGTACTGCTAGGTATATACTAAGCACAGAAGCATGCTTCCGATCAAGGATGAATTATTGTTTCTTTGGCCAGTGTTATTAATTGGGAAATGGTTCGTAATGCTGTTGCGGCACCCAACTGTCATGCTACCGCTCATTCAAAATATGAAGTGTGTAAAAATGTGGCGATTAGTTCAATATAAACTCAAACTCAAATATGTTTATTTCCATAAAAATGTTTAAATTTTTTGGACACGTCCGAAAGGTCATACAAATTAAAAACTAAAAAAGTTACTTTAAATGCATATTAACATTATTGAGCATTGAAAAAAATGCCTGTTCAGAAAGTAGAGCCTCGTGAGAAGAATCAGGCAAGAAACTCCGGGCCACTCTTGTGTTGATTCTATACAATTTAAAAACATAGTAACTACATTGAATTTTTCATATGTATATGAGCTGGTGTGTCTATAATTCTGTTGTCAATTAATAAGGTTTTTTTAATAATAATATAAAAGTACTAAACTAGCATAATATAGACAAAATAACTCACACTCACATGAAACTTAACACTAATCAAACATAAGTAGCCTGTGGGACCGAGCAAATTAATCCCAAGCATTTTTGTCTTCAATATAATCTAGCACAGAATAGTACCCTTTTTGACAAAACTTACGTTTTATAACCTTTTTGAATTTATTAAAACTTAAATTTTGTATATTGCTTGGCACTTTATTGTAAAAGCGCACACAAAAATCTTTTCAAGGCCAATGCCTTGAAAAGATTTTTTTATTTTCTCTAGCCGGGTGGCTGGCACTAAGGTCTGGCACTCGTCATTAACGAGGTGTGGTAAGTCATTAATATACACTAAAAATAAAAAAGGACCGAGGATTGAACCCTGTGGGACGCCCATTTTGTCTACAGACCTATGAGAACGCGTGCCGTTGACATCAACTTTCTGAATCCTATTACTCAAATATGAAGTAAGAAGATGCAGAGCAGAACTACTTAAACCATAGTGATTTAATTTCCTGATCAATGTATCATGTTCTACACAATCAAAGGCCTTGGACAAATCACAGAAGACACCTTAGGCATCATGTGAATCCTCCCAGGCATCAAATATATGTTTTACAAGCTCAACAGTGGCATCGGTCGTAGAGCGCCCCTTTGTAAAACCAAATTGTTTAGAGTGTAGAAGCTCGTTGTTATTAAAATAACTTTGCAGTTGGTCTAGAATCAATTTCTCATAAATTTTGCTGAATGTGGGCAGCACAGAAATTGGCCTATAGTTGGTGGGGTCTGATGTGCTACCTGCTTTGTACAAAGGTATTACCTTGCTATCTTTCATAAGATCATGAAATACACCACAGTCAATACACTTATTAAATATTAAAGCTAATCTGTTAGCAGCTAAAACAATAATGGATTTGGTAATAGTAACGGAATTCCCCCACAAGTCTGCAGTGTTCTTTATATTTATAGTATTAAAAGCTTTTATAACAACTTTTGAATTTATATATATATATATTAAAATGAGAAAATACTATAAATTATACTCATGTTTTCTTTCAAAAGAGATTCCGCTGCATTGGTTGATGAGTCCAAAGATATAGTAGTAATAACGGAGATATCAGTAAAAAAACTTTCAAACGCCGATGCAACTTCTGAGTCTGATGTAATAGTGTCGTTGTCAATGTTCAAACTAAATTTAGAACTTTTACTTTTAACTTTCCCAGTTTCACTGTTTATAATATGCCATGTCATTTTATCGTCACTACTCCTAATCCATGAACTCAGATAAAGAGACTTAGCTTTCTTGCAAAGTTTTCGAAATATCCTTGCATAGTTTCTAACATAATTCTGAAATTGTTCACTTAAATTAAAGTTTCTCTCGTCATATAGAGCTCTCGTCATATTCCAAAAACGAAATTATACGCGCGTATAAAACGCTAATCTGAAACCGCCCTTAGTCAGTTACGCGATTCTAAGTCCTAAACAACCCTTTTTGACATTTTTGTCTGTCTGTCTATCTGTCTGTCTTTCTGTTTTTCCGGGGTATACTCTGGAATGGCTGAACCGATTCAAATGAGACTTTAACTGGAAGGTAGAGGACTTTATAGCGCTACATACAGGGTGTAAAAAGACCCTTAACGAAAACTGAAATCCCATGTTGTACCAATCACTACGAACATTTTTTACTTCGGCACCATACCTGAGAAATTACTGGTTCAGGAGATATTGAGGCTCAAAGTTAGTATGGAACTTTTCTAATTAGGTAAAAAATCGATGCATATACCCCGCCAATATGTTCTTTAGATGCCCTATGACTCCATGGATAAGTAGGTATTTCGAGCATTGCACATGCGCGCTTTAAATTGTGGTTAAAAAATGTGAAAAATTAAAAAAAAAACGTTTCCCAGGTATTATTTTTGGTTAATATGACTTGGCATGATGTCCACAATGAGTAGACTTCGGCTTGGTGATGGGCCTTGTGACACCCTGTATAGGCTACAATTTGACCCGATAGTTAGCGCTGTTGTCGCGATAACAAGTCTTTACTTCTTCTATTCATCTATACGTCTATGCATATAAATAAAATTGAAGTGTCTGTCTGTGATTTCAAAATAACTATGTTTTTTCAAGTGCATATAGTTAGGTACACGATTCTAAGTCCTAAACAACCCTTTTTAACATTTTTGTCTGTTTTTCTGTCTTTCTGTTTGTCCGGGGTAATCTCTGGAACGGCTGAACCGATTCAAATGAGACTTTCACTGCAAGGTAGAAGACTTTATAGCGCTACATATAGGGTACAATTTGACCCGGTAGGTAGCGCTGTTGTCATGACACCTATCTATGTATAATTATATGTAAAAGCAAAGGGTCAGTCATCTTGAAATCTGGAAAATCGCCGGCCGTATAAAAATTAGTAGTAGTAGTAGTAACTTTTATCCGCATGCAAAGCCGCTAGTAGAATATAAGTAAGACGTAATTCTCGTACAAGAACAATATCAAAATACAAACCAGAGTAATAAAATCATACAGCTGGACGGCAAAACGCGAGCTGGTATATATGTCGCGAATTCAAACTTAACTGTAACATCTATTCGTAACCTTATCTGCCTCCGATAGGAAAAAAGACGCATCTAACATTTTTTTCCAGATTTGAGTTATATACATTGCCGGAATCAGAAAAAAGGTGCATTTGCCTGTATTTTTAATATTTTTCTAACTTTCTACAGTGCGGTTTTAGCGCAACAAAATAGGGCGCTTCTGTTCATTTGTTTACACCCGATTGAAGATGAAAAGACAAATTTATGTGAAACTTAATTAACTAGTCATTCAAAATATCAAAATTAATGGTAGACATTCTATAGGTATCGAGGAGATATCGGACTATTTCTTGCATTCTCTGATACCCGACGATCGACTGGAGACTGACACTGACTACCATCGTCACATCCGGCAATGGGCTGCTTTGCGACCCATTTCACCAGCGTCAGACCTACCATCCTATGATGAATTTATAAATGCTGTCAGAACTCTGCCGCCTAGCAATGCTTAAAGTGAAGATTAAATCTGCAACAAGATGATAAAGGAAGCTTGTAAAACATCTGCTGAGACCATTTTGTTTGTGTTTAAGCGTTGCATAGCAGAAGGTATTTTTCCTCGTATATGGCGCAGTGGTTACATTAAGATCATACCAAAAATAGGAGATAAACCATCCGATGACCCTAAGTTAAATAGGCCAATAACTTTGTTACCATCATAAGGAAAGCTTTTAGAACGTCTCGTAGTTCCCCGGCTTCTGCCGGGCGGTATTAGATTTAGCGATAGACAATTTGGCTTCACAGTAGGTAAATCGATTGTCGACGCAGTCATATCGGTTAGGAAGATAGTCTCGTCATCAACAAAACAATATGTGCTAGGTATATTCTTAAAAATATCTTGCGCTTTCGACAACGCATGCTGGCCAATGCTTTTACTTAAAGTCTCGTGGATGCTTTAGTAACATATATTCCCTCATTTATACGTATTTCATACATAGAACAGCAAAGTTAAAATTAGGCCACTATGCTGTGTCGAAGACGCTGACCATGGGTTGTCCGCAGGGATCAGTGTTAGGCCCATATTTATGGAACCTAGGGTTTGACGACTTTCTTAGCATAGCACTACCACCAGGTTGCTCATTGACTGGATATGCAGATGACGGTCTTTTGCTTATTCAATCCAATACTTGGGTAGGACTTCAAAGGTTAGCTAATCTATGTTTAGATTTAAACAATGTTTACATTTTTCTCCGCAGAAAACATTTCAATTACTTTTGAAAGGGAACTTAAAATCACCGCCATGAATCAAATTCAACAACATCACCATTAGGAACAAAGAAACAGTTTGTTCTTTAGGGTTAGTTTTAGAGTGAAACTTTTCATTTGTCGAGTACATTAAAATAGTTGAAAAAGATATTAACTGCGACACAGAGGCTTTCGTTCAAAACTTTAAAAGTAATTTATGGAGCAACATATCTGATGGCTGATAGAGCTACTATCGGTGCTGTACGACGTAAATTGCTACAAAGTCAATGTCTCGCGTTGATATTTTTGTGCAAGGCTTATAGGACAGTAAGTATAGAAACTTTGCCAGTACTGGCAGGTGTATTTCCAGTCGATCCAGAGGCAGAAAGACGAGCAGCAATGTTGTACGTGACACGAGATAGCATGAAACTAAATTTTCTAGCTCCGCGTGACAGACATAAGATCGCTAGGTTGTAGAACCATCAATCCGCAGTCTCTGACGATCTTCTTGATGACTGGCAATGTCGCTGGAACACATCAACTAAGGGCCGTCACCTCTACCAGTTCTTCCCATGCGTCCCAGAGCGACTGGCGAGGAACTGTTTGGAGGTGGATCACTGTCTAGCCCAATTTCTTACAGGGTCATGGTAACTTTAAGAGGAAGTTGTATTCATTTAAGCTTGTTGATTCACCGTTATGCGAATGTTCAACATCTGGCAACAATTGTGACAAATCTGCTCATCACATTCTATGGGAATGTACTCTTTGGCAAATCGAACGTAATAACATGCTTAACGAATTAGAGGTAACTGCTGAAGTAGCATACTATACGGATCTTGTGGCAAGTAGGACGAATTTCCGTGCGTTTAGGCGTTTCTGCCATACATATTACTGGAAACAGGTTGTTCAAAAGTTAGGCCCCCTTAATGCTCATGTCCGTGGTGTTTATCTTTTCTCACTATTATCTATATCTCTTCGTTGCTTGTCTCCCGCTTTGTTAAAGAGGGAAGTGGATTGTTTATTTTCCAACTCCTACAATATACTTCTGATCAAGTTCGTTGCGGGTTCCAAAACAGTTTAAAATTCCCCGGGACTTCACGAGTTTCAAAACTCGTTGTCATCAATGGTCACTGCTGCTGAACCTGGCTACACAGGTGACACAGTAGTGGGAATGAGGGTGGGACTAGTCAAAAAATTATAACAAACGCAAATAAATTTGTTAGTATTTTATTTCAAGATGAGAATGGCATAAATTAATTATTTACATAAACATTTAAACTAATTGAAGCAGTTAAATTTAACAAACATTAAAATGTTGTGGTCTGAAAGCGTGTTACAAACAGTAATGATAATAATAACAATACAAATACAAATAAAGCTCAAATACCGCATTCTTTATAAATTCAAATACATGCATTCAATAACAGTATAAATTACAGAATTTGATACAATTTGAATAAATATGCATTACTATTATAGTGCTTTATAAAGCATATTTTAAATATCATGAATTTAATGATGATGTTTATACCACTAATCACAAGTACGAAAATTATACGTAAATTATCAATTTGACGTTCATACGCGTCACTTTGTGAACTAAGTGAATAATTTGACTTTGACCCTTAAATTACACATAGATTGACAATTTGACGTTCATATGTGTCACATGTGTGTTCAGTGAATAAAAATTATATAATATCCAATTAGAACAGCCGTTGACCCACGAGCTTCGGTATGCCAAGCTCCTGGTCAAGTATAATAGCACCGCAAGTGCAATGCCGACGAAACGTAAAAGAAAAGAGAACGAGCTAGCAGTCAACGGAATGAATAATTATTAGGTCACCGATATCCGACATTCGCCCAAAGAAATGAAAATTTCATCTAGATAACTTCTTCAAACAAACTCACAGACTATGACAGGCTAAGACATGTAGAAGAAAAAGAAAGTAGATGGGTCTTTAACTCAACAGCTGATCAATGGAATAACATGGCGATAGGTCGATGGCTCAAACAGAATTTCAAATCAAAATGATTTAAAATAGTTTTGATATATAAGAATCGTGTAAACTACAACTTGTTATTGTTAGATAACAATAATTTAAATATCAGAATCAATAACACGCAAAGCCATTTATTTTCCAAATATTTTGGTCATATTGTTATACCTTGGTAGCGATCAAAATGTAAGTAGACTTGCTGAAATGCTCAATAAAGTCCGTGTGGTGACGGATTAAGAATACAGCATGTCACCACCCCACATCATCCCATGAGTGTTGTAAGAGCCGACAGAGGGAGCATATTATGCAGAGAACATCATTGTAAGAGAAGGAAAACTTGATACAAACGCTATACCAACCCGTTTGGCCAGCGTGGTATAGTTGGCCAATTCCTCCTTTCAAAGGAGAGGCCTAGTCCAGCAGTGGACTGTTAAAGACTGATAAAGTTAATAAAGTCCAAATTACATTGGTGAAAATAAATACTTTGTTGGGCAATCCCGACATGTTATTTATGAACAATTTCGAGGTGAGAATTACACTTAGCATTTTGTCGTATGATAGCTCCCAATTCAAGATTGTAAGTCAGTATTTCCCACCTAGATAAATTTGATTGAACGTATCCTGTTTTGAGCTATTACATTACGTAAGGATAGATATAACATGTCAGATTTATGTTATTTGCACGAATCTCAATTAATTATAAATTGATATATACATCCCTCCGTAATAAAGTTTCTATCATCAAAATTCGCAAGCAATGGTATGTTTCCCGAATCATGTGCCTGAACTCAACAGCACATGATTCCTTCATATTATTATTCATATTGACATAACGATGACATAAGACGACCACGACAAAAGAAACCCATACTTGTTTCGGCAACTTATCTTAAGAGAAAATGAATCACACTCGGAACTATGTATAGTTGAAGTTACTATTTATGTAATCCTGTTTTTTGTTCCTTTCAATATAAATTCGTATTTAAAAAACAAAAATCAAATATAAATTTGATTTACAATCCAAAATTCAAATATCGAATCTTTATTTACAATCCAAAATGTTTTAAGAAATATTTCCAAAATGTTTTATGCTTTATGTATAATTCATAATTATTAATCAGCAAACAATACAACACGGGTTTATAATTAGTTATATTTACATATATGTATACGTCAAAAAATTTAAAAGATATATTCGAAAACTTAGTAAAAATTTTTATATATATATACTTTTTAATAATCAAAGCAATAAGTATTGGATGTTCCACTCGTAGATGATAAAGCCTCACAGGCCATCGAATCATATTCAGCTATAGCAACATTTATAAAGACCCATTATAAAAGGACCGAGTATATAGAACATTCTAGTATAAATCTGCAGATCAACCAGAAATATTCACGGAAGCTGTTTGATCTGCGAAGTATACATTTGCCAGTAGTTTTACACTTTAATTTGCAAGTGATAAGTCTAATAATAGATGTTTCCTTGAGCTCAGACATCTTCACATCTTAAAGTGAGGTCCACAACGAGAGCGTGCAACGTCACGAAGATTTGGCGAACTAAAAATTAAAGTGCTAAAGACGTAGAATATTTCATTCAGATTGCTCAGTCGCTAAAGTAGCTTATCTTTGTAGTTCGTCGTGTGAACCGATGATCAAAGATATGAAACAACGCTCGCTAGCCAGCCTAGCTCCAAACGCTTGCTCCCGGTGTGGCCTATACTTAAAATTGTATTGTAATCAAACTTTATTAATTGGAAATTTCGTCAATATGTTTTCAAAGTATTTTCTTTACATTTCCACCTCAATTCTGGACATCTTCTTATAAATATCTTAGATTTTATGCATTTGATGCACATTACTTTGTTAGAATATATTTCGTAGTATATTATAAATTTATCAATCTATCCATAATGATTAGCAAAGTATCTGAGCCTCGTGTTAATATTATTAGTGCTAAACTAAATAATGTATCAGAAAAATATATCTTCACAGAAGACGTATTATTAATTCGATTTTAGTTATTCAGAAGCTCCTTATATTTGATTTACTTAACCGCAACTTTTTGAAACCGTTTTATTTGCTAGACAGACATATAGAAATACTAGAGGACGCCAGCAGCTACGCCTGCATTTTATTTTAATTTACCCGTTTTGGGCGATCCCGTGGGAGTTTCAGGAAATCCCTTCTTAGTGCACCCCTACGGTCCCCAAGGAACATACATGCCAAATTTCAGCTTCCTGTTCCCAATAGTTTCGGCTGTAGCGTGTCTTTCAGTCAGTCAGTAACGCAAGGATTTTATATATTAAGATTATCAAATTAAAAAAACAATAATGCAACTATATATACATAAATAAAAATCTTTTAACATATAACTTCATTAAGAAAAGCTTATTTATTTATTTAATAACTTTATATACTCTGAAGCGTATAAAGGCGGACTTAATGCCTTAGGCATTCTCTCCCAGTCTACCTTAGAGTGGTGCAGAGATTAAAAGTAGGTGTATTGGAGAAGTGAGTGAAGTACATAGTTTAAAAATACATACATTTGATAATACAAGAACATATTAATAATTAAGTATACAAAATGTAAAATATATAAAACTTCATAGTGTATCAACAAACGAAATTAAGACCTCAGGAACAATTTTTAAGGCTATAGAAATCACGAAGGTTCGTCACAGGTATACCGATGGTAAAACAAATATAACACTACACATACAAAATTGATTTAAAACAATCGTTGTAAAGATTTATAAAATTGAAAAAAAATTATACGTAATGCGAGCAGTCGAAAAATCACTGCTAGAAAATATATACAATTATATGGAAATATAGATCCATCTGCAGCTCGCTTAGATTTGAGTTTATTGTATCGACTATTGTATGATCCATAAGGACACAAACACATGATTTAGTGTACATACAAAGTTATTATTAACAAAGAGAGATTTGAGTCAAGAGTCTGACACAAAAGGTAGAACTATTCGGCAACGCACGTATTGTGCCAAGGGGTATGAAGCAGTTTCTGTGTCTGGAGCTCAAATCATCAGTAGCTTGGATCCTATTCCCAGTAGGTACATAAGTACATTTTCAAAATCTATTTTTAATAGATTTGAATTATGTGTTTTTAAGAATTTTATAGTTACTTAAGAGAACAGAATATTATCCAATGCTCATTTTAAATGACGCATTAAAAAAAATGCGGTTTTGAATAATTCTGTCATTTTTTAGACTAACGAGAATCACTGATTGATTGATTATTCTTTATTGTACACCTTACAAAAAGTTACATTATAGAAGAAAATATATACAAAACACAAACAGAATGTACAAATGGCGGCCTTATCGCTTCAAGCAATCTCTGCCAGGCAACCTTAGGATGGACAGATGGTAAATAAGTCTAGTGCGATAAATGGTGTAGTTTAAAGACAACCAGAATGGTATACAAGTAGTTCATAGATATACAGAAACATATATACATACACACATACATATACCTATATTCATATACGACATACACATATAAATAAATATAATATATATTATGTACTGTCAAAATTAGAAAGGATGAAAAAATAAGTTGGTGCCACACAGAAATCAGAATCATAGGACATATACATACGTGTTATAAGTAGATTGGTACCTATATAAAGTAACTAATGTTCCGATTGCTTGATAAATAAACATCGTTATCGAGCGGGTGAAGGTCGTGGCATTCGACGCAAGGGTTGCCGCGCGTACCCATATAGCATGCACATATTTTTTTAAATAATAGTTTAATGTTATTACTTGATATCTTTATGTAAATATGAATCTATATTTCAATTTGTCCTTGTGTATCTTATTAAAATATCAAAATTAAATTATATTTTAATAATCACTCGTAACTAAGTCAATACAAAATAATTAATGAAGGTTATTCGTTAGAAATAATTTTGAAATAAAACACATAAATATTTTAACACAAAAATAACTCAAACGTAACGACTCCGAAAGCAAGCACATGGCCGACTGACTCACAGATTAGGATCTGACTAGAGTCAGTTAACTTTAGTGATGCCAGTCTAAAGAAGTGATTGCCTTTAATAAATCTAAAATAAAGATTTAATTAAACATATACAACATATTTTAATAATTGCTCTTGTGAATTTAGCCGCGGTGAAATGATTTATATTATATAATACATACTATAACTACAATGAAATATGTTATATGGATGAAAGATAGTGGGTTTTTAACAAACCTTTAATATACTAGGCGATTTTGCTCTACGAATATCTAGGGGCAATGCATTCCACAGGCGCACAGCTTGTACGGTAAAAGATTTGTCAAAATAATTAGTGGAATGCATTGGCATCTCCAGCCTCAAGTCCACAGACGACCTCAAGGACCTTGAATGTGTGTCATGAAGGAACTTAAAACGTTCTTGAAGATTGTTGAAGGTTTAATATCTACACAGTATGTATTAGCACTGGCCATGTATCGTACTGGCCATCTGTCTTTTATTGTCACTAGACATATAGACATGTATTTCAAATGATGTGTTTACTTCTATATTTAGAAATAAAACATTGTCAGTCTTTGCCACTCGCCTCTGGGAATACGTCGTTTTATTTCAGGTTATGGGCCCAGAGAGCTCATAAAATCGCTATTGAGTCGTTTTAGCAAGAATTTTGCATTTTGCAAGTGTTAAAAGACAGTATTCAGTTCGATTTAGATGTAATTTTAATTATCGCAGTAAGTTCCAGTATATCAGTTCGACAAAATGGCTAGCAACTACCTAGTAAATGTGCCGAAACTAAAGGGACGCGATAATTATTCCGAGTGGTGTTTCGCAGCAGAAAATTTCTTGGTTCTGGAAGGCATGAAACATTGCATAAAGGCAGAACCAGATAAAGAAATTTCAAGCGCTGATGACGAAAAAACGAAAGCAAAATTGATAATGACTATCGACCCGTCATTGTATGTCCACGTAAAAAATGTAAAATCGTCAAAAGAATTATGGCATAAGTTACAGCAACTATTTGACGATAGTGGATTTTCAAGAAGAATAAGTCTATTAAGAAATTTAATTTCAATCCGGCGAGAAAACTGCACTTCAATGACGTCATATGTGACGCAGATTATTGATACAGCGCAAAAACTAAGCGGAACAGGCTTTGAAATAAATGATCAGTGGACAGGGTCATTGTTGTTGGCTGGATTGCCTGATCGTTTTGCACCAATGATCATGGCAATAGAACATTCAGGAATTTCCATTACGGCAGACAATATTAAAACGAAACTATTAGATATGGAGTCAGTAGAATACGAAAGCGAAATGAACGGTGCTTTTATTAGTCATGCAAAGCAAAATAAAAAGAATTTGTCTATGGCCAAGAAAAAGTATAATGTTGACAGTACTGTTCTGTCAAAGTCAAACACGGCAGTGAAATGCTACCGGTGTAAACAAATCGGCCATTTCAAAAGTCAGTGCATGAATGAAAATAATTTTGCACAGAAGAAAAATACTGAAAGAGTGCAATCAAACGCATTCAGTGCTGTATTTTTAAGTGCGAATTTCAACAAAAATGAGTGGTATATTGACTCCGGGGCAAGTGTACACCTAACAGCTAATGAAACTTGGGTAATTAATGCCAAATATGAACAAAACAAAGAAATTGTCGTAGCTAATAGCGAGAAGTTGACTGTATTATGTTCTGGCAATGTTAAAATAACTACTACAACTGATGATTGCGAGTACGACATCGTGGTAGAAGACGTAAGCTGTATACCATCCCTGACTACTAACCTACTATCAGTCAGTCAATTAATTAGAAAAGGAAATAGTGTGTCTTTTACAGAAAAAGGCTGTTATGTTTTCAATAAAAAGAAACAGTTAGTCGCTACAGCAGTATTAGTCAATGGAGTATACAAGGTAAACTTGATATCTCAGGAGTATTTGGCTGCATCAGCTGTATCAGGAGTAACATGGCATCGCAGATTAGGACATGTCAACAAGGAATATTTAAATAAAATGAAAAATGCTGTCTTGGGAATGTCATTTGACGAAAAAATAGATATAAGCAAAGCTTCTTGCACAACATGCTGTGAAGGTAAACAGTGTCGCTTACCATTTAAAGGCAGTGGTCAGAGAAGCAGTAACTTGCTAGATTTAGTGCACACAGATATTTGTGGCCCTATGGAGACTACATCGATAGGAGGAGCAAGGTATTTCTTGTTATTTGTCGATGACTATAGTCGCTTTACGTTTGTTTATTTTCTAAAGCACAAGAATGAAGCTCTGAAGGTTTTCAAGAACTTCAAAGCACAGGTGGAAAATCAAACAAATATAACAATTAAAGTGATAAGAAGCGATAATGGTTTAGAGTATTGCAATAAGGAATTTGGAGATTACCTAAACAGTGCTGGTATTATCCACCAGAAAAGCAACCCATACAGCCCAGAACAAAAAGGTTTGTGCGAAAGATACAATCGCACAGTCGTAGAAAAAGCGAGATGTCTACTGTTTGATGCAAACCTGGGAAAAGAGTTTTGGGGTGAGGCCACCAATACGGCAGTGTATCTGCAGAATAGAACTGTGGCTGCTGCGTTGGATAATAGAACGCCATATGAATTATGGACTGGCACGAAACCAGATATCAGTGATATCAGAATATTTGGTAGCACTGTCATTGTACATGTTGCTAAACAAAAATGGAAGAAATGGGATAAGAAATCTGTAAAATGTATTCTTACAGGATATCCAGATAATATAAAAGGATACAGAGTCTATAATCCAGAATCAAGGACTGTGTTTACATTAAGGGATGTGGTTATTATTGAGCCAAAAATCAAGTCTGAATGTACGATTCTAGAACAAGACCAGAATGTTGCTTCAGTGGGGGATGAGGTTAAACCAGGACAAGCCCAGAAGGTTGAATCAACATCTAGTCTTGAAGATAAAAAACAAACCCAGAAGGTAATAAGTTTGGAATCTATATCTAGTCATGAAGATAACTCCAACAGTGATAATGATTACGAGTATAAAGACTCAGAAAGTACACTTCAGCGTGAAAATGAAGGTTTCATCATGGACAGACCCAGACGAACACGGAAACCACCAGAGAGATATGGTATGTTGAATCTTTGTACAAGTACAAGCGCTGAAACCTATGAAGATGGGGCAGGTTTGACGCTGCAACGGACCAGAAAAGAAACAGTGGATGTTGTCCATGCAAGAAGAAAAGTTAAAAGAAAATGATGCATGGGAATTATATGATAGTTCACAAGATGGTAGGGTTGTGCAGTGTGAGTGCTTTGTAAAAATATGACAGTGTTAACAAAGTTCGGTTCCATGTATGTTTAGTTACTATATTTGTCAAATATTAGTTATAGGGAGATCTAAGATAGATCCATGTATACAAAAGTTAGAAATATTTTTGTAGAGATTTTTATTTTTTTCAAATGGTTATAAAGAAACAGAATATTTGAAAAATGTTAGTTAGTATTTCAAACGTTTAAAGTTATTGGTGTCAATGTGTTAAATTATCTGACAAATCTATCACATTGAACCAGTCCGATTATATTGATCAGGTGTTACAAAAATTAACTTGCATGTATGTAAGGGGGAAAACTATGTTGGAAAATCCCATATCAAGCTATTGGTTGTCTAATGTACTTAGCAGTTCTAACCAGGCCTGATAGTACTTATGCAGTTAGATTTTTGAATTACTTTTACAATTGCTATTCTAGAGAACATTGTGAAATGTAAAGCGTCTATTCTAGATATTTTACTTTTGTATTGAATATGTAGTAAATACAATTGTAAATGTGAAGTAATTTGCCTACAGCTGTCAGATGCCAGCTGATGTATTAAGTTTTTGGATATATTAGGTATTCAAAGATTGTAATAATTGTGTATATACATATTGTTAGATATAGTGGGGGTGTTGAAGGTTTAATATCTACACAGTATGTATTAGCACTGGCCATGTATCGTACTGGCCATCTGTCTTTTATTGTCACTAGACATATAGACATGTATTTCAAATGATGTGTTTACTTCTATATTTAGAAATAAAACATTACCTGAAATAAAACGACGTATTCCCAGAGACGAGTGGCAAAGACTGACAATCTTTTATTTCTTACTATGGAAGTAAACACACTATTTAAATTACATGTCTATATGGCTAGTGACAATAAAAGACAGATGGCCACTACGATACATGGCCAGTGCTAATACATACTGTGTAGATATTAAACCTTCAACACCCCCAGAAAATCCCATATCAAGCTATTGGTTGTCTAATGTACTTAGCAGTTCTAACCAGGCCTGATAGTACTTATGCAGTTAGATTTTTGAATTACTTTTACAATTGCTATTCTATAGAACATTGTGAAATGTAAAGCGTCTATTCTAGATATTTTACTTTTGTATTGAATATGTAGTAAATACAATTGTAAATGTGAAGTAATTTGCCTACAGCTGTCAGATGCCAGCTGATGTATTAAGTTTTTGGATATATTAGGTATTCAAAGATTGTAATAATTGTGTATATACATATTGTTAGATATAGTGGGGGTGTTGAAGGTTTAATATCTACACAGTATGTATTAGCACTGGCCATGTATCGTACTGGCCATCTGTCTTTTATTGTCACTAGACATATAGACATGTATTTCAAATGATGTGTTTACTTCTATATTTAGAAATAAAACATTGTCAGTCTTTGCCACTCGCCTCTGGGAATACGTCGTTTTATTTCAAAGATAAAAGGGACTATTGGGATTAAACAGGATATTATACAGTAACGTAAGAATATGAGTATTTCTGCGAAGACGAATCGGAAGCCACTTGAGCCTGTTGCGGAATTCTGAAATTTGATCATATTTGCGTAAACCAAATATAAAACATATGCAGAAGTTTTGGAGACGCTCAAGTTTGTTCAGTTGCTCCTCTGTGGGGTCAAGATAGCTGACATCAGCGTAGTCAAGGATTGGCAGAAGCAAAGACTGTGCAAGTGCAATTTTAGTAGCAGTTGGAAGGAAATTGCGTAATTTTTGTATTGATGCGGTTGAAGCAAACAGTTTTCGACTTGTTTATTGTATCTGAAGTCGCCAAGACATTGTTTCATCTATATGGATACCCAAGTTTTTAACGGTTTTCCTAAATGGTAGGTCTTTGTCATTAAAACTGATTCGTGGTAGATCAGACCAGACAATTTTAGCCAACATTCTTGGGCTGCCAATAACAATCAGTTGGGGTTTTTGAGGGTTCACTACGAGTCCATACTTCTGAGTCCATTCACAGATCCGCTCGAGGTCCGCGTTAATAGTCTTACTGGCTTCTGCGAGCTTGTCAAAGGGAGCTTGCGTGAAAAATTTGTAAATCATCTGCGTAAAGGTGGTGGTATGAAACTAATTGGTTTGAAATAGCATTAATAAATATTGCGAAGAGTAATGGGGATAGCACGCCACCCTGTGGTACACCTGCATTCGTGTTAGACCAAGTGGAATAAGTATCGTCAACGCGGACACGTTGCCGGCGACCAAACAGGTAACTTTGAAACCAGTCAATTACCGATGGAGATATGTTAAGAGAGCCGAGGATGCCAAGCATGATGTGGAAATTCACAGTGTTAAACGCATTACTGAAGTCAAGTAACAAGAGCACCGTTAGATTGCCACTGTCCATCCCTTGCCTTATGTCATCTGTAACGCAAACTAAAGCCGTGGTGGTACTGTGTCCAGGTCGGAAACCTGATTGGTAGGGATTAAGGAGAGAATTTTCACAAAGGAAGGAACTAAGTTGTTTATGGATGAGACGTTCTAGGACTTTTGATAGGAATGGTACTATGGATATAGGACGGTAATCTGTTAAACTACAAGGTTTAGGTTTTTTAGGCAGGGGAATAATCAGTGCTTCTTTCCACGCTGAGGGAAAGATGCCGCAGGAAATGGACTGATTCAAAATATTACATAGGACTGGAAGGATTTCGTCAAGGATGGGAAGGATCATTTTGCGGCTTACACGGTCATTACCGATTGCATTAGACGTGAATTCCAGAATGCTCTTCTTAACATCACAAGCGGTGAATTGAGAGAAGATAAAAGGAGAATAATCTAGGGTTGGTAAAGATGAAAGATGCTGTAGAGTGTTACTTTTAATATTTTCATCAAACTTGGACGAGGAAGAGAAATGTATGTTAAGAAAGTCAATATTGACATTATTTGGAATTGATGGATTTTTGCTGTGTCTTACCAACACCCAAAGTTTTGAGAAATATTCCAGACCTTTGCTGGATCACCGCTTTCAACTGACTTATGGATATGTTGGCGTTGTGTTTTCCTACACACCTTGTTGCAGTGATTTCTTATAGCCACGTATTTTTCGAGGTTCATTGGAGTTGGTTTATACTTAAATCTTGACTTCGCTGCACTTTTCTTCGCCATGAGCTTTTTAATGTCCTCTGTCAGCCACGGGGCAGGTAAATGTTTGATTCTAATTGCACGAACTGGCGCATGCACGTCATACAACTTGGTTTGTTGTTGTCCATGTTTTAACAGCACAACATTAGTTGAGTTGTTAAAATATGGACTTTAGTGTCGACGCAATCTGAGGAGAATAATGATTCCCAATCTATATCAGCGGCATCCTCACGAATTTTATCATGATCCATTCCACCAAAATTGCGGTATGATCCTTGGCTTCAGTTTAGGTGGGCGTATATTTTAAGAGAGATAGATGAGGCCATGGTAAGAAAATGCGTCAGCTGAACATTGACCATTCCTATGAACATGATTGGAAGAAGAAATTAGAATAAGGTCGAGAAGAGAAGGAGTAGTATTAGGAAAGTGATGTGTTGCATCGAGATTTAAAATCGTCAAATTGCAGGATTCTGTAACACGTCGTCAAGATGTAGTTCTTGAATCCTGCTTGAGAAGGCAAGTGTTAAAATCACCCATAATAATGGTATGATCATAGGAAGGTGTGAGACTTTCCAGGATTTGCTCAAATGAAGAAAAATAATTAATATGACACGAAGGAGAATAATATACGCCCAATAAAAGTTTTGTATGTTGAAGTTCCACTTCTAAAAAGAGATGCTCGCCAGCATTCGACGTTGGCGATTGTGATGACGTAGAGACAATCTGATAAGGAATGTAAGTGCGTAAATATATGGCAACACTGCCACCACCGCCGATACTGCGATCATTCCTGATTAGTTGGAAACCTGGAAGAAAATAAGAAATTGATGTTGATGGTTTCAACCATGACTCGGACACAAGAATGGCATGTATATTATGGCAGTCTAAGTTAGCCAGCATATCAGGGAAATGAGCAGGAATACTCTGTGCATTTATATGGACTACATTAAAGTGCTTAGGTACGTACCCACAGACATCCAAGGATCATGGGAAACCTATTTCTTGGCAGCAACTCGCCTGGCCTTGGTTGCGGTCGGTTTACCAACGGGCTTCTCTGCGTCTGATAGCTTTATCTTGCTATGATCGGTAACGGTTTTTATGCGGTGGCGGTTACCGTCAGGAGTCAAGATGTAGATGTGGCCCTCCCTTGTCCAGCATTTCGCAACCCCGAACCTCGCACGCGCAGCCATGAAAGCGTTGTGTTGGGAGCGGGTCAGGAACTCCGACAAAGTGATTCCCGAACTCTTCAGCTTTGTCTTCGCAAACCAAATGCTGTCCCGCACTGGGACAGATTCAAGTTTTATCAGAATCGGCCTTGCCTTGTCGCTGGAAGTTGGACGCCCCATCCTGTGAAATTTGTCCCCAAATTGTCGCTGCATGTCGCTTGAAACGCTGTTTGACAATGTCTGCCACCACTTGGGCTGTCTCCTCATCCTTGTGTTCCTCCACACCATGAAGAAGTAACATATCTGCGGCTACGCATCTCCATTTTGTCTACTTCATGGCCAATACAGTCAAGCTGCTGTGAGAAGGACTTGAGGGTAGCACAAATGATTTGAAAGCAGCAAAGTCATCTGCTAAGTTGCCAGTGTTCTGTGAGGACTTTTTTTGTAGCTGTTCCTCAAACTGGGCCATACGGTCCTCAAAATAGGATTGCATGTCAAGAATATTAGTGAACTTGAATGCTTCCATTTCAAGTGTATTTTGTGTTAGTGAAATACTTGTCAGTTCTTGAAGATAACACTTTACCAGCAAGTACACACTGTTAGCTATAGAATATTTTCATTAACTTATTTAAATATCAAAATTTAACTATTTTATTGATTTTTATATATAGAGCAATTTTAAATAATACTAGCTGTCTCAACTACCCTCTATATTTTTTTTCTCATTTCTCATCTCATCATCAAATCATTAGTTTTGTTTTATAAAATTGATATTTTACATAACTCTTACCTATTACTTAGAATTAATTCTACAAATTACAACAATAATTATTTTTATAACTACAATATAATTATTGTAGTAATAAAAATAATTAAAAAAAAATTATAAGATAACATAATATTATCCAATGCTCATTTTAAATGACGCATTCAAAAAGTTGCGGTTTTGAATAATTCAGTCAATTTTAGGACTAACGAGAATCATTAGTTTTATTATTATTTTTACATAACTCTTACCATTAACCAGAACTACTAACCACTATTAATTAGAATTAATTCCACAAATAACAACAATAATTATTCATTACTACAATAATTATAGTCTTACACAGAATATCTTAACACAACAAGAGGTTTGTAAACAAAAAATATATTTATCATCCGTTAAAACTATTACACAGTAATAATTATAATAAAACGACTTAAATAAAAATATATTTCATTATTCCCGTCTGTTTTATTGTACTTTAATCGTGTGTTAAACCCACAGCAGATTAAGAATTCCAAGATGATACCAAAATAAGGAAATGGTCTTACCGTACTGTTTATTTTTACAAGGTTAACCATAAATAGACGCACTGTTTACAAAATAATTTATTCGTAAATATTGACGTCTATAAGTATCACATTGAGACCTAAATGAATTTGACCATGAGTTAGGAATTGTAATAACTTCAAGTCAAACTTTTCGTCCTAAATAATATAAGTATAACAAGGTATATAAAAACTCAAATGATATTTTTGAGGCGTTTCTGTAGCACAAGTAGCAAATTAAAACAATCTGTTATATAAAAATAATCGAGCACTTTACAAAATTCTCTGACTTTAAAGATAAGTTCATCATCTTCAAGATCTGACACAATTATATACACGCTTCCTCTTCTGCAAACCATATTTTTCAGTTTAACCATAATCCAGACCAGCTTTTATTTAAGACTAGAGAGAATTCAAAATCATCGGCACTGTTCAGAATAAAGTGCTTCAGTTCAATGCAAAATCTTTGAATTTTATCAAAGAGTAGAGGAAGCCAGCAGCTACGCCTGCATTTTTTTTAAATTTGCCCGTTTTGGCCGAACCCGTGGGAATTTCGGGAAATCCCTTCTTAGTGCACCCCTACGGTCCCCAAGGAACATACATGCCAAATTTCAGCTTCCTGCGTCCAATAGTTTCGGCTGTAGCGTGTCTGTCAGTCAGTCAGTAACGCAAGGATTTTATATATTAAGATTTGCATAATAATAACAAATTTGTTCCTATATTCAACAGGAAGACAATTCAGCACACGTCGACTCTGTTAAATAATTTAAACCATGTTAGTGAGCTGGGATTTCCAATAATAATACATTCACCTTCACAAATACATATTCCAATTAATACTTCATTAATAACTGAACAAATATATTAACAAAATTTCACGACTAGTAAATCAAACACTTCCACGGCATTTACAGTTTCGAAGTAGCAGTTAGCATCACATAACTGGCTCTAGGGTTTTCCTCCGGCACTGCTTCTTGTCTAAAACACCTATGGGATTCAAACTGCTGGTTTCTTCAACATCTTCCTAACAAACCATACTAATCCAATCACTATGACCATTAAACCAAGAGTCACGCCTATCAGTGCAGTGTTGAGGCTTTTGAAACTCGCTTTTATTTCCATGGTGCCAAGAGATTCTATCACTTGAGGGACAACACAAATTGTTCGTGAATCGTCGATCTTCTGCTTCAAAATTGCAGCGCAGACTTCGTAAGGTCCTCTTATCAAACCTTCCATGGATATTTCTAGGGTAGATTGGCAGGGGTCGTCTTTTTGGGCGACGAGAAACCCATGGGATAGAACGGCCAGAACAACGTAGCAGTTGTTGAGAGGTCTGACGTCATTGTTGGATAAGCGCTGGCTGCGAGTCGTAAATTGAGGCCATTGAGGGAGGCCTATGACTGATATTAAGACCGTCAGGACGCCCTCGCTTGTAACGTTTGACCGGACATCGGTGACCCTAGAACAAAATAATTAGATTTATGGATCAAAAGGTAAATCAGTACACTAGTTTATCATTCATTAGGATAAAAAGAAAGTTTACCTAATCTTTAAACTATTACAGTATATTAATAAATTATTACCTTAAATGATTCGGCTCAGGAGCTCTAGTGACGACGATGAGTACGACTGGTGCAAAAGTGGCTCTTTGCCTCACCAGATGTGGTGACACACATCCCAGTAGGTACTGAAGAGCATGGCATATCCGAAGCATCCATTTCTTTTAGAGCGATGCAGAAACTATGACAACAAACATTACGATTAAATATTGACTAAAATATAAACTTAAATAGTTATTGTCGCTGTAAAGATTTGAATCTACTTTTTTAATTATCTACTTTAATTTCCTAAACGCCTACACAAATTATGAAAGCAATCAAAGCCAACCAAATACCTGGCGAAGGCTATAGGAGGCATCTTGAATTGACACTCTTAAAATCCCGAAAATCTTTTGACAATATCTTTCAATATTTATAAGTAATAAAGAATTTGCTAAATGTTGCTAAAATGTTGGTTCGTAATGCATTCCTGTCCACCCATACATAGGCACGAGTCTGTTATAAGATATATTACAACACAAACTTTGAGTTTATTTATGCCTAAAGGAATTGTAAAAATGTTGATTATCATTTGAAGCCTGAGAAGATTACTCGTTTCCTTCGAAATTAATTTTCTTTTATTCCTTCAAGACCGTTGCTATTAAACTTCGAAAGGCCAAATAATAATATTTACTTTAACTCTTTAATTTATCTTGCGGTTGTAACGTGCACATACGTTGTTTTATTTGTTTAATTATGAATTGTTTGAATTGCGGTTTAATTATTGGCTGTGTAATAATTTCCTTTTCTATGGATATATATATATTATATGATTATATATTTTATTTAAGAAATTTATCTTTTGAGCAAATATTATAACTTTCTTCCCGTACTGAGTTGAAAAAATTCTTAATCTAATTTTATTTATTTTATATTTTTTTAATTAAAGACTCACGACACACACATTTCGCCACGAATTTTTAGGTCCCACGTAATAGGGATCGAGCCTATTGCCGTTACCGGGCACATCACCAGACTCCGGTATGAGAATTCGGAAAAACCCAGTAACACTTTTGCCCGACCCGGGCATCGAACCCGGGACCTCCGATCAGCAGTCGCATACGCTATCCACTGGACCACGGAGGCAGTTTTAATATAATATAGTTTGACTTTAATTCCAAACCAGCCTTAACATATTCAATGGATTTTTGGTTTTCTCCACTAAACCGTAGTCAAATTCTAAATCCCTTATACCTACTGAACTCAAAGTCAACGAAAATTTTATACTAATTCTGAGAAAATTGTCACTTTGCATTTGTAGTATGATGTTTCGATTTTTTTAATTTTTATGAAACATATTATGCCAGAATCGCAGTAAGGTGACTCAGCGGCCCTATCTCACCTAACTACGACATAAGTCAATAATATGGTTTTAGTAAATTTTGGAGAACAAAATAAAACAATCAAATTAAAACAAGTTATTTACGTATATTGATCAGTGGGATCAATTTTCAGTCCCAGTAGTATCATATTAGCTGGTGCAGCTCTATGGCAAGCAACATGTTTCGCTAAACCTGCGGCTCTGGAGGCAGTTACTCCAGTACATCTGTATCTGTTCGTCGAAGGAGGGTCAACGGCCCAAGATAAGTGGACTTCTTCGTCATCGTACCAGGCGTCTAAAAGTCGTACCTGGGAATTAAAGTAACAAGTTGATGTCAATTTTTTCGTCTTTTAGAATAGCTAGGAATACTCTATCATGCTAGTTTCTTCACTTTCACTGCTAGTATTAGCAGAAACAAGCTTGAGTCATCGTTTAATGTATTTTAATCAATCTCACTTATCTCTTTTCCTTTGGGAAGGATTTAATTGGCGCATGTACTATTTCGTCATTAAAGCAGATATATTGTTGACCACTTCAATACTAATAACAACGCTATATCAGTGCTGCCTAGATGTTAGTTATTTTTACTCTATTCTTTCAGTATAATAATTATCATTGCTTTGAACATTCATATTACTGGATAATTTACAAACCTATTATATATATGTGTTAAGTTTTGAAAATTATCGGATAATTATTATATCGAAACAAAAATATACCGAACACAGACCAGAAAGACAATTTAAAAGTAATTGCAAAACCGTTGGATTATTATAATGAACCGACGACAAGTAGTGCAATTTTAATCAAATATTCGGCTTCATTTTATAGTTGACACTACCCATTGTCTAATTCGCATACTACCTTAGCTGAGTCCAATATTATTGTCATTTAAATTATAAAACACACGTTACAGCTAAAGTATAAATTCGCGCCGCTACTAATGTTTCATTAAAATCCCTGTTGATCCGCATTTCCATTTAAAATATCCGAGAGAGTCTTGTTAAGTTGCATGTGGTGTCGGATATGAGTTAACTGCGTAATTTCCTACGCGCGCGTTTAAAAAACGTTTGTCAGGATATTACATCAAAACAAGAACTTGGCTGTAATAAAGTACTGAATAAAATCTATGTCGGAATAGTATACCTAGCTAAGATTATTATTCAGCGAGTGAGATTTTAATTTATATGAGGAACAGAACGAGACAGAAATTGGTACGTGGGGCAAAATTAGTTCTTTTAAACATAAACGATGAAAGCACTAAGGTCGATGATTTTTTCATATTGTACCTGACTGCAACACTTACAGTAATTGCCAAAGCCATGTAATGAGCAATTATCTTCATCATTGAAACCATGAGTCGTTCAACATACTTACACCTATTTCTATACAATATAGCTTTTGAATTACTGGACTCATCGATTTTTTCTTGCCTTTTTTTACCAAATATATAGCATGCCTAAAGTCACCACTATTCTCATTTAAAAGTAATAAAATCATATCAGTTACTTAGATTTATCTATATTGGACATAGAAACCAAACTTATATAAAATAAGTAGGAATACCAAAAGTAATAAATTATAAAAATATATGAGTAACATTCAAAAAGGACAATCTTTAGTGACACATTATACGTTAAATTTACATTTAAATGTAACCTGCTGGCATTATCG
This sequence comes from Euclidia mi, assembly GCA_944739405.2. NCBI lineage: Eukaryota > Metazoa > Arthropoda > Insecta > Lepidoptera > Erebidae > Euclidia > Euclidia mi. Next base: position 32,069,494 of record OX123192.2, read on the forward strand.
TTCGCACATTATTTCATTCGAGCCAAAGTGATTCATTCATAGATAAAAAATCTTATGAATAAAATAACTTGTGCACTCAACAAGTAATTGCACTTTTCTCTTCTTCTCTTATATAGTGGTGAAAAACTAATGAGTGAAAAAAGCTGTTGTTAATAAAATGCCTTCGGCACTTTTCCTTTACATTGTTTGTTAAAATAGAAGAAAATATTTTCTTTTATATTATTGTTAAGTACTGTAATATTTCTGTAAATAAATTTAAAAATACATTTGAGCTTTGAAGTTATATCTTTCCAATAAAAATGACATTTTGACATTTTTATCGGAAAGTTATAAGTTCTCTTTAAAATATAACGTTAATAATAAGTAACAATAATTATATCAACAACAACCAGAGTACTCAACTCAATATTATCATTATCGAAATACTACGAAATTATATAACAAGATTTCTTTACAAGCCAAGAATTGATTTATCTTTTGAATGTTATAAATATATTTGTGGAAACTGGAGAAACAAACTACAAAGTGAACATTATTATCTTACTTATTTTGGAGACCCAAAATACTCAGTAAAACCCACGGAATTAATAACATCTACAATTTTGCGTGGTATCAAATAATTTTAAAACGGCCATAATTTATTTTAACACCTACAGTTATGGGCCTTATTTTAAAAGCAGATGTCACCCCAGCGACTCTAAAAATATGGAATACTCATTAATTATAAATATATTATATGATACTGATGAGTCTGTAGAATCTTTCACACTGTTTGATACTAATAAAAGTAGACACGAAAAATGATAAATTGTGATATTAATACGTAATAACACTTAAATTAAATTTGGCCAGTACCAATTATTTGAAGAAACATGAGATAGGTACATGGGACATTATTTATCCAAGCAGTTAACTTTATTTAACAATAATAATGATTATGTTTTGTTTCTAATAAAAATAGAGCACTGTTGCTCTACCATGTTGTATTATCAACTTATATATTTCAAATCTGACTTTATTACCTTAACAATAAAAAGAAAATCCAATTTATGACGTAGGGTTGCCGTTGCACCAGATGGTTCAGGAAGTAAGTCATGGCTTCCCATTAATACATGTTGATTTAAATTTCTTGGTAGAGTTCGCAATTCAGAATAGACAAACAACTGAACTTAATACAGTCACCCTTAATTACCTATATCAAATTTTAATCAAGTTTTTAAATCTAGGTAAAAAATCATATCACTTACTTCAGACTTAGAAAGCGCCAAATCTTCTTCGCCCGGCACTTCCAATTCTTCATCGTATAGATCATCATCCAATCCTTCTTGCTTATCAACATAAACATCTTGATCACTACCATCCAGTCTATAATCGTTCACAATAGAATTCGCCAGTACTTTATTGAAATCGTAGTTCGTATCTTTTTGTTTCAGGTCGGTGTGTTCGAAATCATCGCATAGCTTGTTTTTGGAGAGTCTTGATAGCAGTGCACCTTCTAAATGTGGGAGTGTGGCACACACTGCCGCAGATTTATCAGTTTGGAGCAAGTTTTTTGCCTCTCTCAACCACCTCGCGAATCCGACCATCAGGCAGTCGCAATTAAGAGGATTATCTGTGAAAAAGACCAAATTTATCTTTACGACCGGGACCTTGGATAAATGCTGGTGAAGTTTGTATGAGTCATTAGTGTTACAGTTTGAATGGTTTTGGTTAGAGATTTTTTACAATGGAGGTTGAATATTTTTTCATTGATAAATGAAATAAATATTTGATGACGATGTTTAATCGAACTTTATATCAATGTTGTCTGTTGTACAAAAATTAAATAAGATGTGACTAAGATAGGCGGAGGAAACTTCTAGCTTTGTGATGTTTTTTGTTTTACCTACATATAAAATTAATGTACTTATCCTTGCAAATACACTAAACCGACGAAATACTACTGCTAAATCTCAATTTCCCTTTCTAGTTGTAGTGAAGGCCTATTTTATTTCTCTGTATTTCTTTCGACATCCAACTACCGTAATATACGTATAAAATCATAAGGACAGATTCGGATGTTTCTCTATTTCGATGCAGCTTTACCTAAATCTTTTGTTACTTTATGAATCTATACATTTTTTCTTTCTAAGTGCACTTAATATGATAAAAGTTTTTAATATGTCTGCTTACTCATAAGAGTAGCAAGAATTTGCATTACATACCCCTTTTATGAAATATTCTAGGTTTATCTCACCCTTATATTACAAACTGTATAATTATGGTAATATTCCAGACTAATGAAGTGCCTTTTAAATCAAGTTGACCCATTTATGTAAGAGAAAAACCTAAGTAATTGATAAAACGAAATATGGTAATAGGGTTGCCGTTGAGATTGAGTCTTAATACTGCCGCGGCGTCATCTCAAAAAAATTGACTCCAAAAATTAGTTTCAAATAAATTGTGATAACCTTTTCTAGAGTGAAAACTGAATATCGAAAATTTTGTTTTTCTTGAACACAAAAGAAATTCAGTTACAGTACATAACAATACGTAACATAACATACGTGTCAGCGGCCACAGTTTAAGATTGCACGCATAAAATCAAGACATTTTCTTTAATTTCCGATATTTGGAAATTTCTTGAAAATGTTATCAACCTTTTTGGATACATATTTAAAACCTCAATGTACACGAAAATAAAATTGTCGATATGTGACATTTAGTTCTAGAAAAAGTTATCAATCTTTTAGTATCGAATACTTTGTTTTCTTGGACGCGAGGGGTATTAAATTACATTACATAACAAAACTGTCAGCCAGAATTACTTCATACAAAAACCACATAAAAAGAGCTACAAAGGCAGAATAGTTAAGAGTCATGCAACAATATAACAGGCGTCGGATATCGATGGACGAACAAAGAGGCTTCAACGTCGCCTCACTAGGACGCTGTGTATCGACAAATATCTGTAGGTGACATACAGAAAGTGAAAATTGGCGAATCATTGCCGGCGGCAAACTGTCCAGCTGTCAAATATAGGAAAATACAGAACTGTATCAATATTAATGTTATCAAGTGTTAAGTTAGTTTCGGTTCGCAATTTGGCTAAATATTAACGTTACCGCTGCTTTGTTATAAGTATTGTTTGTGACTTTCGTTTAAATATTAGTTTCGTCTATTATATTTGTATTCAAGCTCTACTTTGCCTACTACACAAACTTGTGGTTGGGAATTGAAAATCGTTGATATTTTCAAGTTTAATTTAGTAAAGCCTGTATGACACTTATAATTATGTAGTAGTATCTTTGGTCTATGTCCAGCTATGGTCTGCAATAGGCTGATTAATTTCTATTGAAATATCTAAGCAGTGTATTTGCAAGCATATCCTGTCACCGCCTAAACCGATGTAAACGATGTATTATCCATGCTACAAGATTGTAATATTTCAGTAGCAAAACAAATTATTTCCAAAATGTATTCAGCTCGGTAATTTAAGTACCAGTGTGTCCGCCCACAGTGCGTATCATCGCGCCGCCATTACCTTCAATAGTGAATCGGCCGAGGTCCTTGTGCAGCGCCAAGGCTCCGTCATCTATCATCGATATGTCGTTATCATGCAGAAGGAGCTCGGTCAGTCGCCGGAGAGATTTGAGCGGCTCAGCTGATAGCGAGCGGAAGAAATTGTGCGACAGATCCAGATGAACTAAGTTTGTTAGCTGGGCGAGAGCTGCACCTGTGGATCTATCCACAGGTGCATCTCTCGCCCAGCTAACAAACTAGAATATTACTGTATTCTCTAGAATATTCATCAAAGTCTAAGCATAACTGAATTTTCTCATAAAAATATTTTTCTACTTAATGCTAGTAAAGCAAAAGAGGTATTTGAACCAGAGCATTTGACGTTCAATAGTATCTGCCTACCTCAATAAGAGACAGGCATCACGTGTGGATAGATGGATGCTACTAAACCTTGGCTGTATTCTTTTAGGTTGACGAGTTACGTTCATGTTTGTCTAAAATTCTACAATATCTATACGGAGGTTTCGTAAGGTCATTGTAGACAGTTTTAGAAACTGTCTACAAATACCTTAAGAAACCTATAAGCAGATATGAAGCCATACTTAAAGGAGTATAATTTGTTTTATTCTTTATTATCTACCCGTCATATATATAAGCGAAAGGTCTGCATATTGACTAGAGCCTATAATTTTCTGATCGCTTGCAGATGAGATGGGATGTTCATAATTAGGAAATGTCAACTAAAAAAAAATTTTGTGCAAAGGCCGAATTGGGTGCGGATTATTAATATGAATACTGTCAAAGAGAATGATGATCACACGATTTTTTTATCACCAAACCGAATTGACAATTCAAGGTTTTATTTCCTGATAATACCAGACATAGGTATAAACCATATTTCACTATATAATTTTGCGGGAAAATATTATAATCGACGTTAAAATATGTAAATTCATTAGTTACTTAAACATTCTCAGAAAAGTTATTTAAATTATTTATTTCGTTCAATCGTTGCCTCAAATCTTATGTAAATGCTAAAAAAATACTTTCCTTCTTATTTCCGTCGGTCGCCAGCGGTAGAGAATTTTCCGGAAATTGGAACGTCACTGAATTGACTAAAAGCTTATTATGGACACTACCCCTTATTCTTAACCAATCGGTGGACTTCTTAAAATACTTATAAATTTAACTTGACTTTAGGAAATAGCGTAACTTTTCAAATAGGTATTACTTCAAAGATGGGAATTAGGGTCTTTTAGGTAAGTTGAGCAGAAATTTTAGCATGGTCTTAAATTTGACTATTTGACAGCTAGAGTAGTGACAGAAAGAGGAAATCTACATCTATTTGTATTAACCTCAAGTTAAATGTGAAAAGTAGAAAAGACTAAGAAAAACTATTTTATATAAAATCTAGAAAACACATTAATCTACATACACATACTAACACAAATTACTATTATAAATGCAATATTTTTGAGAATCGATGTCTGGGTGGATGAATGTTTGTAGTGCGTATAAAAGCGCAAAAACAATAAACGGATTTTGAAGAAACTGTGCAATATTAATCATCAAAATAGCACAAAGGTTTAAGACACCTTTGCCACAGTTTGCAATAAATACCACCCATGTTTGCGGTGCCATGAGTATAAACTTATGTTTCATAATGTACACGCCTAACCTAACATTAGAAGTTTTCATTTCTTTCATATAAACGAAAAAGAACACGTCTACGATGTTACAATATTACTACACACTAAAATGTAATCAACATATTAAACCATCGGCTTGTCAGACATTCAAATTCTTTCAGCAGTTTTCGCCAGATTAGAACAGAAACATTAAAACATCTAAGTATACAGCCTCGGACACTTCCTTAAAGATAAAACAATGTACAAAATAAAACGACTCATTACCTGATACAGCGACAATCTCATTATGAGATAGATCCAGGTGCGTTAAGTTAGCTAGGTGCTTAAAAGCGTAGTCCTCCAACACATCTATCTGGTTGTTGTGCATGTTCAAATGAGTTAAGTTCGGGAGACCTGTGAACAAAGACCGTTAGTAAAGTATTTTGCAACGTGTTTTAAAGTTTCTTCTTTTTATATTTTTAAGGGTTATTGGGTTGAAATCTACATTGGAAAAGAATAGCGGATGAATAGCTAAGTAGATCACCTCTAACTGCGTCCATTCGCCAGAAAATAATATAGTCAGTTGCCCTATCCGTATAATGTTATTCATTAGGTTAATATTTGAAAGGTGTAATTTATAAAGCTAAAGTTCTGTAAAACTGGTTAGACTAATGCTCAGTACTGACAAACGGTTTTACTAGATAGTTTTACTCGAAAACGAGTAAAAATCAACGTATGGACTGCAAAACTCACAGCTCAATGACATCAAATACACTGTATTTTTTTCTAAGCGAGCCTTCGAGTCTAGCTCGATCGAGTAAAACTGTTTGTGAGTACGGAGCTAATATACCCATTGCTCCAAGGCGAAGAGTCTCTGATTCAAAAAGGATGACGCTGAGACAATGATGGTGATTTATCAAGCTATTTAAATTTTCTATTAAGACTAGAGGACGCCAGCAGCTACGCCTGCATTTTTTTTTAAATTTACCCGTTTTTGCCGATCCCGTTGGAATTTCGGGAAATCCCTTCTTAGTGCACCCCTACGGTCCCCAAGGAACATACATGCCAAATTTCAGCTTCCTGCGCCCAATAGTTTCGGCTGTAGCGTGTCTGTCAGTCAGTCAATAACGCAAGGATTTTATATATTAAGATATCTTAAACTAGAACATTCTATAAAGTTATAAACTTGAGTATGGAACAATACCTTACCCAATAAATGCACATTTTTTAAACTAGAACATTCTACAAAACTATAAACTTAAACATAGAACTATAATATTCTATCCCTAACCCGATAAATGCACATTCATTCGGAACATTCTATAAAATGTTAGAATCAAATGTGGAATAATCCCTAACCCGATAAATGCACATTCTGGAACATTCTATAAAACTATAAACTTTTATATGGCACAATCCCTTACCCGCCAAAGCCCCTCGTCGGATGCTCGTAATTTAAACGTGTTGTCAGACAGATGGAGTGTGGTGAGAGAGCTCAGTGGCGGCACGGTACTCGGTGCGAGAGGCCCTTCCAGTGCGTTGCTTGATAAGTCTAGACCCCGCAGCGTGTGAGCCTCCTACAATATAAACGTTCATGTAATATTATACTCTTCACAGCTTTGCGTCTTTTTATCCTTCAAAAATACAAATATTACAGTATTTTCTCTCATAAATCTATGTCACTCGCATAAACCACACTGTTAATACGTTGCTGTTGTTTTAAAATAATACAGTGATCATAAAGATAATTTTCTGTTAAAATTAATGACGGGTAAATGATCTTGCAATAAATTTGAACATGTCACATTATTATTTTTAATCAAAGTCCATTCAAAGTTATCGAAAAGAAAAGAACCTCTACTTTTCTTGTAGGTTATAATGTATTTACTTGGTTTTAAACTGTGCCTTAGTGGCGCAAAATGGGTTCTACCTAGCGTATAATTACTCATAATTTAATATCATAAAACAATACAATATTCTAAAAATTTATCATTCTCAAGTAAAAGAAAATAATAACGAACTATTAAAAGTAACATAATATTGATATAACAACAATAATTAATTTCGATTTGATACATCGAGGGGCAGTCCCTTGTTGGGCCCCAATAATTTTAGACAAAATATTAACTTAATGAATAAGTTCATATAAGAATAAGAAACTTAGACTTTCTTAATACCCTTCATTTAATCTGTTAAATCTTAGAAATATATTGAATAAAGCTTTTGTAGCTAAAGTTTTTATAAGTATAATTATACCTTGTTACAATGGCATTAGTCTTAGGATTATTCGAAACTATAATATTGGATAACGTATATAAAATAAATCAGTAATAAGTTACAATAAGAAAATACGAAGTGCCTTTTCGTGCAAAATAATGATGACAAGAAATGTGCGATAGTAAATTGGTGTTATTTTCTCTTTCTCGATTTTTGAAAAATGAAATATTAAAGTTCAAGAGAAAGGGACTTTCTTCTTATATTTGCTTTTTGTCTTGCTACGAAATTGTCAAATAGGTACTTAAAAGTCCGTATTTTTAGTCTATAGTTTAAACTGACCTAAATTATGAGTTAGTCGCATACATTATCAAATGCTAGATATGGAAATCACAAATCGAGATTGCAGTTGGCATATTCAATGAACTGTCGTCACGAAAACTATCAATTAATCTTTCCATCTTTCTTCGATAGATGTTTGAATTTATTTTACCTTTAAATTGGAAATTTCTGCTACTTTCAGCAGGTTTCCTCTAAGCCGGTGAGCTTGACCAAAGGCTTCGCTTGATCCGCAGATATGTCCGTTAACCGGTTGTCACTTATGTCCAAGTATGTCAGATTGTTGATTCCCTATTGAAAAAAGAAAATATATAAAGTATTTTACCATGTTGTGTATTAATTTATGTTTGTACGTATGTGTATTCATTTGTTTATATTAGAATGAAGAAAAATCAGTTTATATGTATGATAAATATATATTATGTTTTAAATTTACGAGAATATTTTATCGCGACTGATACGCCTACAAATATTCGTTTTCTTTCAAATAATAATAACCTTCCAGAGGTTGCTTAGTATAAATTGATCTCAATAATAATACTGCCATTTGAACTTTAGTTTTATTGTAAGGATAATAAAGTTCAAATAAAAAACCTGACGACTAGAATTGAAGCAATTGGTTTAATTCTTTATTCCCAATATTGAATTTAATGTGACATCACATAAATATAAGTAGCATACAACAAAGACGCTTAACATCTATTTCTTAATGTATACATATATACAGAACTAATTGATCAGATGAAAATATTTAAATTGTCATTTATTGTAACATTGCCATTACAGAACTATCGAAATCTTATCATCTTTGATTCATATAATTTCCAATATCAAACGCATATGCTTCAACGAGATATAATTTATCTGGTATAATAACTTTACCTTAAGGCGCTGTCCTAAGCGACTGTTTTGGTAAATGAGGGGGTGAAGCAGGGGAGGTGAAGGGCGCTTAGCTCCGTCTACTGCGGGGCGCCCCCCTTCATTCTCGTCGTGTGCGGCCGTATTCTGGCGACATCCGTATTCCAATATTTCAAAATCGCAAGCAAAACGTTTTAGCATATTGAATTGAGATACTGATATTAAAATTTATATTACATAAATCAATCTGTTTGTACAATATAGGCATAGCGCAATTTTTGTTCTCAGTGGAGCCATGAGCAAAACTGGTTTACATTAGACGTTATAGGTATTCATTTTTTTTTGACGAAATTATTGTTGACGAAAGTAGATAAATACCTACGTGCCGTAAGATGATAAAAATAATTAAGTCAGTTCCATATTTGGAGGCCCTAATTATTTTTGTTTTGTTTTTGTATAAAAATGGTGAAGCAGTTCATAGAATACCTACATCTAATTCCATTCCTGCCAGCTTTCAAATCTGTTTTGCAATAAATTGGCTGTGACATACGGGCGGACAGACAGACAGACATGGCGAATCTATAAGGGTTCCAACAATATATAAAAAACTACCTATATATACTATCCTACAAAATATAAAGGGCTTTTAAAATTTTTGGCTACGGTACCCTAAAAACCACAATACTGCCCTACTAAGCGCAAAAGCCGTATCTCAACTAAAGCGAGTTACGAAATAATTGATGTTTAGTAAAAGTTGATTTATTTTATTTATTTATGGATGTTTTATTGTTATTATGGGTATAATTATTATGGTATAAGTTTCGAAATACGTCGCCGTTTTTAGGGGATGTGAGTGATTGAGGGGGAGGAATGGAGGTCTCGGAACCCGCCCTCACCATTTTCACTTGCCAGAAATACTTAGTTTCCTCTGAAAAAAAAAACTCCAAACATCGTTGTGTATGGCACTGCCAACTTCCACGTTCTTCACAGTAGTTTAATAAACTAAGGTTGACTGAGCCCTGCTTCGCAGGGTTCCTATTTCCGGATTAAGAGTCAAAAGAGAACCTAACATAACCTATTTACTTACTTATTACAGTCGCACCTAACCCTAGGCACTCGAAAGCATTGACGCACAAATTTGACATTAGCTGTCAATATGATCATTTCAAGATGGCAGGTTTGCGTTTCGTTTCACGTTTTTCACATAAAACTTAAAAATAACATTTGTAAAACTGTACTAAAGTATAAAAACTACTACTAGGAATTTTCGGAAATTATTTAAAAATATTTATACGCAACTCCGGCAGCCAAAATAACTTTTAGGGGACTAAAACTAACTCCCTCAAGCCCCCTACACCACCAATACCCTCAAATTCAGGCGACTCGTTTCGAAACCCAACCTAAATTATAGAATTATAATTTGTTTTACTGCTTTTTCGTTGGCTCTCCTCATACATGTTTGTATGGAAAAATATAAAAAAAGTCTTTCGCTTAAAATATGTGTTGTTTCAAAGAAAATAAATATTAAAAGATATTTATTTATCATTTATTAACGAAATACAGAGTTTACAGCTCATCAAAAGTTAGCTGTCTGCTACAACCCGGCAGGTTTGTGTAGAAACTCCAAGCACTGATGAGACATTTTCCTCTCCGTGATTTCGCAATGCCATCCCTTGAGCTCGACGAGAATCAACAATTTCAGAAAAAAAACGCCACAAGCTTTTCTTTAATTTTCATCTCCCAGAAAACATCATCTCTTTCTATCATTTCCATTTTTAGTGGTATAATTTCGCCACTCCACACAGCAAATAAACATTTTTGTTTGCGTGTAACGTGGCGTTGCCCCTGAATTTGGTAATAACAATTACAATATTTGTTTAGACTAGTCAGTTAACTTTTTAATCATGTTTCCATATTTGTATTTTATTTGCTCTTATACTATTCTCCAGGCCAATCTTATAGGCAACTTTAGAACATTAAATTTCCACAATCGTGTTTGGACCATCTGGCGTGGCACCAATAAACGGATAATCCACAAGGCTCGATTGTTACATTTTCTTGCTTCGCCAGTTGTTGCAAAGCCAGTGGTTTATTTTAGACTCCTAGGCAACTGCTTTTACATTGCAAATATTTTATTTGTACAAAATAATTTTTACTAAGTTGGCTTTACTGCTGTTATCTCTTCTTTTTACCACTATACCAAAATTTGAATCTGTCAACATATTCTTACGAAATTCGAACCAGTCACTGCTATCCCTCGTGTATTTTTTGCTTGTCACTCTTGATCAAATCGTGTTAGGAATTACTGCAGTCAAATGTGAGAAAGACGTTGCTAAACTGTAACTTTAACTTCAATGTAATTACAATAAAGATAATTAGTTAGGTACTTTATTATTAAAAAAATACTATAACTTGTGTTATAGCAAACAGAGAAGTCATCTACTTACTTATAAATGATTGATTTTAGAAATTAAAAATATATTAGATGTACTGAGAGATACCTAATAGTTTATAAATAATTAAAGTTTTACCCGATGTACCTAAATAGGTTTATGTTCACAACACAATAATACAACATTCGTTACCCCTTGTGTGCGGACTGCGGAGCGCCATATTAGCGCTGTTTATTGTTCGCCGTGGCGGCATCTTAGCGCTCCAGGCGCTCTGACAAGCTAATGAATTTGCAATATAGGTACATAAAATGATTCGATTTTATGTTATTACTCTTTCAAATATTGAAAACTGTGGCAGCTATGTATTGTGAGAATAATTTATATAATTATATTATGCATAAATATTATGAAAATAATTTGTGTAAAAATGTTTCATATTTCATAATCACTTGGCCATGGATGAATTTCTATTTTATTACGAAGATTTCTTGTACAAATCCTTCGTAGAACTTTATTTCTCTAATTGTTCATATTTTATTCATCTAATTATATATTTATAAGCACAGAAACAATAACACATTAAACGCAACAAGAATATAAACTTAGGTCCTAATTATATGTGCCCATAGTCACATGAAAAGCCTATTTGAATCAAAGTATTCAGTCTATAACATAAAACATGAAATTACCAACTCAAATCGGCGTATTACAATAACAAACAGGTTTACGTAAAATTTCGTGCAGCGGAGACGCAAGCGACATGACCTATCTCTCACAGGGCTCATAGCCGAATGATGAGGTCTAGGCGGGGCGTAAGCTAGCAACTGACACTCAGTACACCGCTTATGCTAATAAGGTTTAAATTGCCCAAGCATTTGATATTGATGGGATCTACTGAGCGTCAAAATCATAGACGTTTGGCAGATTTTATTTAATTTTACAAAATATACACGTATAATATGAAAATAAATAGGGTAATTCTTTAGTTCATTAGATTTCCTACAATATTATCAAATAAAATATGACAGCTTACGATCAAAATATTGCAAACAGTGAGACGAAAGATTATTTTCTGCCTCGTTTTTGTGATTTTTTTACCGTGATTCTATTTAACATACATGAAAAATTCTTTCAAAAGTCTTTTGTTCAGACTTTTGACTATAAGCTCTATTTTTTGCAAGTTTGTAGTATGTACCGTTATGGCTAGTTGCGCGACGAAAAATTAGGTGTTTCACGGCTTCTGAGGTATAACAGCGCCTTAAACGAATTAGAATCAAGCATCCTAATCCGATTGTTGGACAGATCTAAACGGTCTAGGTTCCATAATCTTGCTAAAGCCTCCGTCATATTTCTGGCAGCTGGTTGTTTGGAAGACCTAAAAATATACGGTCTAGTTTAATAACATTATTGGTTTAGCAGATTGATCTGTATTTATAAAATTAGGCGTTACTGACTGACCGACAGACAACGTACAGAATATTCGGCACAAGAAGTTGGAATTTGGCATGTATGTTCCCTGAAGATCGTAGGGGTGCACTAAGAAGGGATTTCCCACAATTCCTACAAGATTAGGCTGAAACGGCTAAGTAACAAAAATCGGGCGTAGCCGCGGGCATCCTGTACTAAGATATAAAAATCTCGTGCACATTACATTTTGTCCAACTAATAATTATTGTACTGACCACCTTCATTTTATAGTTCTAGACACATAATGAACATTATAATACAGCCTAATATGTATTACAGCTTAGCACAAACAACGTTATTATGAGTTTTAGCATAGAACATTAAATTTTGAAATCCATTTTCTATCGAATGTCCTAAAACTATACTAATTTACTTATTAATAATTATCATAATGTAAACATTAGCGACACATTGAAAATTGTGTAAAATTTAATCATAGGCAAAACTAGGTTTATTATTAAACTTGCAAATGTCTTTGGGAAATCTGTTAATGCCACAAAATTGCTTATTTACAAGAAAATATATTCCTCAAGGATTATTTGTACCGCTTTTAGTACAACTAATAGATAAACGAAGCGTATGCCGAGAAAGTAAAAGGCGGTGAAAACATTATTACCATCGCTCTTTGGTGTATCAGAGTATTTATCTGGAATATTAGCACAATGAAGATTTCAGTCTGGTCTTTGAAATCTTGTTTGGTAAAACCAATGGCATATTTAGCTGACGAAATCAGCATACTTCATAAAAAAATACTAAATGCCGCCTTAGGCTCTGTCCTCGTGAGTGTTGACTATCGTGACAGAAGGTAGCCTATGCGTTCATTTTAAGTATACGCTTTATTACTAATCCAGTCAGTGGTTTTAGAGTGAAAGAAAGACAAATCAACGAACGAAAAAGCACATAGGTACATATCATTATAGATACACGCATCACTCGTTTTCTACAGATCCATATTCCGAGTAATGGAGATGTATTTTATACACCAAGCGCTTTTTTTTATACCATGCCTTTATTTCCGTAAATTATCCAACAAAAAATCCTTAACCTATTTTCTAATAAAACATATTTACCTTTAGTAAGAATCGGTACTAATTAATAGGGTAGTTTAAATCAAATTCCCAATTCGATATCTCAAAACTCCTTGTGGGATAATCTCAAATTAATTGTGTAGTAAATTAATATCAGCGGCGAACGTGGAATATTCTGTACTGGGTGATAAATTTAACCACGTACTTGACCGAACTTAGCACCTAGTTTAAGAGTTAATATATAATTTGTGACCTGTATAATATAATATAATAACTGGGTGATATGTGGTTTTATCGTTTTACTAGAGTCAAAATTGGTTTTGATATGCCAGCTTTGAGCGTTGGTTTTGGCGATTGATTAAGGTACAAGTTCGCAGACAGTAGCAGCAGGCGACATTTAGACACTACGTTTCTATGTATTTCAATCAAGTACCTTCCGTAGCAACTTAGCAAGAGATATGTCGTCTACGGCGCGCCGTAGTGTAGTGTCGCCCGAACGCACATTGGTATTGCCCGACCGCATATTAGTTAGTATTGCCAAGCAAGGAGCAAAGATGTTTTCTTAAACGTCTGACATCTTGTCAAATAGAACACTCAGAACCAATAGGAGTATGGAGCTACCATTTGCTACAGCCGTCTTTGTTTAGGTAAGGATTGAAATCATGACTAAAGCGACCAACGACACGCCATGAAGTGTCGCTGCGACATGACGTGGTGACATGTCGTCTGTTGCTGCTATCTACAGTCGACTACAAACTCCTACATTAATATCCCGTGCATATTAATATGACATTAAATTAAATCATTTTCTAAGACTATACAAAATTATTAAGAAAGAACTGTTAGTGTAGAATATTAAGAGCACAGGTTTCAATATACTTCAAGACAGTAGTACTTTTAGATTATACCGGTCTATGTTACTAAAGCAAGGCTTGTACTTCTTCAGTACTATGGGTAAATTATTTAACATGGCTACTCACCCAAAGCAAATAAAGTAGACGCGACGCTATTGAAAGCTCCTTGCTGTACTCTCCTGATGTCTCTCGACGATATGACTAGCCCATGGAGTCCTACCCCTGCTAGCTCGGCAACTGACGCTGATGATAAGACCGATACTCCTCGAAGAGCGCAGTCCAAGAGAGATACCGCATTGTATTCATGTTCTTAGCCTTCTGTTCTCGGAGATGACGGCCGATTATCTGGAAAGAGAGAAACTAGTTAGAATATTTGTTAGGTATTTTATTAGTTAAAACAAAGATATGAATGATCTCGATGGCTTTACATGCTCATCAAAGTACGCAAGAAAATGATTTTTAACCGGTCAGTAATTTATAAGTCTTGCGTTGATAATAGATTCTTCGCGTCTATGTAGAAAACCAAAATTAGAAAAATCCAATGAAATAGAAACATTTAAACAATCAGACCTGCGTAGAAATTTAGTGAAACATTTATAAATTCCAGTGATTTATGTCATGAAATGTTCTCTCAAGGAATTATTTAAAATAAATTCCTTGTCTATGTAATGATATTCCGGGATCCGGTACGCTTTAATTAAACACTATTAGAACAGAATCCATTATTAATTAATGTTCAAATTAATTACGTGAAAAATATTTGTCTTATTTCGGTCATGTTTTATTGATGGCATAATTAAACTTTAGGCCTAATTGCATTTGTAAGTTGAAGTTTATATGTTAAACCGTTTGTATTTTTCATTGCATCGGGCAAGATATTTAGATATAGCCTTTGTCGCTTTTATGGCGGTAAGTCGTGTGTGTGACACATTAGAAGAGGTAGCGTAAGTGCATAACATTAGGCTTCTTTTGACAAATTTTAAAGTAAAACTCATAAAACATATTGGAAATGTGATAATTTAGTTCAATGCAAAATTATAACAAAGTTTGTTCAAATTTTTGATTAATAACATAAAGCAATTTGTGTTCAGTTCTGTTTTTTTGTATCGGGCGTAGATGTGTAAGGCTCTCTCGTTAAGTTCGATACATTATGATCTTTCTGTTTGTTGTGACATATTATACGAATACAATGCAGGGGTATTCATAGCCAATATAGCAAATGAAACCAATAGGTATTTAATCAGGTAAAATTTAATATAGGCACGTGAGAGATATGTAATAATCTCTAGGCTTTGGGCTGAAATTACTGATATCCAAGTATTTATACATAATATGTAAGAGGATAGTGGCAACTAAATGACACTGACATGACGTTTGACAGTTAAACTGTCAAACGTGTAAATAAGGTGTACCTATATAAGTCGACAGGCTCGGCTAGCTCGTCCTATTCTCCTTCGACGACTGCTCAGGTACGATATGGTTCTGACTATTTAATTGCCACTGTGTTCCAATATTCTGTGTTGCTCGTTCTTTTGTTTCATCATCTAGGAAACAATGTAAGATAGTGTAATCATTATCTTATTGATATTGTGTTGTGGGTAGTTTGATCGTTTGTGAGATATTATAGATTGTAATATAGGATAGAATAATATACTGTGGATCAAGTCGTATCAATGAGATTCATTAGGTATATACCTGTGGTAAACATTTAGTAAATTGTATTGATGCTAAATAATGCTTATTATGTTCTGTTGTAAGACAGACCTTTCTAGTAATATAAAATTACCCGCAACATTGATATTTGATATAAACTGGCTGTACCACGTTTACATGTTTGTTAATTATTGTTATATATATAGTTATTGAAACGAATGATCAAGAGTTTTATTGCCCGTTCTTTCTCTTGGTTCTATGTCTTTGCTTTGCGAACTGGGCTGTAAATGTAAATGTAGAATCACGACGTAATCTAAAGATATATCCTTGTGCCAAACTGAATAAATGAAAGTATGATTTGATAGTTGTCTCTTTTATTTATCAAAACTGTCTCTACACTATAGGAAGCTTCTCTGATTCTGACATCAGAAGTGGGATAAATTTGCGCCCACAATACTAATACATCCAATTGCAAGTTCCAGAGTCTCCTCATCGTGATGCCATGATTCTGCCTAAGCCCGTCACTGCACCGTTCAGCTGACGACGGAGAACGATTGCCCTACGATCCAGAAGCAACGTTGCCGAGAGCAAGCCGGTGGATGAGTACCGACACCGACTACATATCTTAACGATCTGCAACAGTATGCTGAAGCCAACAGCAACAAACAACTGCAAACGCTGGTAATGTACTTCCACCAAGAATATAGCCATGAATGGTCGAAAAATATGACTGTTGTACCAGGTTATTTTAACATGTTCATCAAAAATGTATCTGAGTATAAAACTATGTAGGTAATAGCGAAAAAGTTACAGAAAATGTATAATAGACTTTTAAAGTAGCCGATATTGTTCTAATCTGTTGGAATTTAAATAGGCAACATATGAAGTGATTGACAGAGACTCGGTATGAGCATTGGCTGTGTTGTGCTTTGTTGATAACTCTTTCTAGTGTAAGTACTGATTAGCGTAATCGTCCTGCATATTTGAATTCCAAGAATTAAGTGCTCTGAAAAATCTTTTCATTACAAGTCGAATATGAAATGATGGTAGGTAGAATACATTTCAGAGATTTCTTCATTAATTTTGTTGGCTGTGTATTCATTACATACAGACCAATATTGCGGTGTAGGAATGTGCCTTAGCTCTGTTCCATAAGCTGTTGTTAAATTTTCGCCACAATTACCAAATTAATCAGTTCATGCTATATAGTTTTATTAAATCGGATCCAAACTATAACGAAAGAAAAAAAAAAGAATATTTTAATGTTAAGCTCTTGAATGTGTTGCCCTTTTTTTTTTTTTTTTTTTTTTTGGTATCGGGTTGGAAAATCCTCATGGAGTCCCTCCGCCCCGGGGGGGAAGGACGAAGGGGACTGTCAGACTCTTACTGACTAAAAACCAACCCGTGCTCCTCATGTACCCATGTGTCGGAGGGTAGGGTTTCACCAAAGCATTCCTCGCTACCCCCCGACGGGTATTGGCCCGCCAGATGGTCAGGCGGGCCCCGAACGAAACCCCCTTGGCGGCGGATGAAGGTGTTTGGCTCCGCCGCCAAAACACCCAGCGGCCGCAGAGGATAGGGAGGACGGCAACGCAACACCGCATCTCCTCTTCCTCTGCGGCCCCACCGCGACGCAACGATGGTGCGCCCCCATTTGGTCGCGGGAGATAGGGCGCGGGGCAACGCAACACCCACACGCCTCTCCTCCCGCGACCGCACCCGACTGCGAGGGACAGACAGAACTGTCCCCCGCACCCGCACCATGGGACGCATCCTACGCAGGCCTCTACCAAGCCCACGTGGAGCGTCCCCTCCCGGGATCCCGCTTAGCTTCACCGTGGGTGGCTTCTAACCCACGGTTACTGAGCCCCCCCACCACGACAAGGTGGAGATCCCACGGGGGGGTGAATGTGTTGCCCTGGAGATAAGAATACGAAACTGTATATTTATCTTTAACATATCTTTGAAATATACTTACTCGTATTTTTAACTGGTTAATAATTGTTTATGGCACAAAAATTTGTGTATAGAATTACAATTAATAATGCACTTTCTATAATTGTGTAGTGAGTAATTGTCATGTACCCAGGTAATTTCCACCAGTTTACTTGCAATAGACATACTTATGATTTTGTCACTTTGATTTCTATTGGAAGAACAAAACCAAATAGCTTCCATTTGTCTCAGAGGCACCACATTTGAATGACATGTTGTAAAGATAACCTATGAGTTTTGTATAACTATTACTACAAGCGAACTTTTGTGTGTAGGTACAGAAATATTCTATATTATATCAAGCGGGTCTGAATCTAGCTAGATCATATCGATAAAATGATAGTTTCGTTTAGTAACTATTTCCTTTTATTTTTTAAACATACCTCATCCTCCTGAGGCCTGAGGGGTCATATATGCTACGTCTAAATATATAGCTCAAGGTATTTTTATTAAAAAGTAGTTATTGAAGAATGTTTTATATTACAGGATAGGATTAAATTGACTTGTTAAAGAAAGTGACATCATTTTGCTTATGTCTGGCACTATGAGATGGCAGTGTATCCAATATTTTCAAGTAGTGTTATTTTGGTTGATAATTTCCTGTTATTTATAACGATTATAGCAGATAAAATAGTTAAAATGAAATGTGTAATAATTGCAGACATCTGTCTAATTAAATGGAACTGAAATAAGCTATTCAACTAAATTGATTCAATTTGAAAATAGTTCCAAATTACATCACTGATTTTTTTTCGAAAACATTCTCATAGTTTATTTATCCATTCTCGGAAATAATACAAATAAGTTCAGTAAATTAATAAAATATGAGACGGTATTTATTTTTATCTGCTTTTATTCATTGAAATTATGTATTTTTAATATGAAGTGCCATGTGTTAAACTGTAAACCTATTTAGACCATAATTTTAGTAATAATCAATCTTAGGATTAGCTCTCGGTAATGAACTATCTTATCAATTTAGTATCTCTGGTATAAACACTGTGATAGATAAGCTATTTAGAGATATTTTTTATGCAAAGATATATGTGTACATATACTTTGTGTGGTTCAACTGTAGGAGACCATGGCAATAATGATTAAAATGGTATTTAATCATTCTAGGTGCTTGAAGGGTTTTGTTTATTTATTTTAAACAATACCTACTTACATGTAAGCTTACTATTTTTATACCAAACCTCTTACGAATCGTCAAATCTTAATTATAATGAAACTGAATGAACCAGATACCTAACGTAAAATACGTAAAAAAAAACTAATTAAAAACGATGTCAGTGTTCTGATTGTGTAAATGGAATGAAAATAGCCACAATCACATGATACCATTGATAAATTAAACTGAAATTGATGAAATTAAATAAGATATTCTGCTTAATATAATAAGTATTTGTATAAGTACATTGATGTTTTTAAGTGTTGCGACCTAAATTAATTAATCTAGGTATGTATATTTGACTTATAGATATTGAAATATTAACGGACTGGTCTGAATTTAAACTAATTTTAACTAGTGTCTGGTTTGAATTTCTACATGACTATTTATTATACCGTTTCTTACCAAGAGTACTTTTACTGGCATTGGCGTCTAGTTTAACTTTAGGCAGTTCACTGACTAGTGGTAACATAAAAAAACTATTAACTAAATTGGTTCATTCTTGATTACTAGTTATTTATTTATAGTTTTGTACTGTTTGTACCTGCAATACATTCGATCAATTCAGTTTATAGCATTCCATACTGTACATTTACGGGTGGTAGACTTACAATTAGGAAACAATTATTATGGAACACTTTTAGGAGAGAGGAGCAGTTTGGTAATATACTATAATAGTCTATATATTATACCTAGGTGCATTTGATATATTATAGTTAAAAGATGTTTTATAGTAACATGCTTTAATAGGGTCTGCTACATTTATTATTCTAAATTGATAACATTTTAGTGTATTATTAATATAGATATCAATTTTGATTATGATAAGTTACATTTATAGATTTTCCTACAGTTAATTTTTGTGGAATATAATAAAGAACTTTGTACTTTTAGATAGCTACGATTTAAAGATTAATAACGTTTAGATATTCTTTGATGACATAGTAGCTTTTACAGATAACATTTTTTTTGTTTTCTTACTAAAGTATTTAAGTTAAATTATAAAATACATATACAAAGAAAATAAAAGGGCGGTCTTACTATAGGTTAGAGGTTCTGATAACCATACACAGCATTACATATAAACTTCTTCTAAACAAGGATCGATAATGTAGGTAGCAGTGATGATATAAAGGTATCTGTAAATATCTATAATAATGTGATAACATCGATTTATTCATTGATGATTAAATAGTTGACGATGATTGAATTATTATTGATGATTAACTTACCGATGGTTAAGAAGTTGATGATAATGCTGGCAATGATGACCATGTTGATAATGATTTTGATAATGATTTTGATGTTGATGATAATGATAAACATTAGGGTTCCGTAGTCCACAGGGAACCCTTGTAGTTTCGTCATGTCCGTCCGTCTGTCCGTCCGCAGCCTAGCTCAAAGACGCCTGGTGCTAGAAAGCTGATATTTGACATGAATATAGACATAAGATATTGCAACAAAACTGTAGAATAAAATTTAGGAAAATATTTTTTTAAGGGTATCTCCCCTACATATATAGTGGGGTTGAATTTTTTTTTGGTTGAGTACCCCATCATGTGGGGTATCATTGGATAGATTTTAAAAAAATATTATTAGTTTGCTCAAATCATTTTTCGATCAAGTGATTGGTTTGTCAAATATCAAGCTTTGAAGTGAAAAAAATTGTTAGACTCAAGTGTCCCCTCCCTCTGCCGGCTAAACTATTAATTTGGAAGAGGTGATAAAAATCACAAATGTAGTACATATAACGAATTTAAAAGGAAAACTATCACGGCTAAGTAGATATCCCTAGTTTACGAGTAATCGTCGGTTAACTTATAAATACCTATTTCTGTGAGTTTACATTGGGCGCGCTGGCTTAATATTAAAGATATACGTACGGTACTTTGGTATGTAATGTACTACGGTACTACGTATGTATAGTAGTAGTATATCTTGGAAACCACATTTTATGTTTACAATACATAACTGGATACATACCTAGTATTTTTCTAAACAAAACTTAGGTTCTTATAATAGTAGTGTTATTACAATTATTTCTTCAGCAAAATAAACAGTCGGATTTGTTGTACATTAATACCCTTTGCAGCAAGTCATTATGGGCAACTACGGAACCCTACATGGCGCGTGGCCCGACACGCACTTGGCCGGTTTTTTGATAATGATTTTGATGTTGATGATAATGATAATCATTTTGATGTTGATGATAATGATAATCATTTTGATGTTGATGATAATGATAATCATCTTGATGTTGATGATAATGATAATCATTTAGATGTTGATGATAATGATAATCATTTAGATGTTGATGATATTGCCTACAAACTGCTGAAGTCTTTCGCCTTGTTCTAGCCTGGACTCATGTGCAGCAGGTGTGGGGCTAGATAGTATCAAGGAGATTGACCGTTATTACTTGTCTATTTAATGTGAAAGGAAAGGCAATGGCAATGAGTGTATTAGAATGAAAGTATTTTCCTAGTATTACACTACTGTTATCATACAAGTTGGTACCTGTATACTTGTAAATTAGTGAAATCGAATTTAATTATTTAACTCGGTTGTGAATTTAAATTATTTATTTTATTTCATTTATTTATCAGCCATAAGCAGAATTACCTATTTTAATTTTTTATTCTTAAAACCTTTACTTAAATTTTTATGCTTCGTAGTGGCTCCTTTTGTACTATATTATTTTTATCAATTTGTGGATGGATAATGCAGTGTTGTAATATTGTAAAATTAAACTGTACTTCTATGTAACATGTGTACTGTGAATGTTAATGATCCCTTCATAGAATAGTAAATATAATTTGTAAGAATGGTATCAAAGCAGCTGACACAGAACTTATTTCTAGACTCGCAAAATGAAACCGTAATTACTGTAAATATGAGTCCAGTTTATTTTTGTGTAATTGTTTCGTACAAATGGATTGTTGTTGTGATACTATTCTTATAATTGAACTTACTTAGATGAGGACGTAAGTCAGTATAGCCGTAGCGGACGTAACGATACTATAGTTTTTAGATGGCTTTAATCAATATGGTAAGAATTCATTGTTACATAATACAGGGCGCCCGTCGGGCGATTGTTTAGTAAAGTGTTATTTATTGTACTTCGCGGACGAAGTAATTGTCAGTCTGGCCGTGAGAGATATGTAATAATATCTAGGCTTTGGGCTGAAATTACTGATATCCAAGTATTTATACATAATATGTAAGAGGATAGTGGCAACTAAATGACACTGACATGACGTTTGACAGTTAAACTGTCAAACGTGTAAATAAGATGTACCTATATAAGTCGACAGGCTCGGCTAGCTCGTCCTATTCTCCTTCGACGACGGCTCAGGTACGATATGGTTCTGACTATTTAATTGCCACTGTGTTCCAATATTCTGTGTTGCTTGTTCTATTGTTTCATCATCTAGGAAACAATGTAAGATAGTGTAATCATTATCTTATTGATATTGTGTTGTGGGTAGTTTGTGAGATATTATAGATTGTAATATAGGATAGAATAATATACTGTGGATCAAGTCGTATCAATGAGATTCATTAGGTATATAAATAATGCTTATTATGTTCTGTTGTAAGACAGACCTTTCTAGTAATATAAAATTACCCACAACATTGATATTTGATATAAATTGGCTGTACCACTGTTTGTTAATTATTGTTATGTATATAGTTATTGAAAAGAATGATCAAGAGTTTTATTGCCCGTTCTTTCTCTTGGTTCTATGTCTTTGCTCTGCGAACTGGGCTGTAAATGTAAATGTAGAATCACGACGTAATCTAAAGATATATCCTTGTGCCAAACTGAATAAATGAAAGTATGATTTGATAGTTGTCTCTTTTATTTATCAAAACTGTCTCTACACTATAGGAAGCTTCTCTGATTCTGACACACGCATAAAGCCTAAAAGTTTCATAGGATCACCATAAAACCAATTTTCACCGAAATATAATAAAATAAATCTATTCAGGAATTAACATTGCCTGAGAGCTTAAAGAAGCCGATTCATTTAAGGAATGAATCTGAAATGTTAGCTTCGCTATTTTCGCTCTCCGCGATTTACGTTTACGGATAGGGCAGCTACCAAAAGATAGTGTTTAATTTTTTAGATTAATTCTTAAATAACTCTAGATAGCATTTATTCTAATAACATTACGAGAATTTTATACTTGTCGTTTTTTTATACTTGTCAACAATTTAGCCATTGTTTTAAAAACAACTGTCATTATTTCTTGATTGCGTATAGCATTATCCAACGGCCACCGGTTCTGCAGAGATATCACTTGCTTGTAAAAGTTCATCAGTTGTGTAATGATTGGATATCCAGAGATTGGATTTCATCAAATCAAAAAATATATAATACGCAACCAGTAATATGAAAATACAACGAATGACTCCAATGACCTATAAGTTTGGTGACCGAATGCGTGGACCCCGTTTTGCTTTACCGAATCCGTTAACCTAGTATGTTTATAATACGTAGGGCGCCCAATTCGCGGCCGGTGAGACTTTCTGCGTTTGAGTATGTCAATCGAACGATAACAATAAGCTCGCGTTTACAAAAAGGAGTAAATAGTTTAGAAGTTTGAAATATCTTGTACACGATGTAATCATTCCCTGGACGTAAATTAAAATTTCGTATAGTACCAGTCATTACGAACATTTTTTACATCAGCACCATACCTGCGACATTACTGCTTCAAGAGATATTGAGGCTCAAAGTTACCATACATTTTTTGTAACTATTACAATATCGATGCATTTCTCGCGCCAATTTGTACTATACATACATGTGCTATGCACCCATGGATAGGTACGTATCTCGACCATTGCACGCGCGTGCTTTACATTGCGACTTATAAAAAGCCTAAAGAAATTTTTCGTTTCCCCGGTATCATTTTTGCTTAGTGTGACTTTGCATGATGTGCAAAACAAGTAGACTTCGGCTTGGTGATTGGTCAGTTTAGTTGGTGAATAGAGTTGTTTCCAACTAGTCAAATCAAACACTTTTAATGAAATGTTCGGCGCTTGTAGGAAATATGACATAGTGACGACATAGATTTTTGCTGTCAAGTTGAATACTTATTATCAATAAATTGTGGATAAAAATGTTAAATAAAGTTTTAACATTAAGCGATGGATGTTTTGACATGTTACACTAGATAAAAATAATTGTATAATTAATTTCACTGGCAGGAAACTTCTCTATTAAGGTAGTTCCATCAAAATTTCTGTTTTGATATAATGTAATACAATACTTTTTCATCATGCATCCTTTTGCAGTCCACTGATGGACTTCAGCATACCTTAATATCCCTGATAGTAACATTAAGAGTCGACTATAAGAGTCCCGACGGGTAGGTATGGAGTTTGATGTCTACTTTCGTCTCTTTGGAAAAATATTATTGGCTTCGTGTCACATCAAGATGAGATAAAATGGAGTAGTAATAGTTTGTGGTTTTGATCCGTCACCACCCGGACACGTTATCACACAAATTATATAATTATTATCTTGTCTCTCCTTGACGCTTGAGTCTCTGCTATAGAGGATTTTTGTATAAAACCGTTGCAGCACAAGCATTTCACATTCTCACGCCCAAACCGTACGCTTTTTAAAAATTACATGACGTGAAGTACACTTTGTGTCGTATACGATTAAAAGCAAATAGAACAATACGTATTGAACGACCTCATAATCAAACGAAAAGCCGATACCAAACCGAAATGAAATTTCAATAAACAAAATATAAACCATGGAACACAGGCGGTACACAAATACTTATTTGTAGCACTCGCGTTGCGGAATATGACAATTTGTCATCGGTTGTTCGACGGGTAGCTACGCGGACGTTGGAAGCCACTTGCCGTAGTCCTTTTGAAGTGGCCTACAACTTTAGCTTATATGTTTGCTTGTTTCACACAATACATTAAGAACAGTGTTGTATTGAGATGCGGGATATGTGGGTGATAAATAGAGCTCACGGATTGGACGATCTACTGTTGTCTAAACTGTACATAGGCACTTATTCTCTGAATTCATTTTATTGTAATTAAATTACTGGGCATGTA
The DNA here is from genome assembly GCA_944739405.2 of Euclidia mi. NCBI lineage: Eukaryota > Metazoa > Arthropoda > Insecta > Lepidoptera > Erebidae > Euclidia > Euclidia mi. The sequence continues at coordinate 32,094,686 of OX123192.2, forward strand.
GTCTATTGCCTTTCACTTCATCAGTCGTTAATAGACTGCAGCCAACTGCCTGGCTGACTTTATTAATCTAACTATTTTCGTCATAAAATTAGACTCAATGTGACACACTACAAACTTACTTGTCATTCAAAAAGTCGTTCGAATGAAATACTTCATGGTACAGAATATTACAAACATTCAAACAACACACAAAAGCACACTAAGACTCGGAGCATCCATAATTACTAAGCTCGTACAAAGTATTGTCCCATGTAGACATTAAAACCGTTGTTACACTAGGCGTAGCAAACTGTAACATCGCCCAGGCTACAACTTAAAAGACTACGCCACTGCTTAAACCGCTACGCTGAAGTTTACACCTCAACGCCACAGCTTCAAGCGCTACGCCACAGCTTAAAACGCTACGCCGCAGCTTGAACCGCTACGCTACCCCTGCATCAAAATTTTTGTTCGACATAATTTATTGCAGTTTTTTTTTGAGCGCAACAATATAAAAAGCTTAGACGAGCAATAACTCGAAGGCACAACCATATGCTTAAGCAGAAATATTTTCAAGATTCCGAGATTGATCACTATATTATTATCATCACCATAAGCCCTGTATATTAACTGTCTTACTTCTGGGCACGGGACTCTTCTCACTATAACTTTTATTTCCTACTGCTGGGCACGGCACCTTTCTCACTGTGATTTGAATGTGCCATATTTTGATGATTTTTAAATAAATGGTTTCTATATCATCCATTAGCCGTAATCAACTTATCAGTTTTATCAAAAAAATTATGGATTACTATAGCGTATAGCAATATCATATAAATCCGATAAATTCGCGCCAACACCGCAAAATTTCCTCGGTCATTACTTTTCGCTTCAAACCTAAAAGCTAATACCGAGTTTTAAAGACCGCTAACCTTATTAGACCCAAAAAGTCTCCCCAAAGCTTTCGGATGACTCAACAAAAAGGTAAATTTTAATTAGTACAGTAATTCGCGGAAAAATCGTTCAATTCCAGCTAAAACTAGACGGTATTTTTTTCAGTTCACTATCTCAAATCAAAGATTGCTTTAGATAATATTTTATCGTAGATTATGACATGACTTCTGACTAGGCCTTACCTACGAGTGGTGACGAATCAAGAATACAAAATTTCATCACACCATTTTATTCTGTGGGCGCCGTACGAAGCAGGCAAGGAAAATACACTAAGCATATAATAATAGACGGATAACTCGACATCAAAGCTAGTATCAACTGAGTTGTCTGGTGTCACTATACCATGTGTCCACCTGTGTTGACACATGATATAGTAGGCCAAATGTCTTATTGTTTCATAATGCTACTGTGAAGCAAATTAGGAGAGGCTTAAGTCCAGCAGTGGACTGCAACAAGCTGTAAAGGTTACGTATATCCACGTTTTACACACGGTAAATACACATGATATGACTGCTACAAGAAGATTTGAGCTTCATGAGCTCATCAGCAGCCTTTCCACATCTCCATTTAATATCATTCTTCTATTCATTTTACAATTCTATAATCGCAACGTGCTAGAGATAATTCTTTTAAACTATACTGACCACTTTTATGTTTATAACCAAAAATAAATCCGGCAGTACGTAACAAATAAATATATATGAAATCAAAAGTGCGGGTAGTGATAGCAGGCTACTATGGGAAACAATCAACAATATAACCAATAGAAAGAAACCAAAAGAACATGCCTCTGATCTTTTACTATTAGAAAAACCACCTAATAACTCTGTAGAAGCTATAAATACCTAATTTGTTGGCGTTGGGAAACACCTTGCCGTAACTTTCAGTAACCGGCAACCAATATCCCACTTACAGTCTCTTATATGTACTCCACCTTTTACTATGGCCTTTTTACCGACAGACGAAGATGAAGTCAATAGTATCATCATGTCCCTAAAAAATTAATGTGCTTTTGGATGGGACGGGATATCTACTCGTCTTCTAAAGGATAGTAAAATAACTCTAATACCTATCATAACCCATATCTGCAATTTGGCTATTACAACTGGCACTTTTCCAGACGCCTTTAAAAAGTCCATTGTCCACCCTATCTTCAAAGGTGGGAAAAGAGACCGTGTCAACAGCTATCGCCCTATCTCAATTTTAACTTCTATGTCCAAAATTTTAGAAAAAATTATAAACAATCGTTTAACAAAATTTTTAGAGACCAACAATCTTCTTTCTCCAGCTCAGTACGGTTTTCGATCTGGAAAAGCGACATCTGATGCAGATGATGAACTTTTTGACTATATAGTTAGTCATTTAGATAAAAAGGATAAAGTCATGGGCATATTTCTCGACCTAGCGAAAGCATTTGACACGGTCTCCTCCCCCCTCCTAATTTCAAAACTTGAGCGGTTAGGAATACGAGGTACTCAACTCAGCCTTTTTAAAAGTTATCTGGCAGATCGCAAACAGTGTGTCACAGTAAATGGATATACCAGTACTGAACTTCCCATAGAATACGGCGTGCCGCAGGGCAGTATACTCGGCCCAACTCTGTTTATTACTTACATAAATGAGCTCTGCCACACAAGCCTACAAAATGGCAAGATTATAACTTTTGCTGACGACACCTTACTACTTTTCTCGGGAAAAACCAAAGTTGAAGTGCATGCCTCAGCCCAAACTGGTTTGAATATTGTCACTGCATGGCTTCAACAGAACCTATTGACCCTTAACGTTGATAAAACCAAATGTATGGAATACTCCATCACTCAACCAAACACCTCACTTTCTCAAGCTTTCCCTCTGGTTGCCCATTATTGTACTACCACCTCTTTTCCATTACCAAACTGCCATTGTGCCCCCATAAAATATACAAGCACTGTTAAATACCTGGGAATACTAATCGACAACACGCTGAGCTTTAAAATGCATATCGAGTGAATGTCCGGTAGAATCAGAAAGTTAATTTACGTTTTTAAGTCCCTCAGACATGTCGCTGATTTTACTTTACTTAAAACAGTATACTACGCCCTCTGCCAATCTATTTTAATCTACTGTATACCATCTTGGAGGGGGTGCTCCTAAAACCTCTTTTCTGCAGCTTGAACGCTCTCAAAGAGCCATCCTTAAAGTTATGGCCTTTCTTCCCTTCCGCTACCCCACAACAGATTTATACCAGACCACTAAAATTGTCACAGTGCGCCAGCTGTTCATACTGTACACTGTCCTAAAACAACACCACCTTCTCCCCTACATTCCTAAGAAATCGATATAGGTTACCAGACGCTTCAATCCTGCTCCCCGCCAAATAAATCCCTTGACCACCAGCTTCGCTCAAAGATTTTTCTGCTTTCTAGGTAACTACCTCTACAATAATCTTAATAAAGAACTAGATATTTATGCACTTACTAGATTCCAAGTAAAAAAGAAAGTTACGGAATTCCTCCTCACTCTAGAGTACGACAAAACAGAAGCCCTTTTGAAACCCCTTAAATAAACAAACAATCATTTATCCATCCATTAATTCACACACACACACACACACACACACGCATACACGCACACGCACACACACACACACACACACACACACACACACACACACACACACACACACACACACACACACACACACACACACACACACACACACACACACGCACGCACGCACGCACAAACACTCACATGTGTCATAATATGTATACCTATCTATAATTTATAAATTAGAACATTTCTTTCATGAAAAATATAATCTAACCTCGTAGCATGCCGTATAACCGTCCGAAGGGGAGGCCTGATGACCTGAAATACAGGTTTGCGCCCCGTTTAGGCATCAGTCTCCCGCAATTTTTCTACTAACCCCCTATGCTAAGTATTATACTCTGTATAAGGAAGAACATTGTGAGAGAATCAATAAATATATTATTATTATTATCATCTTTATTTCCTATTTTTCAAATTAAAATTACATTTTTAAATATATCATTCACTAAAAAAAAACACATTTAAAAATATAAAATTAACCGTGGGGTCCCACCAGCATTGGGCACAGGGTCCAAGCTGCCAGTGGTTAGGGCTCCAGAGACAGGAACTTCCTCACAATACGTGCCGTGTCGAGAAGAACTGCCTTTTGCATCAGACCCTTGACCCAAGCACCCAACGCGAGCCTCTTAAGGTGACGATCGAGGCTCTTGGCTATTAGACCATTAACCGTCACAACTATCGGCACAATAATTGCCGAGTCCACATCCCACATGTCGACAATCTCGTGAGCCAAGTCCAGATATTTAATCTGTTTGTCTTTCTCGGCTTTCACGAGATTCTCGTCATGGGGAATGGTGACATCAACAATTATTGCGAGGCGCTCTGATCGATCTATCACCACAATATCAGGTTTGTTGGCTACAACAGTCCTGTCTGTGACGATAGATCGATCCCAGTACAATGTGGCATGGCCATTTTCGAGAACTGGCTCTGCCACATACCTGTAGTACGGTACCTCGATGTCTACAAGTTTGTATTTCAGAGCAAGTTGCTGGTGAATGATTCTGGCTACTTGGTTATGTCTGTGCAAGTACTCGCCGTTAGCAAGACGTGAACAACCGGAAACAATATGCCTGAGGGATTCACCAGGCTGGTGACACACACGGCAAATATCGGTAGTGCCATCCCTCAGGATATATTTCCGGTAGTTATTCGTCTTGATAACTTCGTCAGCAATTGCACAAACAAACCCTTCGGTTTCCCCAAAGAGGTCACCGAAGCGTAGCCAGTTCACCGAGGCTAATAAGTCTACATCGGGTCCATACAGAGCCCGATGGAACCTGCCATGAAGCTCCTTGCTCTGCCACACACGCTTGCGATCATCAGTACTGAGTACTACAGGTATGCGCCAGTTCTCCTTAGCCAACTTGAGCGGGGTGAGTCCATTGTCCACTGCGACAACATCTCGATGCATGTCCACGTTCGCCCGGAGAAAATATTCTCTGAGATAGCACACCTCGCGGTTGTGTAGGGTCTTGACATTCAGAAAGCCACGACCCCCACACTTCCGCGGGATGTACAACCTCATCACGGATGAACGTGGATGATGCATACGATATGCCGTCAACAATGTGCGGACTCTTCTGTCCAGGGCGTCCAATTCAGACTGAGTCCACTTGAGTATGCCAAAGGAGTATACAAGAAGTGGCATGACCCAACCGTTGCAAGCACGAACCTTGTTGCCACCTGATAAAAGACTTTTCAGTACTTTATTCAGGCGGCCAAAGAAACGCTCTTGCAACGATTGCTTCATGACGGCTTCATTGATACTTAAAGCCTGTGACATACCCAAGTACTTATAGGTATCAGTCAAGAGAAGCGTTCTTAGGTTAATGGAATCTGAGAGTTGGATCCCTTCAGATTCCACCATCCTTCCCTGCTTCACATGAATGACAGCACATTTATCCACACCGAACTCCATATTGATTGACTTACTAAAGTTTTGGGTTACTTTTAGTAAATCTATCAATTGGGCATCAGAGTGGGCAAATAACTTCAGGACATCCATGAAAAACAGGTGAGATATGACCTGACCACTTCTCTGTAACCTGTAGCCTAACCTAGAACCCTCCAGTAAAGTACTGAGAGGGTTCATGGCTAGGAAAACCAAAGGGGACTCAGACTGTCGCCCTGAAAATTTCCCCGCTCAATTTTAATACGTTCGCCGTCCTCCTGGATCCTTCGGCATCCTGGATAGCAAAGAATCGTATTCCATTGCCCCATACATGACTTTAAGAAGGTGCGTAGAGTTGTATTTACTTTATACAACTCCAACAACCTCAAAAGCCATGTATGCGGCACGGAGTCATACGCTTTCTTATAATCTATCCAACATGCCGCCAGATCCCTTCGGTTACGGCGAACTTGTTGGCTAATGGCCATGTCAATGAGGAGGAGCTCCTTAGTACCACGAGCCCCCCTCTTACATCCATTCTGAGAGGCTGACATAATTAAGTTGTCTTCGACATGTTTAGCTATTTTAGCTCTCAGAATAGATGTAAGAAGTTTATAGACCGATGGTAAACACGTAATCGGTCTATAATTGCCAGGCTCGCTAGTACTGCCAGTCTTATGGAGCAGGTGGGTAATTCCAGTCGTCATAAAGGTTGGCAACGATCCAGATTCCAAGGCTGATTGGAATTGAGATGCCAAACGTTCATGCGAACTACGTAGCCATTTCAGCCAGAAATTGTGCAGTCCGTCCAATCCTGGAGATTTCCAATTAGATAATGGACGGACTGCTTGTGAAACGTCCTGGCTAGAAATGGCCACGCATGCCATTTCGGGAATATGTTCGCATGCACGTTCGATGTCTCGCATCCAATCACCTTCGTTATGACCAATGGGCATCGACCAGATGCTACGCCAGAACATGCCTGTGGCGTCCGCATCTGGCCGCTGCACATTAGTCACACATTGATCTGGTCGTTCCCAACTTCTATATACCCACCTTTGGTCCCTCTGGAATGTACTATTAATGATGTACCGGTCCACACGTTTCTTAAACCTACGAATTCGGTTTGCCCATGCATAGACTTTCTGTTTTAGGTAGTCAATGCGCTCTGTGACCCGGGCTATATAATCTTGAGGACTAATGTTAGTCCCCGAAAAAGCCTGTTTCACAAAGCGCATTACCCTAGGGCGTGTATTCCCCTCCCTAAAACAGATCAGCTTGCCAATAAGTGTCCTTGCCTCGGCAATACGCCGCTCAATCCTGCACTGCCACGCCGGTACAGCAGACCTTTGTCGTACAACGGTATCAGTTTCAGGAAACTTAACACCAGCTATACGACAAGCCGCCACGGCGGTACAGTACAAGATTGAATGCGTATCACCGAGATCCTCGCTATTATCTAAATAATTTGATAATAACGAGTCAAGAGCACTTATCAGCGCTATATTTCGCCTATGCATAGGCAACCTCGGTAGACGAGGCCTGATACCTAGTGGAGTGTACCGGTAGTCCCTAATAGCACATTCCAAAGCGTCCTTTACCTCCTCATTGCACTGGGTACTTACATTATCAACCATGTCATCCTCCTCCCTGACGGCTTTACCGCCTATTGGCGGTGCGGTCAGTGCTGATGTCTGTGTAGGCTGGACGGGGGTGGCATGGCTCGAAGGTAAGTACTCTGAGCGAATCCTATCAAGCACGGCATTATCCAACTTGCCACTGCGCTGGATAACCCGTACCTGATCCGATAGTCGTTGAGCCGTGACGTTGATGCTTGGTTCCAAGGCCTGAAACAAAGACAGCATGCGACTACGGTACGCAGTGAGGTTAGTGCCCCCCTCTGTCGCCCCAAAATATGCGCGCATGACATGTTCGTTTATTAATGTCGTCCACTTCATGCGCTGCACATTACCACCGGCAGCGAGGACCCTGTTTGGGGCCGGTGGGCCCCGAGGTCCCAAGCACGCTGGTGGCCGGCCTCTCCCACGCCGCCGCGCAGGTGACGGTGTCGACGGCGGAGAGAAATACTCGTCGCTGGACCTCGACGCAACTGCAGCCGTCGGTGTTGTCGGCGTAGGTACCGACGGCTGCGAGGCGGAGCTCAGCGACGGGCCCGGAGGTGTTGGTCGTGCTCTCTTGCTCCTGGCTCTCGTCAACATACTAGAGTGCTAATATCTTCCATTTTATTTTCGTAAATATTGTTATTGTTATTGGTTGACGTGTCATATTTGTTGTGACGGCTGTCATCTCTTCACTTTTTCTCTATTTGTTTATTTATGGTGGTTTTTACCAAATATTTCCTTCTTTTGCTTGAGTTTTATATACTAATTTAGATGCGATATATTATTACAATTTGAAAAAAGTGAAATTCGTGAAATATTAATATTTAAAATTCTTTGATAAAAAAAGCACGTTGACATTCGTGGTGTTGCCAGATTATTATTATTATATTATTATTATTATTATATCCTAACATATTATTAACATCTCATTCCAATAATCATGGAAGAGCCCACAAACAGTAAGCGAAAGTAAGAGTTCTCCACAATAGTAGGACACAACAATATGTCTAAATATCCAATGGGTCAAAAGCTGAGGTATTATGGCGATCGTATTTGTACAGCAGCGATGGACGTTGATTCCGAAACAATACCTTTCAGTTGCCCCTACTATGAGACATACTAATAATTTAATATTACAAATGTCCTGCGTGCCTTAATACCTGCATGTTACAGGAAATTATGGACGCTACTGAAAATGCCCAACTCGTAGCAAAGTTCTCTCTAAGAAGAAGAATACTATAAATATTATTCAAAAACAAATATTCTCCATGTAGTAACGGATCAAGAATATAAAATGTCACTACCTCATTTTATTCCGTAGGTATCATAAGAAGCAACTAATACAAGTACTAGAATCTTTGCGAAGGGAGGGTAAACTCGCCATTGAACTCTTTACCGACCCGTCTGCCCAGCGTGGTATAGTACGCCAAATCTTCGTATTCACAATGGCGATGTGACGCAAGAATCTGCTAATTCATCTAATGCACCGTTTTCATCATCGAAGAAATAAAGAATACTATTCTTAAAAACACAATAGGCACTTTATAAATCTATTGGTTGTTATTACCTTAAATCTTAAGTCGAAATTCCTTATAACATTGCGGTTGCGCGTAAATTTGCGATATTCCACAATAGTCTAATTCTGATTTCGTAGAACTGAACCAGTTTGCTAGAACTTTACTCAAGCTTTTCGAGAAATACGAATGCGATAACGTCGGAATTCAATGCAATTGTGCTAAAGGCTCATAGGAGCATTCTCAGAAACACTTATGATTCGGAAACAGTCAATAGTAATAGACTTACATGACTGATGAAATGTGAGCATAAAGCACATGTCATATGGGCAAACGCATACGATGATTTTTTATTGTCGTTTTATAAATGTATTTTAGTGTCGGTACTGAGTATGTGCAGTGTCACAAGCGTCGAAAGCGATCTGAAATTTGTAAACACGTCACTATTTAGTACAAAAGAATAATACTTTTCTCAAATTTTGTTAATTCATCAATCGTCCATCCTTAAATCGTGGCTTGCCACCATTCGTTGAAATCACAGCAGAATGGCGTCGAATATGATCTCTGTGCATGTCATTAAAGGTCCCACTTCCTACGGCAAGTCTATTCCGCAAAAGATCATCTTAGACTGTAAATATTTTATAACTTGATCTATGAACAAATTTATAATCGTCTATTAAACCTTTTAAGTGTTTAGTGAGATTAGTTAACGGTGAAAAGTCTATTAAATTCTAAAATGGTAGAATGACTTGCTAAGAATATAGGACTACAACACTATAATTATTGAGTTTCTTAGACCAAGGACTATTCATTTAAGATGTTGCAGACTCGTTAGATTTAAAATAATATTAAAAAGAGCAGATCTTTAATTATGAACTTTCGAAGCAGTTGTTACTCCAGGTTTTGTCCTAGTTTCTTGATACTTTTGATATATTTTTATGGTTTCAATACCGAGTCAGGAGAAAATGTATTGTTATAAAATTAGTTTTTCCGTTAGGAAATTCTAAGTAGCAGCACGGAGTCTGGTAATGTGCCCAGTACGGCAAAAGGCTCGCCCCCTATTACGTGGGACCTAAAAATTCATGGCGAAATGTGGGTGTAATATTACACATCTGTCTACCCCTTCGGGGATAGAGGCGTGAGTCTATAAATAAATTGTCTTTTAAGCCTTAAGCTATAGGACAAAGTAAAGAGTCGTTTTATACGCAAATTAATTGAAAACGTAGACTCGCGAAGATAAAGAGACGAGACGAAATACAAATACACAGAAATTAATAGTGGTGACGAAACGAAAATGAATTATTTGAGATCTTTATTCTGAAAATAAGTAGTTAGTTATTTTTAATTAATTGTCCAGAGACGCTGTACGAGGAATCTGCACTATACATGCTAAAATATGGGCACACCTACTTACCATCCATAGGTAATAACATTTTCCAAGTAAGTTTGGGTTGGGTGAAAGTTCCTATGCTATAAATTTCTAAGTTTAAGTAAAGCTAGATAAACCAAAAAAGGTCTTTCCCGCTACACTACACGCACTTATTGCATGTTGCGATTCGAGTCTTAAATTCGGCAGTGGATTACGATAGGGGGTAAATAGAACGCATACAGGTTCTGGTCAGTAGTTTCGAGTATTGGTGATACTAGATCGAGCGACCCATGGTAGTGGTCTAACGTGAGCCACAATTCACTCGTAGAGAGGCGTTCAGTAAACAAAAGCTATCGATTGGCAGGTGCGTGAGTCGGCGAGACTTTGAGTGGGGTCTGTGATCACACCTTTCAACATCTTGGCGTCAATAAACGTCTTACTCTGTAGTATTATTAAGTGCCTTTGACCGATTATGAAGAAATGAGGGATTTATGAAATATGAAAAAAGATCCGCATTTGTGTTCGACGTTTCGTTTCGACAGAATACTTATTCTTATAAATCATATTGTGATGAAAATGTAGATTTATTCCAATACTAAATATTTTTGTATTCATAAAATGAGGCCATATTAAATTAGAAGACGTTTTCTCAAATAAAAAACCTTAGACGGCTGACTGGATCGCAATTCAAATATACTCTTCTGCCCCCGAATTTGCATAAAAATCTATATTTAACAATTCCCCTTAAATCTTTGCTCAACCCGTTTTATAAAAAGAGCACAAAGTTAAGTATACCCGAGAAATTTTGGACAAACCAGTATTTAAACACCGAACTAGGGTCTCAAACGAATTTGGAAAATTCAAACAAATGTCTACAGGGCCCATTGTAAATAAAAAGTTGATGTTCTATATGAATAGGACAGTATTAACATTTTACGTTAAAGTCCACTTAGTACAATACTACATCCTAACGAAAGTGGTGCTTTATAATGTTCAGTCAAGGGCTAGTGCTTACGAGTATTTCTCCGAAAATTACCATGATGCTACTTTCAATCGAATAAAGTAATGGTTTATTGAATATTTTCCAATAAAATCATTACATTATACATTAAACATTGTCCGGATTATGGACAGTTACAAAAAAATGGTAAATAGTAATGGAATATGGTGATGTGCTAACTGAAGCTTATTTTGACGGTTTATTACTTATCTGCTCAATAACTACGTAGAAAAGACTAGAAAATTTAAAGAATGTTGCGCAGCAATCAAAAGTCTATTCAGAAAAACTGGCTGACTTGATTCTTGTAAAAAATAAAAATAATAAACAGAACTTGTGAAATTTATTTAAATTTTTAGTAACTGTACGTTGCCTAACCTGTAACAATATCTTTCTGTTGTTCTTAATGTACCGACATAAGTATAAATGATAGCAGTAACGTCTTATATCTCACATTGATTTTTTTGGAGTTCGACGCATACAGACGTGTTCATCAAAAATTACTTAAAATAACAATTAAAATAAAGTGACCTAGTTTTAGTGATATAGCGTACTATGCACATTCTAGTTACAGTGATGACTTAATAAAACGGACAAAGTATTAGTGTTTGTATACACGTGTATGTATATAAATTAAAAAATGGATAGCAGCCCCTTTAACAGGAGTAGTAAAACGTGCCGCTCTCCGTCACCGATGTCGTCGCAGAAGCCCAGGGGTGCGCAAACTGAAAAGATGGAAGTCGTTTCGACACCCGATATGCACAATTGGTTGGACCTTATTGACCAGTACTTAAATGAGATCTGTTCCATTGCATCAGACGGAAAACTTAATACAGACCAAAAAATTAAAATCAATTCCTTGTGCCGTAAGGTGACACAGCAAACTGCCCACATGTCTGTTCACTACCAGTCCTTAAAACAAAAAGCAATTCAGACGCATTTCTCCCTCCAAGCACTAGCCGAAAAAGAAACATTAAGCAACAGCTTGAGTGACCTTAAGGTAGCAGTACAGCAGTCTACCATAAAACAAACTACGCCTAGCACATCTTTTGCGGACATGGTCAAGAAGGGTACCAATAACTTTATTCGCCCAAGCACTTTGAGTTCCGTTGCGATCTATCCTAGCGATAGTTCTAAGACGAGTGATGAGACCAAAAACTTAGTTCAAAATATAATATGTCCTGAGGAATTGAACTTAAAAGTACGAGGCGTTCGCAAAACAAGAAATGGCGGTGTGATAATCAGCACTGAGTCCATGCAAGACATAGTAAAACTGAAGGAAACGGTTCAGCTTGCTTCAAAAGCCCTTACTGTTAATGAACCACAAAAGCGCAAGCCTCGCATTATAGTTTTAGGTGTGCCTTCTACCATGGATGAGAGTGAGGTCTTTAAATGCATCTACGAGCAAAATGTGGTTGAAAAAATTCCATCTTTGACACGAGAAGTATTTATGACCTCTACAAGACTGAGTCACAAGTCAGGCCAGAGAAATGCGGCTACGTGCAACTATATCATCGAGCTACCCGCAAACATACGTAAGGCCCTTATTACGCAGGACAGAGTATATATAAACTGGACCTCCTGCCCTGTGAGAGACTTCACTTTCGTCACAAGATGTTTCAAGTGTCAGCAGTATGGCCATGCATCTAAAACGTGCAAATCTACGTCATCTACTTGTGGGCACTGCGGAGAAGAGGGTCATTCAATCCAGGACTGCACGAAGAAAGCAGAGTCTCCCAAATGTGGAACATGCCTGCGCTTTAAGAAGCCTCATGAACACAAAACTGGAGACGCCGAATGCCCAGCTAAAAAAGCAGCCGAACACAGGTACATTAACTCCATAGATTATGTTGGCGCCTAAGAGCGCCACTCACTTAATTGTTTATAAGCACTTTTACTATAAGATTTTGATATGGATGTAAATTTAAATTTAATTAAGGAATTAGATAATATATTTGTACCTCAAGCACAATCATGTGAGGTCGAGGAGTGCAAAAAGTATCTTTCCAGCTACCAAAACTCGCTAACAATACTAACACAAAATATTCGCAGTATTTCCAAGAATATAGACAGCTTTAATGTTTTCCTAAGTAGGCTAGACGTTGCATGCGACATACTAGTGCTTACGGAGTGCTGGATATTAAATCGACATACCAACTTACCAGAAATTCAGGGATACAATACATATTACACTACAATAAACCACAATCAGAATGATGGAATTGTTGTCTATGCCAAATCCTCGTTAAAAGTGACAATCGAACAACCAACTCTACAGGATTGTAATTGCTTAGTGATTAAAATTGGCTCCAACACGGCAATTATTGCTATGTATAGATCGCCAGCGCAGAGAAATTTAGACGTATTCCAAACTTCCCTTAATAACACACTTCAGGCTCTGTGCTCTATCCAAAATTTAATACTAACAGGCGATATAAATGTTAATATTGGATCTGAATTTCATGATACAGGTACCCAAGACTATCTTAATATCTGCGCATACCATGGTCTACTACCCGCTCACACACTGCCTACACATAATAGTGGTTCATGTATCGATCATATGTTTGTAAAATCTATTCATCAATATAATACGCTTGTTACAAATTCGACTATCACTGATCATCACGCTGTCCTACTCATCATAAATTTAACACTGCCTAAGCAAATTCGTCCCCGGACAAAGCCTAAGCTAAACATAAACAAACTCGAATGTGATTTAGGCAATATTGACTTTAGTATAGTTTATAATACTGCCGACCCAAATGAGTCACTATCGTATTTCATAAAATTTGTCCAGCAAGTCATTTTAAATAACACAACAGAAGTAACAATTAATAAAAAAAACTACAACATTAAGCCATGGATTACACCCGGGCTTATTAGATGCATAAGAAACAGAGATAAACTACAGCAAAAGACTAAGAAATACCCTAATAACTTAATTCTTCAATTAACTTACAAGAGATATAGAAATTTCTGCAATAATCTCCTCAAAAAAATTAAATCTAATTACGATAAAGAAAAATTAAATAGGGCTGGTAAAAACACTAAACTTATCTGGGAACATATAAAAAACGTCACTTATAGCTCAAAACAACATACATCACATTCGAGTTCATTATTAACAAACACCTCACCGCTTTCTTCTGCCAATGACGTCAATGAATACTTTGTTAACGTGGGCAAAAACTTGGCTGAAATTAAAACTAACCAAAGTGACCAGACTGCACCATTGCAGAAATCGAGTAGTTATGCGTCATCTTTTGTACTGTTGGACACTGACGAACACGAAATAGAGAGAATAATTACAAGATTAAAGGACAACAGTGCTGTTGGCTGGGATAGTATAAGTAATAAGATTCTTAAACGTTTTATGCACATTTTTATACCCCCTCTAACGTACATTTTCCAAACATGCCTATCCAAGGGTACCTTTCCCAAATGCCTCAAAAAGGCAGTAGTTATTCCGATTTATAAATCTGGAGAAAAGGACCTAGTTATTAATTATAGACCTATATCATTACTTCCCGACTATCAAAAATACTTGAAAAGATTATTAATAGCCGATTAGTTAACTTCCTCGAAAAGACACACTATCTCTCTTCTTCCCAATTCGGCTTCCGAGCAAAATTATCAACGTCTGACGCCGTGCATAGCCTGACTGACTATATTACACAGGAACTTGGAAAAGGCAACTACACCTTAGGGATCCTTCTTGACCTAGCCAAAGCATTCGATACTGTATGTATTTCTTCACTTCTACACAAATTGGAGTCCCTTGGTGTAAGAGGAACGCAGCTTAAACTGTTTGCGGACTACTTAAATGATCGGCATCAGTGTGTTAAGATAGATAATATTACGAGCAATTATCAAAAAAACACTAAATTTGGTTTGCCCCAAGGAAGTATTTTGGGCCCCACACTGTTCCTAATTTATATTAACGACTTGTGTAACATTCAGTTAGATCACGGCAAATTAATATCATACGCTGATGATACGGCACTTGTTTTTACCGCCTCAACTGTCAATGAACTCTATGAAAAAGCGCAGTCAGGCTTTAATGTAGTAAACGACTGGCTGCATCGTAACTTACTCACATTAAATGCGGACAAAACAAAATATATTCATTTTGTCATGCGCAAGAGTAAACAAATTGTTACCAAACCTCACCTATACGCACACGAATGCACAACTCCATCTGGGAACACTGTATGTAACTGTCCTACTATCCTCCGTACTAACAACATAAAATATCTCGGGATTACTGTTGATGAAACACTTTCCTTCCGTGAACATATAATAAACTTAGTCAATCGTGTCCGGAAATTAATTTATGTATTTAAAAAACTAAGGACATTTGCGGACTCAAAATTAATCACACAAGTGTATCTGGCCCTATGTCAATCTATAATCCAATATTGTATAACTTCTTGGGGTGGTGCTCTGAAAACAATCTTATTGCCCCTTGAGCGAGCACAGAGAACGATCTTAAAAGTAGCACACTCTCGCCCTTTTCTCTTTCCCACAACCCTATTATATAAATCCTGTCATGTGTTAACTGTTCGTCAACTCTTCATCATGCACATAGTTTTAAAACAACATGCCATGCTTACCTATAATACACACAATACTAACAAGAGGCGGCAAGATATAGTCTGCATTTCACACCCGACCTCAAAATTTACTTTTACAAATAGATTTTTCACATTTATGGGTCCATATTTATATAACAAATTAAATAGAGTCATAAGTTTATATACCTCAAACTATTATAATTATAAAAAAAAACATTTGTAATTATTTACAAGACATGCCATATGAACAGACAGAAGAGTTACTTGCAATATTAAAATAGAACTAAGAACATAACTGTATACAACTATTATTATTTTAGCTTTAGTTATTTTAATGTAGTTTTACCATATAAGATAGTTTTACTTGATCGCCTGAAGCACAGGTTTTTAACCTAGTACAGACAAATATGTATTCATCCTTTAAATGTACTTATAAGACCTGAATTGTAAATGTTTTTGCACTATTTTGGAAATAAATAAATTTATTATTATTATTATGTGTCTTTATTATTATTATTATTATTCTCTTTATTTTAACATTCTCTCATAAATTATATTTTACATTTTTATGTGATTTAGAAAAAAACAATATAAAAATATAAAATAAAATTACGGGGCTCACCGGTATCGGGTTCAGGGACCAAGTTACCGGTGGTTAGGGCTCCAGAGAGAGGAACCTCCTGACGATACGAGCCGTGGCCAGCAATACTGCCTTCTGTATAGAGGACTTAATCCAACCGTCTAACGCGAGCCTCTTGAGGTGGTGATCGAGGCTCTTGGCAATGAGACCATTAACTGACACGACTATCGGTACAATGATCGCCGAGTCCACATCCCACATGTCGACAATCTCGTGAGCCAAATCCAAATATTTTATTTGTTTATCTTTCTCGGCTTTCACGAGATTCTCGTCATGGGGAATGGTGACATCGATGATCATTGCAAGGCGCTTAGATCGATCTATCACTACTATATCTGGCTTGTTAGCCACAATAGTTCTATCAGTAATGATAGATCGATCCCAATACATGGTGGCACGACCATTTTCAAGAACTGGGTCGGGCACATACCTGTAGTACGGTATCTCAGAGTCTACAAGATTGTACTTTAAGGCAAGTTGCTGATGGATGATCCTAGCTACTTGGTTGTGCCTGTGCAAATATTCGCCGTTGGCAAGACGAGAACAACCAGATACTATATGTCTGAGAGATTCACCAGGCTGGTGACATGCCCGACATATGTCAACCGTCCCATCCCTCAGGATATACTTCCGGTAGTTATTCGTCATGACAACCTCGTCCATAATCGCAAAGACAAAACCTTCTGTTTCGGCGAACAGA
Source organism: Euclidia mi (assembly GCA_944739405.2). NCBI lineage: Eukaryota > Metazoa > Arthropoda > Insecta > Lepidoptera > Erebidae > Euclidia > Euclidia mi. The sequence continues at coordinate 32,111,524 of OX123192.2, forward strand.
TCGCCAAAACGTAGCCAGGACACAGAAGCTGGTAAGTCTACATCGGGTCCATGCAGGGCCCGATAAAAACGTCCATGCAGCTCTTTACCTTTCCATACCTCCTTGCGCTCCTCAACACCAAGTACGGCAGGTTTGCGCCAGTTCTCCTTAGCCAGACCCAACGGGGTAAGCCCGTTGTCCACAGTGACCACATCACGGTGGACACCCGCGTCAGTGCTGAGAAAATATTCCCTGAGATTGCACACCTCGCGGTTATGGAGGGTCTTGGCACTTAAGAAGCCGCGACCCCCGCACTTCCGCGGGATGTACAATCTCATTACTGATGACCGCGGGTGATGCATCCGGTATGTAGTCAATAGACAACGGACTTTTCTATCCAAGGCATCAAGTTCTGTTTGAGTCCATCTAAGTATGCCGAAGGAGTACATTAAGACTGGCATGGCCCAACCGTTACAGGCGCGCACCCTGTTACCGCCTGATAAAAAACTATTTAAGATTTTTCTCAGACGGCCAAAGAAGCGCTCCTGCAACACCTGTTTCATGGCAGCCTCAGCAATACCTAGTGCCTGCGACATACCTAGATATTTGTAGGTTTCGGTTGCAGATAGAGATCTAAGTTGTGTGAAATCTGATAGTTCTATACCATCAGATTCCACAACCCTGCCCTTCTTTACATGCAAGACCGCACATTTATCTACACCGAACTCCATTTTGATAGACTTACTAAAGTTTTCAGTTACCTTTATTAACTCTGTCAACTGGAGGTCAGTGAAGGCAAATAGTTTTAAGTCATCCATGAAAAGAAGGTGAGATATTACTTGACCTCTGCTGTGCAACCGATAGCCTAGCCCCGAATTCTCCAGCAAAGTGCTAAGAGGATTCAGTGCTAGACAAAACCATAAGGGACTCAAACTGTCACCTTGGAAGATTCCTCGTTGGATCTTTATAGGATCGCCGCATCCGAGAGTCCGTCGACATCCTGGATAGCGAAGAACCGTACTCCACTGCCCCATACACGTCTTCAGGAAAGTACATAGAGTTGGATCCACTTTGTACAACTCTAGCACTCTCAAGAGCCATGTATGTGGCACAGAGTCGTAGGCCTTCTTATAATCTATCCAGCATGTCGCTAGATCCTTTCGGCTACGGCGAACCTGTTGGCTAATGGTCATGTCTATAAGGAGTAGCTCTTTAGTACCACGTGACCCACTTTTACATCCATTTTGAGAACTGGACATGATTTTGTTAGTATATATATGTTTGGCCAGTTTGGTTCTCAAAATGGATGTAAAAAGTTTATAGACCGTCGGTAGGCAGGTTATAGGTCTGTAATTTTTTGGATCCGTGGTACTTCCTGTTTTGAAGAGCAGGTGGGTAATGCCAGTTGTTAAAAAAATTGGCAGCGTCCCTGATTCTAGAGATGATTGGAATTGGGACGCAAAACGAGCATGTGCACTACGCAGCCACTTCAACCAAAAGTTGTGCAAACCGTCCGGACCTGCCGCTTTCCATTTTGGTAACGGACGGACTGCACAACTAACATCCGTAGCTGTAATAGCTACGGCATCCATATTTGGGATTGCTGCACATGATCGCTCGACATCCCTTAACCAACCACCCTCCGTGTGGCTAACGGGGGTCGACCAGATGCTACTCCAGAACGTATTTGTAATTTCATCATCTGGTAGACCTCCATCATCCACACCTAGACCGGGTCGCTCCCAATTTCTATACACCCACCTTTCATCTTTTTGGAATGTGCGATTCTGGGAATATCTGCCTATACGTTTTTTATAACGTTTGATACGATTTGCCCACGCATAAATCTTCTGCTTCAGGAAGTCGATGCGTTCTGTGACCCGCGACGTGTATTCTTGTGGCCTAATACCCGTTCCTGCAAAGGCGCGGGTCACAAAACGCATCACTCTCGGGCGAGTATTGCCCGACCTGAAGCAGATCAGCTTGCCAATGAGTGCCCTAGACTCAGTGATACGACGCTCAATCCTGCACTGCCAAGCCGGCACAGCATTATTTCGGGTAGCCATATCAATGTTCTTTTCTATCTCGACATTGGCTATCCGACATGCCGCTACAGCCGCACAGTACAGAATTGAGTGTGTATCACTGAGATTTTCACTATTGTCTAGGTATGTAGACAATAGTGAATCTAGGGCACACACCAGCGCCAAATTTTTCTTATGCGTGGGCAAACGCGGCACTCGAGGCCTATTTACTAAGGCCTCGTAACGATAATCCCTGATGGCACATTCCAAAGTACTCCTTACATTATCCATGTACTGGGCACTTACTTGTATATCCCCACCATCCACTTCTTCAACACTTTGCGGCCTTAGTGTGTCAACTATCTCTGTCGTTACACGTTCACGCGTGGAAGGAGGAATGGGAGGGTTACCTTGCAAGTCCGAGCGTAGCCTCTCAAGTGCATCGTCATCCAGCAAACGACAGCGCTGGATTGCGCGCACTTGATCCGACAGTCGCTGCGCCGAAACGTTGACGGCCGGTTCCAAGTCCTGAAACAGAGGCAGCATGCGATCACGGTACGCCGTAAGGTTGGTACCACCCTCTGTAGCCACATAATATGCCCGCATGACATTCTCATTCATGGATCTAGTCCACCTCATGCGGTGCACATCACCACCGGTAGCGGGGGCCCTGTTCGAGACCGATGAGCCTCAGGGTCCTAAGCCATTCGGTGGCCGGCCTCTCCCTCGCCGGCGGACAGGTGGTGGCGACGACGGCGGGGAGTAAAACTCGTCGCTAGATGCGCTCAACGCCTCAACACTCACCGGCGATGCTGTTGCTGGTGCCGGCGGTTGTGAGGCGGAGCTGAGCGACGAGTCCGGAGGTGTTAATCGTGCTGCAGCTGCTTTCCTGGCTCTGGTCAACATTTAAATTACATTTCCTTGCCTTTATATTTGTTATTGTTTGTGTTTTTCATTTTGACATATGGTGTCATCTTCAGTATATTTATCTATAATATTATTTCTTAAATTTTATGGCTTTTATAAGTAAATCCGTATATTTTAGGTATTATAACTTCTTGTTGTGGTATAAATATATAAATTGTATCGTAAAACTGTAATATAAATTCAAATAAAAATATGCAAGAAAATTTGGTTGTTGACTTTACGGTGTTGCCAGGTTATTATTATTATTATTATTATTATTATTCACTTCATTTATTATTCTTCACTTGGCACACTTTTATATTATTAAAGTACAATTAGAAAAATACATTTAAAAATATAAAAGGGACCACGGAGACCCACCAGTGTCGGGTACAGGGACCAAGCCACCGGTGGTTAGGGCCTCAGAGACAGGAACTTCCTCACGATGCGTGCCGTGTCGAGAAGAACTGCCTTCTGAATCAAAGACTTGATCCAGCTGTCTAGTGTGAGCCTCTTTAGGTGTTGGTCGAGGCTCTTGGCGATTAATCCATTCACCGACACGACTATCGCCACAATGATCGCCGAATCCACATCCCACATGTCAACAATCTCGTGAGCTAGGTCCAAATATTTAATCTCTTTCTCTTTTTCTGCTTTCACGAGATTGCTGTCATGCGGTATGGTGATATCGATTATCATTGCGAGTCGCTCTGCTCGGTCTATCACTACAATATCAGGCTTATTGGCTACAATAGTCCTGTCTGTAATGATAGACCGATCCCAGTACAACAATGCACGACCATTTTCGAGAACTGGGTCGGGCACATATCTGTAGTACGGTACCTCAGAACCAATGAGATCATATTTAAGGGCTAGTTGCTGATGGATTATCCTGGCCACTTGGTTGTGTCTGTGCAAATATTGACCATTGGCAAGACTCGAACAACCGGATACTATATGCCTGAGAGATTCCCCGGGCCGGTGACACGCCCGACATATGTCAACCGTACCATCCCTCAGTATATACTTTCGGTAGTTGTTTGTCATGACAACTTCGTCCATAATTGCAAAGACAAAACCTTCGGTTTCTCCGAAGAGATCACCGAAACGTAACCAGGCTATAGAAGCTTTAAAATTGACGTCTGAGTCATGTAAAGCTCTATAGAACCGTCCATGCAACTCCTTGCCCTTCCATATTTCTCTTCGGTCGTCAGTACTAAGTACTGCAGGTTTGTGCCAGTTCTCTTTAGCCAGAGCGAGCGGGGTAAGTCCTGTATCAACGGCAACTACATCGCGATGCACATCCACGTTCATTCCCAGAAAATATTCTCTGAGGTTGTACAGCTCGCGGTTATGGAGGGTCTTTGCACATAAAAAGCCTCGACCCCCACATTTCCGCGGGATGTACAACCTCATCACCGACGAGCGTGGATGATGCATCCGAGATGCAGTCAACATTGAACGGACTTTTCTATCCAGGGCATCGAGTTCCGTCTGGGTCCACCTGAGTATGCCGAAGGAATACATTAGGACTGGCATGGCCCACCCGTTGCAGGCCCGCACCTTGTTGCCACCTGATAAAAGACTGTTAAGTACTTTTTTCAGGCGGCCAAAGAAACGAGCCTGCAACGTTTGTTTCATGTCAGTCTCAGCAATATTCAAAGACTGCGACATACCCAGGTATTTGTAGGTCTCGGTTAGGGAGAGGGATCTAAGTTGTATGGAATCTGAGAGTTGTATCCCTGCAGATTCCATAATCCTGCCTCTCTTCACATGCATGACCGCACATTTATCCACACCAAATTCCATCCTGATAGAATTACTAAAGGTTTCGGTTACCTTAAGTAATGCTGTCAGTTGGAAATTGTTGGGGGCAAATAATTTCAGGTCATCCATGAAAAGGAGGTGAGATGTAACATGACCTCCTCTCCTTAACCGATAGCCTAGCCCTGAAGCCTCTAACAAGGTACTTAGGGGGTTCAGGGCCAGACAAAACCACAAAGGACTCAAACTATCGCCCTGGAATATACCTCGCTCGATCCTTATTGGAGCACCGCAACCCAAACTCGATCGACACCCTGGATAGCACAGTACGGTCCTCCATTGCCCCATACATGACCTTAAAAAGGTGCATAGAGTTGTTTCTACTTTATACAACTCCAGCACCCTCAAAAGCCATGTATGTGGCACGGAGTCGTAAGCCTTCTTGTAATCTATCCAGCATGTCGATAGATTCTTTCGGTTACGGCGCACCTGCTGGCTAATGGCCATGTCTATCAGCAGGAGTTCTTTAGTGCCACGGGCCCCACTCCTACATCCATTTTGAGAAACAGATAAAATAGAATTATCAGCTATATGTTTCGACAATTTCGTTCTCAAAAATTATTATTATTATTATTATTTGTGGTTTGATTTGTTTATTCTCGAATAAATTCAGTATATAATGAAAACCACGGGTCTATGCCAAGTGGAGATCATTTGGGACATTATTTGTCGACAAGGCCTCATCCTGCAAAAACTTACGAACAATACGGCAAGTGTTGAGTATGGCAGCTTTTTGCATTGTAATGTAGAGGTTGGTGGGTAGTTCGATTTGTCGTAAATAGTGAATAAGGTGTTTCGGTATGACACCCGTGCTAGAGAGTACCAGTGGTACAATAAATACTTTGCTCATTTGCCAGATTCTAGTTAATTCCTCTTTTAATTCAGTATATTTGTGTATTTTTTCTGTTATTGTTTTCTGTAGATTATGGGTGTTGGGTACTGCTATGTCAATTAAATAGACAAGTTTACTTAGTTTATTTATCACTGTTATGTCCGGTCTATTGTAATGTATAGTTTTGTCTGTGAGTATTGCTCTGTCAAAGTATATTTTGTGGTTACGGTTCTCTAGCACTGGTTTTGGGGTGTATTGGTAGTAAGGGACAGCTCTTGTGATGAGTTCCAACTTAATGGCTAGTTTTTGGTGGACTATATTAGCCACTTGATTGTGTCTGTGGGTATAATTTGTTTGTGCTAGAGTTGGGCAGGCGCCAGTGATATGTTGGATTGTTTCGGGTGAGCGGTGACATTTCCTGCATTTATCGTTTTGTGTATTTGGGTCTTTAAGTATGAATTTGCTGTAATTTTTTGTATTAATAACCTGATCTTGTATTGCCAGCATAAATCCTTCAGTTTCAGGAAAGAGGGACCCTATTTTTAGCCACTTATTTGAACTGTCCGAATCTATATACACTTGTTCTAAATCGTGTAGATGTCGGCCATGTAATTCTTTAGTTCGCCATCTACAAATCTTTTCCTGTCTATGTTCCTCTACATTTTTAAAAATTATATCTCTATTGGTCAAATTTAAAGGAGTATAGTTATTATCAATTTCAGTAAATGATGCATGAATTTTACTATTTATGGCTTTGGCATAGAAAAAGTCTCTAAGTTTTCGAATTTGTCCGTCCCATAACATAGTTAGGTCAATTAGTCCCCTACCACCTTTTTGCCTACTAACTGTAATCCTTTCTATTGCTACTTTAGGGTGAGAATAATTATGTTTTGTCAGTGTAGTTCTTGTCTTTATTTCTAGTCTATTTATGTCGGTGCGCGCCCATTTAATTAATCCAAACGAATAAGTTAACACGGGTATGGCAAATGTGTTAATTGCTTTAAACAAATTTTTCGAGTTTTACTGTTTTTTACATACTAGATTTAGTCGCTTAGTGTATTCTGATACAAGCTGGTCTTTAATTTGTATATGGTTAATGATGTTTGACTGGTATATTCCTAAATATTTATAAGTGTCCGATGGTTGCATAGATATAAATATGTCAGTATCTGGACCATTAATTTGACTGTTGGCTAGTTTTCCCTTTTGTATATGAAGAGTACGACATTTATCTAACCCAAATGACATATTTATATCTTCACTGAATTGAGTGGTATTTTTTAAAAGTAGATTTAAGCACTTGTCAGTTCTAGCGAATAGTTTAATATCATCCATATACATTAAATGTGTAATGAATGTGCCAGAATTTAATTTATACCCACTACTTGTACTATTGAGAAGATTAGACAAGGGATTCAAAGCTAGGCAAAACCATAATGGACTAAGAGAATCTCCCTGGAAAATGCCATTTCCGATGTTGATTTTGCTGGTGATGATTGTATCTATACCATTAGATAAATGTAATGTGGTTCTCCAGTCGGACATGGCATTTTTCAGAAAGCTGATTATGGTTGGATTGATCTTATAAATCTGAAGGACTCGAATTAACCATGAATGAGGTACACTGTCGAAGGCTTTTCTGTATTATTATTATTATTATTATTATTGATATACACAAGCCAAGGTTGCGCACTAAATTTATATTGCTTTTTGCGGTTGCACAATATGCGTAGTGCAATTAAGGTAGTTTTCAGCTAATAAGCGACTTTCAATGTAATTCATTTTAGTAAAGAATATTGTATAGTCCAAATGTGGGTGAAGAAAACCAAAATGATTTAGTAGACAGAGAAGATGATTTTAGTTCAATAAACATATCTGTTAAGATAGAGCACCGACTTTCACGCAGAATAGATTGTCTGTTCTGTATGTGGTTGTTATGTATTTGTATAACCAGGTATTTAGGAATAAAAAGTGTATCACTTTACTGGTCGGCACAAAGATTGATAGATAAAGTTGTTTCAGAATATATTAAACATGCACTAGTTATGATAAAAATGACAAATGTGAACCTAGTGTAAAGAATTTGGTAGACGAATATAATTACTATTGACATTTCCATAAAGGAATATTAGTAATACTTGTCGATAAAACTTGATAAACGAATTTTCACAATCACAGGATACTGAAAGCATACGTTATGGGACTGCATATAATCGACATACTTGATATGCTTACTATCAACAAGCTGCTATTTCTGAAAGCTTTGTGTCAAAGGAAACTCACAAAATGCACTATCGTGAATTAACAATGTAATGCGACTGCAATTTTAACTCATTGCATTTAATTTTGGTTACTTCTTGTTTGTGCTGTATCTAAATTATATGAATTTCCGACTAATTCGTTATCGCATCGCATTTTTGCAATGTTCACTTTTCGATCACATTATTAAAGACAAGAAGAAAACAGTTCGAATGGGATTCTAACGCAGCATTCAGATATCAAATAGCAACTGCTGGTTACTGATGTAAAAAACAGAAATAATGGTTGAGCATCAATATTATTGTAAGTCGTATTCATCTTCATATCAGCCGAAAGGCGTCCACTGCTGGACATAGGCCTCCCTAATCGTATAACGTTATAGTTATTTGTGCTAACGTTATGTTATTACGTATAAGATTATAGTTATTTGTTGTACCAACTTCTGTACCTGTCAAAATATATCATCATCATCAGCAGGCTCTAGTCTACTGCCGGATATAGGCCTCTCCGACTTCACAATATAGATGTCTTCAATGGGATTATTGCTGAGAGAATATTTTCATAAATAGACATGCAAAATACTGTCGGGTTGCCCAAAATAAATAAAGCAGCATTGGTCACCGTTGTCCTTCTACGATTTATTTCCTTTATCAATTTTATTTTGTTAATTCTTGTATCACGATATTCATTGATTGCAACTTGTGTCATTTTTATTGAGCCAATGTTTTGTTTGACATGTTTTTTTCTAGATTGTTCGCTCTTCCTTCCGTGCTTATGTTTCAAAATATTGGTTTATTAATGTAATTATTGTTTGAGTTCTAGGTAACAGTTGTTTCCGATTAAATCGTACAAATAATATTGGAAGAGCTTTCCAAGTTGTCTGTTATTATTATGATTTTGAAATCTTCTACTTTGAGAAGATAAATAAAGACTTTCGATGATATTGCTTGATTGTATTTTGAAGATAGTAGATACTTAAGTGCCCGGCATAACTACTGGATTGGTAGGTATAATATTGTTTGCGAAAATTTTCATCCTTAACAATGCTTGTTATTACGCCTCTAAGCTTTACTTAAGTAACGCTTAAAGGTGCTGATACACTTGAGCATTTACTTGTTACAGACGGCGTCGGGATGTGACAACCCCACCGACCACTGGGACCAACAGTGCAGTCAGTCGACCGGAAGATGGAGGTCAAACCATCCAAAGTATGGCGGAAGTAAATGGAAAGATACTAGATGAGCAGCAGCGTCTAGTATCAAAAACTTCCGCCTCTTCTATCGCCAATGCGTCTGCCAAGCGTGGCGATTACGGCAAAATCCCCCAAAAAAATCAGCTACACACATAAAAACGGACACGAGACGATGAAACTTTCGCTTGAAGCTAATGTAGTACTTCCGTCGGAATGCAGTCTTTCAGGCACGATCACCTAGGCTGGTCAGAGGATCTTCTCTCTAGTTGGAGGAACACCACATTATATTCCTCCACAGAAGCATAAGGAGCACATGGATCACCTGGTTGATAGTAAGCGATTACTGCTGCTCATGGACAGCCGCCACAGCATAGAACTCAAATTTGTGGATGCCGGCCATGACAATAATAATAATCATCATCAAAAGAATAATAGGAGAAGGAATTATTTAAAGCTATGATAGAACAAGAAAGACCTAACTCTAGAACTCTACGAGACAGGACAACTGCTATTATCGGTTACGCTACTGGTTTGCCTACCAAGAAAAGCAATTACAAAATCGGCAGTTTGAACAAACTGTAAAAGCTAACAAACAATTGACGTTATCTATTCATATTAAATTATATTAAATGGCTTCACATAATCTATTACAATGTTATTTGTCTGATAAAACTGTCGTGATAAAACGTTCAACTGTCAACACGTTGCAAAATATATGCGAAATAAATAAGCAACGCGGCCGATATAATTTGTTTCAACCAATAACATGTCCCATCAATATTCATTTATCTGATATCCGATACATAGAATCATCCAAATCTGTATGTATAAAATACTGATAGACAACGCACAGCCGAAGCTATTGGGTGCAAGAACCTGAAGTTGGCGAGTATGTTCCTTGGGGACGTACGACGTTGGGGTGCGCTAAGAAAGGATTTTTGGAAATTCTCACCCTAAGGGGGTAAAATAGACTGTAAAGCCTTGGGCGAGGGCTAGTTCATAAATAAAACTAGGCTTCATCTGCGGTTGCATTCGAGTCGGTTTATTCCGTTACAAAGTAGCCTCCCAACTAATGTCCAATATGTCCATAAACAAAAATCATATCACAACATTGCTCCGTTGTGAAGTAAAAGAAAGACAAACACACGTTTGAATAATTTTTGTAGGGATAGGATCGTTAGGCCATTTCGGCGTGCTTGTGGCGGTCTGAAAACTGTGACGCCAGGGTTGACTACACACTCACACGGAAATTAGAAGAAGTAGTAGGTATAGATTTTCATCATACTTTCCACCCAATCGAACAAATCGAAACTAAACAAAAACCCGTGGAATTGCCAACGTGTCTAAACTTGTGTGAGTAGGTGCTGCATAAGTGCCGTGTGAAGAGGCAATTCCGCTTATAACGAGTACTTGCAGAAGAATCGTTTCGTACGTATGCTTGCGACGTTATGGGACGATTCCACTGAGATGGCCGAACGACTGCGGGGGTGGGATAAAGTGGGATCGATTGACTGGGTTTACATAAAGAAAATAAATTTGAAAGTTAGTAAAGGAGTTGGTATTTAAGAAAGTGTATCAAGAACTACTAGTATTAATTACTACAGTGAAACGATATTCAATGAAATTGTATTTTTACGTCATTCGATTCTGTTGTCATCTGTGGGATCAAGAATTAGGAATACAAAGTATCACTACTCCATTTTCTTCTTGCGTGTTGTGAAAGGCAACTAAAATAAATACAGCAACATATAGTATACATATTTGGGAAAGATAGCAAACTCGACATTAAGGCGCTACCTCGAAAATGTATGCCCTTTTTTATTACCTACAGATTTTGAAGCAGTGAGACACACCAGCAAAGTGAAAATTTTATATATTATTTATCAGGTCTTTATCTAGGGACTTCTCGGATACACGATTGAAAGATTTTCGCTCAATATAATTTTAATTTGAAAAACATGCTTTCTCTAAATATTTTTAGGATATTTAAAAATTACTTTACTTTTCACCTTGAAATTACTACTCAATGAAAGAAGAGCTAGTTTATTAGGGATTGGTCTAACGATTTTTTTCTATAACGATTATTACTTGAGTTATGAACGAAATAAGATTTCAGACAGTTTCGTGATGGCATGCCATGTCAAAAACCGTGCGACATACAACTTTATAGCTAAAACTTAGCGATGACCTCTGTACGATTTTTTGACCTACGAGGTAGCCTCACCTCGAAGGTCAAAAAATCCCTATACCAGTCAGTCTGGCCAGCGTGGTGTAGTATGTCAAATCTTTCTGTTGACTCCCAATGCTATTGTGCTTTTTTAATTAAAGGATTTATGATCTCTTCTCTTCCTCTTAGTGTTATCCCAGTTTTCAATCTGGGATCCACTTACAAAAACAGGATGTATGATGATATGAGATAATGATGGTAATTTATTTTAGAACAATAACGAGCAAAAAGTAACTAAGTCTTAAAATACTATACAAAAATATATACAGAACATACACATAAATATAAACAAGGGCTTCATGAAATTCATCCACATCGCCGTCAACTGGAAGCGTGCCCAGAACTCTGGCAGCATTAACACGTTGTATGGCGATACTTAATTTCTGGGCCAAATACAATCCAGCCTTCTGGTCACGCGAAGCGTCGACCAGTCTCTTTGCGAGATCTTTAAAAAGAGATCTCGCACTTGGACCCCATGGCCCCAACGTTTCAACCCCAAACAGCTCAAATACGTAATCCCCTGCTAGGTTTACGTTATTGCACCGTTTGAGGGTCTCCGCTGTAGCAGCAGCAGCGCCCTCACAACATAGGGTATCGACACACGTTAGCGTCCCATACCAAAAGTCTACCCAACTTCCATGGCCGTAAAGACATACCGTCTGGTCATTTGACGTCGTCGCGTACCAGGCTGTGAGGTTCAAGATGGGCAGGAACGCCAGCGGTGACAAGAGCCGGACGGAGAATGTCATTACGGTTGCCGTGTCATGAAATACGATCTGCGCTTCTGCTGCGTGACAGGCCATGGTGACCAAGGCTCTGGTCAGCCTCTTCACAGTGACAGTGATGTGGAGTAACACATGGCGCGCCTAAACGGAGGCAAGAGGCGATGCGGAAGGTCGTATCGTCCAGCATGGTACCTTTGTTGGACGGTGGCAGTACTTGAAGCCAGAGGCCCGATTCCCACTCTCCCACAGTCAGTAGACGAGCAAGCTCTGCAGCATTAGACGATGTGCTTAGAAGATTTTGTCGTATTCGGCTCCAAAGCGGTCCATACCACTGCCTCTGAGAGGATAGGTTTCGGGGTAACTCAGTGCTTGGACAAGCTCTTTTCCAAGCATTCATGGCATCGGTCTTACACGGCACCTAAGAATCGACCAGTGTTGGTGCTAAGATTTTCCTGGTCAATTCTGCAGTGCCGTGGACCAAGTAATATAAATTTGAATCCAAATATCCAGCTTAAGTGTATGTTATTCGTTTTAATATATTAAGTATCTATCGCAGATTGATTCAATTTACGAAGATCCAATTTACGCTTAGAATATTTCTATAAGAGATAACGAGAGGGCAGGGGAGGTATTACGGGTTTAATAATAATTTTCATAGAGTTGTATTTTGAAACATTTCAGAAGCATTGGCGTTTTATAATGCAAAATGAAGAGTAATACGTTTTCCCTAAAAAGTATATTTCACCGTTAGTTGGCGTGGATAAACCGAGAAAATAGGTAAATATCTTTCCGAAACCTGATCATTAACAATGTTTGAGATTATTGAAACATAGACTGTTAGAAATAGCCTAGGGAAATACCACTCAAAAGCCAAAAGTGGTCCACAATTCTGACGTCTATAGTTGACAGTCGAGCTGAAATTGGTGTATACAATTAGCATACCGAATACAATTATGAACATTCTGCTTAATTAGTACGCAATTGCAGGGTTTCTAACTTAAATCAACATTTGAAATATTCCGTGAACTAATATCGGTTATTAAACGTCGAAGTTAAAAAACCAAATCGTTGCATAGTAACATGATATTAATTTATTGAATCGCCTCTTGTTGACATTTGAAAATTTCCATACCAGATTATACCTCGTGTATGAATGCTCCAATTACAACTTAATAAAGAATTTTAATAACGAAACAAAAGAAAAAGATACAATAATTATAGATTTTCACAATTAAGCGCCATGAATCTTGCCTTAGGTTATAATTATTTTCTTTGAAATTATAATTCGAACGAATTAAAATAATGTAGAAAGCTGTTGAAAGGTTGGCTTTCTGGAGCGATCTACATTCAATAAAATAAAAGCATTGTTGTTTTGTGTACAATAGCCAAGTATTGTAAAAGTCTACATTGAATAAAATAAATATTTTCGTTCTGTTTTTACTTTGTGTTGAAAATGTTTCTAAATAAATTTTACATCTCAGCAACATTGGCTTTTCACAAACAAGTTTCGCGAATTTGATCCTGAGACAAGGCATCGTCATTTCACCCGTCTAAATTTCTCATCATGTCTAAATGCTAAACAATGATTATTATGCATTTTATATGGAGAGTCGACACTCTAGCCTAAAAACAAAATACATATTCCCAGAGAGACCTCTAGTCTTGTAATTCCATCCACAACCCTCTCACAAGAATATTTCGCACGAAATTAAAATTAAGCTAATGTATCTACTAATTGAAACGATCAAAACATTTCCCGGGAGTCTAAGCCCTATACCATAACAGAACAATAAACGTTACTCGTAAATGGAAGAGAATTCGAACACCTGAGTCGTGTCAAAGTAGAAATTACTAGGAAAATCATTGTAATAAGAAATATACGTTCGGTACTTATATACGAATCAAAGAGAATTTGTCTCAGATTTACAAATCAAAGTATCAAAGAGGTGTCACTCAAGTATTTATAAAGACGTGTGACACGTTTGCCGTATATCATTTTGTCATTTTTTTAAGTACAACCCTTAAAGTTGATTGGTGTGACAGGTACAGGTGAGTGAAAAGTGTGAGTGTTTAGGGTGTTTCAAGTGATCTTTTTATTTGTGTTGTGTTGTGTTGTTATTACAAAAGTTACTTTGAACATTTTTTACGGTTTTGAATATTTTTGAAGGGTGATCGAAGACCAGAAAACGCGAAGCAAAATAGCCGTTATTTTCATTGCAGAATAGCTGTATATTTTAGCTAATCAGTATAACAAGCATAGTTTTCTAAGTGTGCCCGATTAATAAACTATTTATATAATAAATTAATTATATTCAAATCCATTTAGCAGTTTTGACGTTACTGTGTAACGGAAATCTAAACATGAAACCTTGAACAGTGATAACATTATATATTTTCTTTTACTATTAGGATGTGTAACACTACCTTGGTTGGTAATAAAAAAAAAACATGAAAATAGGCCGTATAGGCGGGCCGTATAAATTATTATAATAGACTGTGATTATCGCAGTACCTATGTAGAAGTATCTATTGGTAAATACATTTACTTGTTGAATATTGTGTGCGCGAGTGTACCAATTTCAGACCAAAGAAACCTTTGACCTTAATCGTTCTTTTGAGCCTTTTGCATTAAAATGTTAAAACACTTCATTCACGATGGACGAAACATTTAAGACTTTCCACCGCATCTTATCCTTTGCGGGTATATCTATATTTGCCAAAGATAACTGGGACTCCAAGCTGTGGCTATGCCTCCAAGTCTTCAATTTCATCATTGGCTTCTTCTGTTTCATATTCACTACTGGTTTCGTGGTGACCAAGTATGATGACTTTCTTCTTTGGATCGAAGGAGCTTGCATCTGGACTACTGGCGTCATCATGTCCATCACTCTTGGAGTCTGTCTCATTTTCCGAAATAAATTCCGCAGTTTTCTTGTCGAAATGGTGTTTATCGACAGAATGTTGGAGATGCCATTTATAGAATACCTGTTACTTGTTTCTTTGTCCACTCCTAAGCTGACGGAGCTGAAAACTTTGGTTGTTGATTCTCAGGCAAAGCTGCTTAAATATACCAGAGCTTTGCTTAAGACTTATGTAGCTTGCGTCTTCATAAGTGCTACGCTTTACCTTTGTGGACCGATATACCAGATGATAACAAGAGAGGATCCATCGTTACGACTTTTAGGTAAGTGTTTTTGTTTTTACTTATAAGGAGCTATTAATCTATGTGGAGATTGGCTTCATTACTTCCATCATCATCACGTCAAGGTTGCAACCACGATTGTGGTTGGAAGATAAGTAATATATATTGAAATGACCTATTTTCATTTGCAATATCTTTTTGATGAAGAAACCTTGAATAAATTATAAAATATTAATATTCAGCTGATGACGGCTAGCAGATGGTAGGAAATAGATGACGAGCCCTAAATTACTTTGTGTATATAACCATGTTAACCAAACCAAGACATCACTGCCAACCTCAAATAAACCAGTTTCAATTATAATAATACCCAGTACGTAGATTATATTCGTATAAGAAACTTTAATTACGTAACATCATTTATTTTCTGTGAGAAATAGATCAAGCTATTCCGTTGTAGAAAGTATCACTATGGCGTCGAAGATGGCGTCCTTAAATTCAAATTCAATTCAAATTCCTTTTTGGGTCACAATGTGACGCTTATGAACGTCAAAATAATAAATTTATAAAATAATTACTTATACTCAAATTTAAAACATTATTACTGTATGCTTCTACATTTACATTTACTGCCACGTTCGCAAAGCAATAGGTAGAACCATGAGAAAAAACGGGCAATAAAACTCTCGGTCACTCTTTTTCATCGCCAGGTTTTGCATAATACACAATTTAGATTTTGTAAGGTGCTGCAACTGTTACACCTTCTATATCACTTGTATATATTTAGTGTACATAATAATACTCAAGCATAATAGTTTTGGTTAGCCTCCTCAGAATAGACATGGTGAAACAGGAGCATCCACTTACATTATATATACCTAATAATGCAGGCAATCCGCAAAAGTGATCAGAACCATGATGGAAATGATTCAGTTAAATATTTACTGCATCATTTCCATCATGGTTCTGATTCTTATATTTTTATCACAATAATCGGTAATTATGCGTAAGAACTTCCTGACGGCCTTCTCGTCTTCGGATGCTATCAACAAAATCATTATTTTATGTAATTCATTAACTATAGAGGCACAATTTGCATTTCCCGCAGGTGGTCGAGTTTTCCTAGTAAGTTTATTTGTCCAAATATGAAAAAAAAATACCACTAAACTAATGTAACCAATTTTATTAACTAAGTATTTTATTGAGGAAGTAAAGAAATATCATCTTGTTTCAGCCTTCAACATGTGTGAGTCTAGAGAATATGAACGTGTATGTGGTATCAATGGTGTTTAACGTTTACAGTGCTTATTTATGCTGCATTGGTAAGTTAAGAGTACAGATACGTGGATATGAGCATCTGATGAAAGAAGGTTACTTAAAAATTTTAACAAAATAGGGTATAGATTCAGTCATCTTTAGTTATCTTTATCTTTTTAAAGGCATTTGATCACCATCAGCCTCTCAATAATCTAATTAACGAGCTTATAACCAGAAAGATCTAGGTAATGTAATGAGCATATTACGCAATGATATAGAAAAATCATAATACTTTCATACAACACTGATCTTAGTGCTCCCTTGAGGGATTATAACATCTTACCATAAAATTGGGCTGGTCTACAAGGTGATCACACTCATCTAAGGAAATAGGTGCAAATAGATCACAGAGGGTGCAATTTTATAAACTTTAACATCATTCTTTTGAACAGCAAATACATACATACATATATAGACTCACGCCTGTTTCCCGGAAGGGTAGGCTACGGAACGTCATTTGCAACGATCCCGACATATCTCTCTTGCTTCATTCGCTCCCATCAAATTCCTCATGCATGCTCTTCTGTTTAAGGTACTTCTAACCTTTCCTGTTTTAAGGATGTCTCCATTCTGATCAGAGAACGTCCGAACAGGTCTTCCCCTTCGTCCTCTCCCATTGACACTTGCCTTAAATATCTGCTTGGTCAGTCTTTCGTCAGCCTAAACTAAACTGTGCAACAAATAAACAAATAGATTGCCGATATAGATTATTTCAGCGAAATATTTAATTTTAGCGTACCCAGGACTGCAGTCAACGATAATTTTGTTGCTTGGTCAGCTTATTCGCCAGTTAAGTATACTGTCATACATACTAGAAAATTTGAATGAGTTGATTATGGAGATCACGTATGTCCAAGACGAAAGATGGCAGGCTTTCTGTACTTTAGTATTTTCTCAGTGTGTGGACCATTACGCGAAGATGAAAAGGTAAAGAATGATCAGATTTTATCACATTGTCAGTACAAAATAAAAATTATAGATATCCTATATCTTTAATTTTTTAATTGAAACTGGGCGTAAGTCTAAAGTGGGTTTGTTTGCTTTTATGGTAGTTTCAAACGCTATATACCGTGTGCTGTGTCTACATTTTAAAATTGATATCAAGCTTTTACTGACAATATTCTTACATTCCTTTTTGCCATGATCAAAAAACTGCCATAAAACATTATCAGCGGAATGTTAACATTTTTCAATGTTTGTGTAATCTCGTGTAAATTTTTAGACACTAATAAGTGTTACTCTATAAGTTTAATTAATAGACTACTAAGAATTTGAATACTCATACGATTTCTGTTTTTACAGCTTCAGCAATAGGTTGAACGTTATCTGCAGGCCGTTTTACTTAGCTCTCATATTAGTGGCTATAATGTTGGTGTGTGTGTGCTCCGTGAAAATAGCTATATCAGTAAGTAAAGATTGGCTCACATTTACTTTTATGCAACAATAATCACTGTTGCTAACTTTTACGATAGAAAATTAAAAAAACGTTTCGATAAACTGTAAATATTGTTGGCACACTTGGAGCTATTGACTGTCTGTAGACTTATCATCAGCCCGCTGCAGCTGTAAACATAGTGTCCTACTGCTGTGCATAGACCTTTTTTTACTATAACACATAGAAGGGTAACGCCATAGTCCACCACGCAGACCTAGTGCAGGTTGGCTGACTTGTCACGTCATTCGGGAACATTATAATAATACTATGCATATTTCCGCACCTTTTCGAATTGACTGCACACATAACTTTTAAAAGTCGTTGGTGCACGCCGTTGTTATGTGGTTTTCTCACAAATTATATTTGTAAAGACTAGTCATCATGATACCACACTACCGTCCTTTATCAGTGCGCTACCGTGCGTCAGAAGGCACCTTAAGGTCGAAAATCATTATCCATGTTGAAGGATTTTAGACGGCCCATTCAGTTAGATACACACTTTTACAAGAAGTAGAAACAAACATCAAAGTTACGACTTCAACTATTCCATTCTCAGTGCGTGATGTACTACCTACCTGTTTAGGTACTTTACATACTTTTTTATTGTCACTTTTTATTACATTTTTAATTCAATGTTATCTTGGGCGGTTACGGCTACATCTAAAAAATGTTTTGATACATACCAATTACAAGCTTTCTAACATTACTTCCTATGCCTAATCGTTATCTTCATAAAAATTCCAAATCTAGATCTCCTAACATTTCGGAGTGTGATGTGTAAGCCAATGTTATTATAAAGTTTAGCAATACAGATAATTACATTTTATTGTTTGGTCCCTTCATATGAATAGCTAAAGATCAAGAGATATGAAACAAAGTGGAGTTGAATTTAATCTTTATGCGTCTGAGAAGTTTCAACTATCGCCTAATGTTTAATAGATTTTCTTAGAAATAGAAGATAATGATGCAATGTATTCGGCTTTATTTTATTTATATAGTACCTTTAATATAAACCGCGAGGGTTGTTTCGATAAGATAGTAAAAGTTCTATTGTGTAATTCGTATTTTGTCTAACCAATTGCAAGAGTTTCAAAGTACACTACAATCGGTCAGCCCCTACTTGCAGCATGATGGACTATACTCTGACCCTTCTCAGAATGTGAACAGCCCTGTGCCCAGCAGTAGCACAGATTATATACAAGGCTGATGATGACACTCAGCGACAGGAAATATTCACTGCAATACAAAAGTTACTGTAATTCAGCGTTTGTCATAGCCAACAATTTGAAGAAATACTCATATATAATATTTCGTGACGTAGATAATAGAGAACCGTTTGATGCCCATTATTGTACTAAACACTCATATATAATATTTCGTGACGTAGATAATAGAGAACCGTTTGATGCCCATTATTGTACTTACCTACAAGAAATGCAATCGTAAAATGATTTTTGAATTGTTTATTGACTAAAACATTTCAATGTATTCAGGCTATATGTTTTGATTAACTTTGCTTCAAAATGGTATGGGCGTAAGGTACAGATTTGTTTAACAAAATATTCCTTTATTATTCCAGAACAAGTTTTCGTTAGACACGATGAAGTATTACTTTCACGAGTTTTGTTTCATACTCGTTGTGTTCAGCTTCTGTTTGCTGGGGCAGCAAGTTGAAAACGAGGTAAACCATATCGAAACAGAAGTATTTTTTTGTAATCTGAGCATAAACTGTCGAGTATTATCCTGCCAACATTCTCTTAACTTAAAAGAAACTACGCGCGCACACTTGCTTTTGCTCTTGAACACTGACGTTAGATCAATCCTTGTTAAAATAAAATTACTAAAATAACAATAAATGTTACCCGTGGATGTAAACCAATAATGTTAAATATTTTTACAGTGTGAGATTCTAGAACGAATAGTGACTGAGAAATGGTACATCTTCAACAAGAATCACAAGACAAACGTACGGATATTCCACATGGCGCTGAGTCAGAGAATGCCGATATACATATTCGGTACAATCACATTGTCTCTACCGACTTTTACTTGGGTGAGTGAGAAAATAGACCAGAAAATGACATCTTTATCAGCCCTGTATATAAGCTGTCTTACGTGACAAGGTTCTTTTCTCACTATGAGAAGGGTAAGGCCATAGTCCGCCACGCTAACAATGTGCGAGTTGCCACTCTTTACATGATAACGAAAACTTGATAATGAGATCTGCATCTCACCCCTAGAGATGTCCACTGCAGGACATAGGCCTCCCACAAGGTTCTCCACACAGAGTTATGTTGAGCTGCCCGCATCCAACCGCTTCACGCAATCGTAACCAGAACGTCGGTCCACTTTGCGGAAGGACTACTCCTGTTGTGTCGTCTAATACGTGATGGTGAGATAGTATACAGGAAAACATTCATCGATTTAACAAAAAAAAAACCGTTTGTAACCAATTAACCTATGATTTAATAAAATTATATTTGTTTTCTTTCAGTTTATAAAAACTGGGATGTCGTTCTTCACTTTGGTGATGTCGGTACTCGAAGAAGAAGAAGCAAATTAAATTCATGATTTTAATAAAAGTATAATGCTTTGACTTGTAGAAAATTAGCACAATAAACGAAACAGACTATTTTATCACGTTATGGGAAGAATATCTAAAAATCCTCTCCTAGTGGTGTCCCCTACACTCCTTAAAGAACATATATGACGTCAGACAATAACGCAAGAGTTTCATATTATTTTGACTTTTTGTGTTTAAATAAGATAAAACCATTCAACCATTAGCAACGGCGAGCGGCAGATTTAAAACTGCTTCAATAATTAGTCTTTTGCTGCCTTCTACGTATATACAATGCAAGAAAACGTTGAGGTGATGTTTACATACGTTTAACAAAATTTCGTATGTAATTGGTGATAGAGGCCCGTCTTACGTCTGTAATGGTACCCAGTTGGATGAGTGACCGCTACCAAGAATGAATGGTAGGTAATAATTCTCGCCACCAGGAATTCTAATACAATAATAAATATTAAAATTTCCAAGAGCCATAACAGTATTTTCAAGTACCCTGTATAGTAATTAACCGTTGAAACATTTTCAAGAACAGCAAACAGTTTCTATTTACAATCACATTTTACCTACCTACATACAAGTTACTCTCTGTGTGTTATGGGTATGCGTACGAGTACATGCGTGAGTACCTACGTATATGCACGTATGCGTTCATGCGTGCACGGATACGTACGTGCTCAAATGAGTGCGTGGGTTCGTCTTTCTTACAGCTTTGCCTCGTATTCAAAGAAGATGGTAATAAAAAGGGTAAGCGTCCATCTAACAGGATATATTACTCATATATACCCGAATGCTAAGTTTCTTCTACTACTATTTTGGCCCAACCGACATTGAGCCGATACTGGTAAGACAATTGTTGAATACTGTTCATTATAAAATAAAATATGCGGGTACTTTATTAGTACATTTTATTATAATATTTTAGTGCGACATGACAATATGCTATTTTAACAGATCAGAGATAAGGAGTAAAAAGGTTCTCACCGCTACATACATACTTTTTAATTAATATTGTAATATTTATAAATTACAACACGCCTCTTTAAATTTATATTATTAATAATAAACTGTTACTTTGTTTTGAACATAACATAGATGTATGAACTAAATTAATCTTAATTTTAGCCTATTTTTCAAAAATGTTGTCTTATCTACACTCTTAGTTAACATGTCTGCTGAATTAAAATTTGAATCAATTTTTACAATATCAATTATTCCCTTTTCATAATTCTCGTTAATATATTGGTACTGTACCTCAATATGTTTTGAATTTTTTGCAAAATTACCAAATTTAGCTATTGCTATTGCACCTGAGTCATCTTCATACAACTTTATCGGATAAGAAAACTTTACATCAAATGACTCACTTATCAAGTTTCTAATAAAAAGTATTTCTGACACTGCCTCTGATAGAGCTATATACTCTGCAAAAGTTGAACACTTAGTGACTGTTTTTTTTGTGTGTTTTCCAAAAAATTAAATTTCCAAACAATCTAATTATAAAACCTGATGTCGATTTTCGATCCACATTATCGCCTGCATAATCTGAATCTACCATACAATCTAGTATATCAGTGTTTACATTAGCATAGTATGTTAACTTTAAATCCTTAGTTTTGTATAAATATCTTAATACTCGCATTGCATTGCTTTTTTTTCGCTCTGTGGCAACACTGAGGTTAACAGCTGATCCGACCTTGTCCCGTATTTTTTACAAATAAAAATATAAAATAATCAAGTAATTAAAGCTTATTACAAGTTAATTACTTAATAAATGTGTTATTTGTAATAATCTATAAAAGTATTAGTGTTTTCTGTGAAAATAAGGTGAGTTTATTGTGATTTCTTTTTTGACAACCAATCTACCGGCTAAAGAACAATGGTCGGTTCCCATACAAAGGTGGACCAGATTTTTTTTTTTCACGTCTATTGCTGTGGAGTTATTTATCAATATTTTTATGTTACTTTATTTAACTTTAGTATAGATATGAATTTTAAAAACTTGGGAATACCTTTTTATTCTTTATGAAGTATGTTTGAGGTTATGAACTAAATTGTGTTTTTATTTAGTTTATTCGTAAAAATATGTAAATCAAACAATTCTGGTACCTAATATATGTGTGTAGAAAAACATGTTCTTCTAATAAACAAACTTAAACACTCAATTCACAGCAAGCGAGGAACGAATGACGTTGATGTACCGGGTATAACAGTGACAGATACAGAAATGGCGTATTCGTTCCATTTCACGTCATTGTCATTCACGTCAAATCTTAGATTTTTCATTAAAAAATTATAATTATTATATTAATATCATAAATAATTCTTACTTATCATATCGTATATTGAAACGCATATTTTGACAATAAGGTTATGACTGCGTTCATAACATTTTATTTTTGTTTAGGGGTACAGTTTAAAAAATAAACTGTAAATACATTATTTCTTTCTCCCAAGTCCTAAAAATATGTATTTGCTTTGATCAAAATAATAAAAAATGTACTTTTTTTTGGTATAGGACTCATTATCAGACGTGCTAAAGGCCAAAGTGACCATTGTTCTTTGCATTGTCATTTTACAAACAGGTATAACATTGTATTCTACTATCTAAAATCGACTTATACGTATAAAATAGTTTTAATTAGTATATTTCCGAATAAAAAGTGCTATCAAGTTCTTAAATAACCACCTATAAATAGTAAAAATACATAAACATAACCTAAACCTTGTTAGTTGGTTGTACAACTTTCAACGAGATCAGCTGTTCTTTCTTACAATAATATTTAGCTTTAAACTCTACTATTACTACGTATTTCAATCTTCTCCTTTACTTTTGAACAAAACTTCCTTTGTACTTGTATTTCTCCCTTTTCACTATGATTATGACTCGTAAAGCTTTGGCTCGCCAGGAAGAGTCTAAACTCCAACTGGCTTTAATTGAATTAAAGACCTCTAAGGAGTTGTGTAACAAACTGATAGAGGAAAGAGAAGATAACGAGAAAGAAATGTTGAACTTACTGGAAAAAAATAAGATATTACAATGTGAAATGGCTCAGCTACATACTCAATTCTCTGATGCCATGAGTGCTCGGGATGGACTCCAGCTCATTATGGACGGGTTTGCCGAGTGTAGTTTGCAGTATGAACAAGCACTTGACCGTATACAGTTCTTAGACAAACAGTTACACGAGGCAAACAGTAGAATAACTCATCTAGAATTCACCCAAGATCAAATCACTACAACGGCAAATCAAAGTCTGTTCGATGAGCTGGTGGTTCATGCTCCAAGTATGATTACTGATATAAATCATTCTAAAGCATAATTTCCAAATAGTCTCTCAGTGTGCAAAGAATCAAATAATTCAATAAAATTGATTAGCGGTAGTAGGAATAGAATTAAGAAATATGTCAAAATAAACAAATTCATAAAGAAAAGACCCAAAAATTAGTTCACAGACAAAATTTTTTCATAAAAAATGTTAAGTTAAGTAGGCAAAGATTAGTTGCTCTTGAAAAATTAAAAATATACACACAGAAATATCACCAAAATAATTTGAAACATAAATTAGAAATATATAATTTGCAGGTAGAATTAAATAATCTTAGTGACAAATTAGTATCAATGACAAATAAATATAAAAGCTCTGAACTACAAATGAAAGAGTACATATTGGCAATGAATGAGTTGGTGGCATCAAATAGTAACAAATGCTCAATACCATTGAACAATGACATCCCCTTCAACCACCAACACTCGCCAGCTTGCTCATTGCCAACATGTGACCCGGTTTTGCCAAATAGTTCTTTAAACAATACAAATTCAAATATTAAACACACTCTAAATAAATTAAAAAATAACAAACTAGACAGTAAAACTATATTACAAAAAAAAATAAAGTGATAATATTTAGTGACGAGATTGGAAAAGGTATGGGTCAGTTGTTGGCGAACACATATAGTGATGGGTTAGTGATGAACTACTGTTTGCCTGGGTTAAGTTCCATTGCTATTTTAGATTAAATTATAAACTTCAATTTTGACCAGGATACAACTTTATTAATCCTGCTTGGTAAAAGAGGATCTTTAAATAAAAGACTTTTATTCTATTATTACAGTAAATTATGTGAATTAAATATAAATCAAATTATTATGCTCACTTTACCTTTCAGTAACGGGTTGCCACAGAAAGAAAATAATATTAGACATAGTCTTAATATAAATTTGTGTAGTTGGTCATACAATAACGATCAATTTCATGTTTTTGACTCTAACAATTATGTTAGTAAAGCTTTACATTTGACGCAAGAGACTTGTTATCTGAATTTTTATTATAAAAGACAACTAGCTGAGTCGCTAGCATTTTGTATTGACATTTCAGCCAAGTATTTGGCTAATAAACGTGCTGCCCCTATACAGCAACAAAATGACATTTATTATGATTCAGCCAGTATTTTGGCTACACAGTCTGACATTTCTATTAATTTAAATTAAATAATTCGACAATAGAGAATACCTCTTGCAATGACACTTTCATTAATAATGGGCTGGTACGTACGAATAAGCCCAATCCAACTAATAATTCATTTAGAAATTCACAAGTATTAAAACTGGTACATCACAATATACAAGGTATGTCAAATAAAGATTTAGAAGTGGAGTTGTTCATGAACGGTGAATGCGTCGATGTTTTGTGTATAACAGAACATTGGCTTAAAGATCACCAGTTCATGTGCAATTTTAATAACCATCTAGTTAGTAGTTCGTTCAGCAGACAAAATGCAATACACGGTTGATCGTTGATTTTAGTAAACAAGCTGCTTAAATTTAAGAATCATAGTGACATTGTTAGTTTCTCTGTTGAACGGACAGTTGAAATAGCCTGTGTGGAGTTGGACCAACTTCTTGTTTTGAGTGTGTATAGGCCACCATCATCCTGCTATGATAACTTTGAAAGTGTCATGGATGATGTGTTACGGAAGCTATGCCAACAAAATAAATCTATAATAGTAGGTGGCGATTTTAATATTAATTTACTAGAAGATTCCCTGAATTGCCACAAAATTAAGAATTTGTTCAAGTCATATAATCTTGCATGCTTATTTTGGAACCCACCAGTATAACTTCCACGACATCTACTTGTATAGACAATATATTACAGATATTGTACCAGTTA
The DNA here is from genome assembly GCA_944739405.2 of Euclidia mi. Lineage (NCBI taxonomy): Eukaryota > Metazoa > Arthropoda > Insecta > Lepidoptera > Erebidae > Euclidia > Euclidia mi. The sequence continues at coordinate 32,137,131 of OX123192.2, forward strand.
GAAAGCAAATAATTAACAAATTAACATCAGATCATTGTGGACAATCTATAACATTTGCTATGCAGTCTAAAAAAGTAGGTAGAAAGGAATTGAGTGTGTTGCCAAAAACTTTGCGTCGTCTGGAGGGACTTAAGGATAAACTCACAAGTACACTACCATACTTATGCTATAATAACGATCCTAATAAGTTGTACAATTCTTTCTTTGACATGTACTGTACTATATTCAATTCTATTTTTGTCCCTAAGAGGATCTCAGTTGCTGGTACTACATCCTTCAGTGAATGGGCAAGCACTGGAATTTATAAAAGTAGAAATAAGCTTTACGAATTATATGAACAGAAAGTAATTAATAAAAATGATGAACAATTTTGTCAATATCTAAGAAATTATTCCAAGTTATTTAAAAAGATTTGTCATGAAGTAAAGACACTTTATTTAAAATCAAAAATTAAAAACAGTGACAATAAAATAAAAGGAACGTGGGATATTGTAAACAATGAGACTGGAAGGGTCAAGATTAAAAGTAACGATTACACTCTTCAATTAAATAAAAAGATATTAAAGTCAGATTTTGAGGTTGCCACAGCATTTGAAAATTTCTTCACAGACATTCCAGTCTCAACCACTAAATCCCTCAACTCGTCCCCTAATGACGCCGAATCTCTATTGAAACAAAATGTCAATAGTTTTAGTTATGTCACTGACAGAGATATTGTAAAAACTTTTAATACCCTTAATTTGAAGAAGACTAGTGATCTTTGGGGCAATTCTGTTGTGATTACAAAATCTATAATCAACACAGTAGCACCGGAACTGGCAATGATTTTCAATAGATGCATTGACTGTGGTGTGTTTCCTGATCAAATGAAAAGTAGTAAAGTAATTCCGTTATTTAAATCAGGTAGCACATCTGACCCCACAAATTATCGGCCAATATCTGTGCTACCCACGTTTAGTAAAATTTTTTAAAAAATAATTCTAGGTTAGCTTCAAATTCATTTTAATAACAATAAGCTGTTACATGAAAAACAATTTGGTTTTACTAGGGGTCGCTCAACTACCGACGCTGGAGTTGAGCTTTTAGATAGTATTTTTGATGCCTGGGAGGAGTCGCATGATGCTCTGGGAGTCTTTTGTGACTTATCTAAGGCTTTTGATTGCGTGTTTCATAAAACATTGATCAGGAAATTACATTACTATGGAGTTAAAAACACTGCTTTGGATCTCCTAACATCATATTTGAGTAATAGAATACAGAGAGTTGAGGTAAATGAAAAAGTTTCTATGGGTTCAGTGGTCACAATGGGAGTGCCGCAAGGTTCAATTCTTGGTCCATTCCTTTTCCTTGTATATATTAATGATTTGCCATACATTATGCAAAATAATGAAGAGATAGTGTTATTTGCTGATGATACATCACTTATTTTTAAACTAAGACGACAACAATCAAATAACGACGATGTAAATAACGCTCTCTCTAAAGTAGTTCAATGGTTTACAGCTAACAATTTACTGTTAAATGAAAGAAAAACAAAATGTATACGATTTTCAAGACCGAATGTAAAACAAGTTAAACCTAACATATGTTTGAATGGAGAAGAGTTGGATCTTATAGATAACACCGTATTCTTAGGCATAACCTTAGATTCTAAGCTACAGTGGGGCCCACATATAGGTCAGTTGTCGAATAGACTTAGCTCTGCAGCATACGCGGTTTACAAAGGAGATGTACCATTTGGCCATACATTATGGGCCTGGCACGGCCAAACACAACACCATGTGTGTTTTGAAGATAAATGACTACTCTATTAACCTGTATAATTTCTTTTTAAATAACTTTTGGTGGAAATAAGATACGAGATATTTGAAATGGAAATTATTCCGCAACTAAATATACCTCAAAATTGAATTTTGACATAAATATAATACCTAGATGTAAATAAAAGTACGTCTTTGCGTCTTAAAGAACAAAAACTACATAAAGAGTGGCCAATAATAATGAATAATCACCTGTGTACTAGGGAACCTCGTACTATGTATACTCATCCAAAAAAGCTAACCACAATCACAAACACCGCTGCATATTCTTAGCATGGGTAGAAGGTACTGATCATTATTATTGAATTTATATTTAATTACATTACATTAAAACCGTACGAAAACACCAATAAATCAGAACAAAATATTTACGATACACAGTAGCAACACGAATGACATAAAAGATAAAAAAGTGTTGCAAATGGTTTGAAAAAATATTTCTACTATCGATTAAAAAACAAAACGATTTTTACCGATTAATAATTATGGAATGTATAATAAATTATATATTTCTTGATTCTTTTTACAAATATACTTATAAAGTAAATAAAATATATTGTTTTCTAATATAGTAATAAAAATATTATTTCCTAAAACAATTTCTGCCTACCATACTTCATTTTATTTTTAATGCTGGCAACATAAGACATTCATCCGCTATTACCATAGCTTATTCAAAATAATTAATCTTTAAAAACTTAATTCTTTCACCGATACTCTATCAAGAAACGAAAACGATGTAAAATTTTTAAAAATTATATGTTTAATTTCAACGATTCACAACTTTCTGGCCGCTACAGGCCGTACTTGGTCTTTCTCCTTCGTCAGTTAACTGATATAGATACGGCCAGATTAGTATATTTTAGTTATTTCCACAGCATAATGTCATATGGCATTTTATTATGGGGCAAGGCAGCTGACATTCAAACTGTGTTTGTACTGCAGAAGCGGGCTATTCGTGCAATCTACAGTCTTGGTTCAAGGCATTCACTGAGGGAAAAATTTAAAGAAATTAAGATAATGACTGTCGCATCTCAATACATTTATGAGAACTTGTTATATGTCAGGGAAAATATAAATATGTTTTCTAAATTCAGCGACATTCATAATTTAAATACACGAAATAAAAACAAACTTGTTCTACCTTCAACTAGGCTACAAAAAATAAGTAACTCATACAAGTGTCAAAGCATACGTTTTTACAACAAAATTCCAGGCAATATTGAGGAACTAAGTATTAATAAATTCAAAGTATTTATTAAACAGAGCTTGTGTTCAAAAGCTTATTACACAGTTAAAGACTATTTAGCAGACAAAAATGCCTGGAATTGAGTTTAAAAATTATGAATTTTGACATTTTGAAATTAGTGACATGATATTTTTATTTACATTTGTAATACTTATATTTTTACATTTTGACATTTTTAATTTGACATTTGTAATTTTATTTATTTTGTTTTGACATTGTTTGATTTGACATTGTTATTTTATTTATTTTCTTTTGACATTTAAAATTACTTAAGTAATATATTATCTTTCATAAATTGACATTCAATAATATTTTCTGACATTTAATAATATTTTCTGACATTTTAAATATATGACATTTTATTGTTTAAATTTTTATTATTTTTACTTATTGTTTGCAACATTTATTTTACTGTGTATTAGCATGTAAAGTTGTGAGTACGATGTGGGCATTATTAAACATATAAAGAAATAGTTGTGGCAACCTGTCTGATGGCTTAGGCTGACATGCTTATGCATACACCTTCTGATGGCGTGGAGGCATAGTGATACAGATCGTGCTGGCTCCCTCAATTAAGGTTGAGCCGTACGATTGCTGTTGAATGCCGGCCATCAGTGGGCCGAGTCAGTCAAAAGCGTCAGATAATTTCCTGCATTGTACTTGCATACTAAACCCTTTTTTGTCTGGACTTTAAAAGATGAAGAAAAGACTAAAGAAATTGAAGTGACAAAAAAAAAACAATGACTCTGAGTTTGTTTCGGCCTTTCTTCTCAAGAAGTCATTTAGCTAAGAAAAGCCGGCATCATCTAGAATAGGGTTTTGACATGTATAAGTGTTGTAAACAACCAAAATGCAGAAATAAATATGTCTTTATGTCTGCATATTTGTAATGTGTTTGACTGTAACAATTTTGATACCTGCTCAAGTAATTAACACTGTAAGCAATGTCTGGCCTTGTGCCTGCACTAATATACAATAATTCACCTATTATATTTCTGTACTTTATACTTTCATCTACTTCCTTAGCTTGTTCTAATTTTAAATTTGTTTCCATTGGAGTATCATATAACTTAGTATTTTCCAGATTATATTTTGCAGAAGATTCAATATAATTTGTTTGACTTAAGATCAATATATTTTTGTCATTACAATAATCAAAATGTATGCCAACATAGCTTTTAATTTTTCCTAAGTCTTTCATAGCAAATCTTTTCATCAGATGAGTTTTTATCTCTTCTATTTTATCTTTATTTTTACAACAGATTAAAAATCATCAACAAATATTAATATATATATTGGATCTTTGCTTACTCTGTTTACATATAAACAGTAATCATAGTTACTTCTAACAAAATCTAACTTCTTTATAAAATTATTAAAACACTCATACCATACTCTAGGACTTTCTTTAAGACCATAGAGAGCCTTTTGCAATTTGTAAACTTTATTCTCTCCAGTTTCATAACCTTTCGGTTGATTTACATATACTTCTGACTTAATATAACCATTTAAAAATGCTGTCTCTCCATCTGTTCGATAAATAAATTATTTTTACAACTGTATGACAATAAAATTTTCAATGTGTGCATTTTGCCTACTGGTGAATACACATTTTCAATATATTCCTTTTGCTGGAAACCTCTTGCCACTAATCTAGCTTTATAAACATTATTACTTTTCTTTTTAAAAATCCACTTAACATCAATAGCTTTTATATCTTTTGGCTTTTGAACAATTTGCCAAGTATTATTTTTATTCAAACTATTTATTTCTGAATCCATTGCTCTTTGCCATTGTTCATGATCATGAGAGTTCATTGCCTCCTCGAATGTTTCGGGTACATTTGCATCAGTATAATTCACATATATGAAATGCGAAACCGGATTACCATATCTAGAGATAGGAGTTCTCTTTCTTTTTGGCGTTGCTATTCCTAACTGCATGTCATTCTCATCATTTAGATTTTTATTATCATTTACAATATCTTTCATATCATTATTACAATTCTCATTCTCATCAGTATCTACAAAATTTTCATCACTTTCATATTCAGTTTTACATATTTCATTTGAGACATTCAAAGATGAATCAATTTCTATATCATTATTATTTTCTCTTTAATCATCAAGTTTTTCTAAGCACACTAATTCAGTATTTTCTTCAATTACCTGTACATGCCTAGCGTTAACAATTTTATTATTTAGTAGAACTCTGTAACTATTTTCATTATAACCCACTAAAATACCAAGTTGTGCTTTATCATCCCATTTACTTTTTCTTAAAACTTCAGGAACTTTAAGAAAAACCCTACTTCCATAAATTTTTAAATGCTCTACTTTTGGTTTTACTCCGAAAAATAACTCATAAGGAGTTTTATTTTCTACTGTATTTGCAATGGTTCGATTCTTTAAATACGCTGCTGTTTTAATTACTTCTGGCCAATATTTTCTATGGATTTTAGCTTCTCTCATTAAACACCTACCTATATCCATAGCAGATCTATTATATCTTTCCGCTACATCATTCAATTCATGAACATAGGGTGGGCATGGTAATAACTCTATACCCTTTTGCTTTATAAAATTAAAAATCTCCTTATTTATAATTATATTCTTTCCCATTATCACACTGTAACTTCTTAACCCTTTTGTTAAATTTATTTTCTACCAGATTCACAAATTCTATAAAACAACTAGCAGTTTCAGCTTTACTTTTAATACAAAAGATTCTTGTGCACTTACTATAATCGTCAATAAATGTAAAAAAATATTTTTCTCCACCATAACCAGTTGTATTATGTGGACCATTTAAATCAGTATGAATGAATTCTAAAATTTCAGTAGCCTTTTTTCTATTATTTTCAAAAGGTACATTGGCCAGTTTACTTTTAATACAATTTGAACATTTCATCTCCATGCACTCAATCTTATCTGGCAAACCATCTACTAATTTATCATTTATTAACTTGTTGTGTGTGACCAAGTGCCCTATGCCATTTCTCTTTATGAGTTAATTTTACAGAATATTTTTTTGATACAAAACTTTTTAAATGATACAAATTGTTTATTTTATCGGCAACAGCTATCAATTCCCTGGCCTGGTTATAAATTTTTGCATTTTCATCTTTAGCTAATATTGTAGAATTTCTAGTTATCTTTGAAAAACTTAACAAATGTTGCTCAATACCTTTTACAAAATAAACATTTTTTAAGTCAACATATTTTACATTATAATAGTTTTTGAAATAAATTTAACTGTACCTACTTTGGTAGCTTTTAACATTTTGCCATCGGGTAGTTTTACATCAACAGGATTTTTTAAATCGACAGAATTATAAAAATATGTATCGTTTTTTATTATATGGTCTGTACACCCACTATCTAAAAGCCAATCAATTTCACTATTATTATACATTGTTGTTCAATACAACCAAATACCTGATTTACTTCCGAATTGCATACTTGAGTTATCCATCACTCCGAATAAGAATTGTTCGGTACTTGACCTCTGAATTGTCCCTGACCTCTGCCTCGGTCACAACCTCTGTAGAATCTGCCTCTATTATAACCCCTTTGTAGTCCTCGCTGACCTTGACTGGATTGATATCTGCCTCGGTAACTTTGTTGTCCTTGATTATTTCTCTGCTTGTACCAGCAATCCTTCTTGAAATGACCCGTCTTGCCGCAAATAAAGCATTGGGCTTTGGTTTTAGCTGAAAATGTACTCACATTGTTCCTCTCATCCGCGTCGCTAGTAGTAATATGTTTCTCTTTTATTTTGGATCGTACGTAATCTACTGTCCTTTGTTCTTCTGGTATTACATCGAGAAAATCTCCAATATAACTATAACTCGGTGGGAGGGCTCTGAGAAGATATCTCAATTTTTCTGATTCATCAATATTTCCTCCAGCAACTTTAAATGCATTTATTGTTTTTTCAAAGTCAACAAAAAATTCTTCCACTGTATTGTAGTTGTTTAATTTGACCTCTTCAAGTTTTCCCCTACATATTATTTGCATAGCAGTAGACTGTGTTAAGTACATATTGTCAAATTTTCTCATCATTTCACAAGCTGTTTTACATTCGCTGACATATTCTAATTGTTTATCTGAGATTGTACTCATTATTATAGTTCTTGCCTTTAAATCCTTCCTTTTCCATTCCGCCTCAGTTTTTTCATTTTTTCTAGAACATTCTTCTTAGTAATGGCGGCCTCGACACATTCCTTATATCCCAATAAGGTTAACAACCTTAATTTCCAACTAGAATAGTTAGCACCATCAAAAATAGGTAGTGTTATATCTTCTATTCTTCCTTGTTTAGCCATTATAGCGTTTATTATGAGTAATTAATATTATTTTATCTTGTGAAAAAATTTTCTTTGCCGGCTCATGTGACTTTTACCTCAAACGTATTTTCAAACCGAGTTTTTACAATCTTCGTATCACATTGAGTTTTCACTTATTAACCACGCTCTCTGCTACCATGTTGAATACTGTTCATTATAAAATAAAATATGCGGATACTTTATTAGTACATTTTATTATAATATTTTAGTGCGACATGACAATATGCTCTTTTAACAGACCACAGATCAGAGATAAGGAGTAAAAAGGTTCTCACCGCTACATACATACTTTTTAATTAATATTATAATATTTATATATTACAACAACAATCTAAATATGAAATAAACACAGCACACAATCCGTAACCCTCAACAAATAACATTTTACGAGCAAATTAGATTAAGTACAGTGTGTTAGTATTCTTTGTCAACGTTCACACTCAAATCGTGAGGGCAGTTGGCCTCGAGCCAATTAATCGTGATCCCCGTGACATCCTAATTTCCCTACTTGTGGGGATTTGCGAGGGGTTAACTAACACCCTTTGGTCAGCCTCACGATATATCACAGAATATTATTGGTTTTGACAAGGGACCAGAAGAGTTTTGGGTGCAAATACTGTTTTACCTGTCAGTTATCATTCGCATTGTTATTAAGGTTTTGAGACCTTTTTAAAGCCGAGTTTATAGTATTACGGGTCTGCTGGCAGAATTTTTACTACGTGAGGAGAAATTGCACTTTGTTTTAACAGTTTACATACATAATTATGTACATACATAGACTCACGCCTGTTTCCCGGAGGGGTAGGCAGAGACAACGGAACGCCATTTGCAAAGAAAAGTTTGACGTGTATAAATGAGTGGCATGCTGGTAGAGACATAAATGTTAACTAGACCAGCAGTTTAATACCGTGACTAAGATTGACAAGTAATAAATCGTAAATTAAGGTTTATTTAATGCGTATTGGCCGAAATTTAGACACTGACGGTGCGTGGTCGCTCAACGAGCTCTAGAGTGGACTATGCTTGGAGTTTCTCTCAAGAAACGAATTCGTAATGAAGTGATCCAACAGAGATCCAATGGGATCGACATAACTCATAGAATAAGCAAGCTGATGTGACAGTGGGCTGGTCACATCTGTCTCAGAACTTATTACAACACAGAGTGAACCAAGGGAGTCATAAGCCTACATTGAATAAGATGAAATCTCTAGTCTCGCCCACCGAGCAGTACGATCATTTGACAGTAGATAATTATTATTTACAAATAGCTAAGAGTACCTACTAATTTTCCTTATTCTACTTATCAATAAAATCTACCACCAATTGACATAGCTGAAACGAACGAAACCAAAAATAACACCGCGCGGATCAAATTTCTTTCAATACAAATCTTAATTCGAAATAAAGAATTTTTCAAGACAAATCCCCTGTCTAAACGCTGATCCAATTTTTAAGACGCTTTTCCCATATAATTATCGAGAAACGACTAATTAAAATATAACGGAGGTTTAACTTTCCGACGAAGCGATTTCTTGGAAAATAAATAATTATTTATTGAATTTTTTAATAGATGGCGAACAATTGGTTAATCCCATAAAAACAATACTTGTCAAAAATACCAAGTCTCTCAACTGTAAAAAGTTGTGAGATCCATGTAATACCAAGTCGGTTAATTAAAAGTCTTGAATGTTTTAAATAAATAGATTGACTCGGCCATCGCATGAAAACACAATATATCTCGTAAGTAATACATATATTAAATAAATTAGATTGTTCTATGCGATTGCCAAGTCAATATATTTATTTAAATCATTAAAGATTTTAATTAACCGACTTGGTATTACATGGATCTCACAACTTTTTTAGTTTCAAGACTTGGTATTTTTGACAAGTATTGTTTTTTATGGGATATCATTTATTTTTGTAGATACTCTTACTTCTGTCCTTTCCGGTACCTTCTACTTCTTGTACACCAACAACGAATTTTCTTAATTAAAGCTTTAACTGCAAATGTAGTTTTGTAATCCTTTATATTTATATGGGATTACAAAGGTATTTATGCAGTTGATGTATCTCGACAACTGGACAGAAATTGATTAATGTTTTAATTTTTCCTTGATTTCTATAATAAACACTATTTGTATTCTAAATTTGAAGCTTCTATGTCTGCTAGAAGTGCCTTAGACTTTTGATGATCGGTCAGTAAGTGTTAAAATTAAGAATTTTGACTCGTTATCATTCTTTAATTCAAGGTAAAATTCAAAGGCTTAAATTCAAAGGTTCAAATTGAATGTAATTTAAAATACACCATGTTTATACTATATTTTCATGGTTACAAAAAAACAGGCTTCTGGTTTTATCCACAACGAAGTTATAGGGGGTCGAAAATGGCCTGAATTGCTTTGAGAAAAGCTTTTACTTATTGCTTTTTTAATTTTACTATTTTGCTTATTGCTTTTGCTCGACTTGGTGGGGGCTGTGAGGGAAACTTAGTATAAGATGTATATAAACCCATTTATAATAAAGTCAGTATTTAATCATCATTCGGTGTATCATTTACTCGAACCTAATACCATCCGTACATGGCGACCCTGCCATCGCATTAGGTGTTAGGCGTGAGTCGCGTTTGTTTACATTCCTTTGACCAAATCGGGCCGCTTAGCACCACAATGCAGTACTCAAAGTATATTCTACATTTAAAGCTGGTAGCGATTATCTGGAGGCACAGCAGTGCCCCCACTAAGTCGTGCAAAAAAGCGGCACGGCCGTACCATCCTTTTCTCGAAGCAATTCGAGCCATTTTCGACCCCCTATAACTTCGTTGTGGATAAAACTAGAAGCTTGATTGTTTTTTTGATTGATTTGATTAGTAACCATGCAGCCATTGTATAAAGATGGTATATTTCAAATTTCATTCAATTTGAACCAGTAGTTTAAGAATTATAACGAGTCAAAATTCTTAATTTTGTCACTCACTGACCGATCATCAAAAGTCTAAGGCACTTCTAGCAAACATAGAAGCTTCAAATTTAGAAAACAATTAGTGTTTAGTGTATGAACCAAGGAAAAACTAAAATATATTTCAATTTCGGTCCAGTTTTCGAGATACATCAACTGCATAAATAACTTTGTAATCCCATATGAATATAAAGGATTACAAAATTACATTTGCAGTTAGAGCTTTAATTAAGAAAATTCGTTGTTGGTGTACAAGAAGTAGAAGGTACCGGAAACGACAAAAGTAAGACTATCTACAAAAAGAAATGAGATCCCATAAAAACAATACTTGTCCAAAATACCAAGTCTCGCGACCGTAAAAAGTTTTGAGATCCATGTAATACGAAGTCGTTTAATTAAAAATCTTTAATGATTTAAACAAATATATTGACTTGGCAATCGCATTAAACAATCCAATTTATATATGTATTACTTATGAGATATATTGTGTTTCCATATATCATGTCATACATATCATGCTTCCAGAGGTGGGTCCAATTTTTATTCACCAAGGTACCAGCGTTCTCCTCGTGCGCATGTACATAGTTTGACCGACTCTGAATCGCATTCGCAGCCTAGTTCAAATACTAGTAATACTACCCAGAGCCAACAAGATGAAAACCAGTTTTTTCGGGACTGAAAATGTAATATTTGCGTGCAATAGTGTAGGCTACGTTTATATTAAATCCCGTAATCATTACTCATATAATTTGTTAGTTGACACCGGCGCATCCATTTTGGTTATTAAGTATAAACATATTCTGGAACAGAATATTCCTATCCATATTGAGAGTAGCTATGTAAATGGAATCGGTGGTAAAGTGCCGTCAATTGGATATGTTTATATAAACTTATTTTTTGTTGCCATGTAAAGGTAGTGGCATTCTAGGACAAGACTTTTTAAGCAAGTATAAATCAGTGTTGAATTCGGAGAGAGGTCAGAGTCCATTCACTTTATTCAGGTATCTGTGACTGATGAATGTTTAGTTAATACAACAGAACTGCAAGAGGGAATTTTTATTGCTAGTAGTTTAGTTAAGCCAAAGCATGGGAAAGTACTCATTCGCGTATTAAATACAACCGAATCTGATTTAGTTTTAAATTCTAGTCATCCCACTCTTTGTAAAGCGTCTCATTATGATATATGTACGTTTCATGAAACTAATAATAACGCTGATCGTATCAAGAAAGTATTTTCCTTGTTATCTCTGAGTCATTTAAATAAGGAAGAACAATTGTCAATCGAAAGTACATGCGCGAAGTACGCCGATATATTTTTTCTGTCAGGTGATAAGTTAGGTACAACAAAATTATATGAACATACGATTACTTTGAAACCGAATGTAGCCCTGTGTACGTAAAGCCATATAGATTGCCACATGCTCAGAAAGCTGAATTAAAGAAACAGGTGGAAAACTTATAGGAACAAGGAATAATTGAACCATGTTCCAGTGAGTGGTCTAGCCCGGTTCTATTAGTACGGAAAAAATCTGATGCTAACGGAGAAAAGAAGTGGCGGTTAGTTTTAGACTACCGTAAACTTAACACTTGTATACAGGACGATAAATTCCCTTTTCCGAATATTTCTGACATACTAGATTCACTAAGTGGATGCATGTACTACACGCATTTAGATTTAAATCACGGTTTTTTCAATGTAGGCCATCAGAAAGATTGTAGAAAATAAACATAATTTTGTGCAGATGGGCAGTATCAAATGACTAGAATGCTCATGGGTCTTAAGACCAGCCCAAGTGCATTTTCGCGCATGATGACCATAGCAACTGCCGGGTTATCATACGACAAGTGCCTAGTATACATGGACGATTTAGTCTGCCTGGGCAGAAGCCTTCAAGGTGTCGCACGGGTGATCGATTTTCACGGGATAGCCGGGATCGATCACTCGCCGAGCAATAAAAAGAGATGCTTAGGTTGTCTTACGGGAAATAAATAAAAATATCACCAGGACAGATTAAACTCGCGTTATATTCCAGATTCACAATTTTGATTAATAAAAGAACCGACACTAGGGGTTAACCGGCTAGATAGTTATCCAGGGCGTAGGTCGTAAGTTAACACTCCACAGGTCCACGGATGGATACTCAGCTTTCACGTGTCCCAGCCGAAGAAAAAGCAAAGCCAACCACGTGTGTCGCCGGTATATATGTCGTCGGCAAGCGGGTAAGGGTCCCCACTCCAGTGCGTCATCGTAGTGGGGCTCGCAAGTGCGGAGGCACGACGTCACACACCCCCCCCCGTTAGGCCGGGATTTTCCCTAAGGAAAATTCCCTAGCCCAACGGGCGTAGCAGCCCTGAAGATACTCCCTGGAATTAGAGAAAACAGGGGCATGAGTACCTTGAACAAGTGACAACCCTATACGCTAATTAGTATACCTAAATAATAATGACCCACGCTTGCATTCTTCACGCGTACAACGGCAGTCTGAACTTGAACATAAACATTTATCATTCATAATTCATCACACATACCTACAAGTAAATGCCAAGGCCAGTGTAATGGCCCAATAGCAAAGATAACAATCTATGGAGAAGCGCTTAGGGTAATTATTAGGTAATAATGGTTTGTAGATATAAGAACTTGATCTAGCCCTACGACTTAAAAATCTTGGGTTCGGCCTTTGCCACTAGATAAGTAAACTTTTTGAATATAGTTAGGTGTAACAACAAATTTTTCGTAACGATGAACAAAAGTAATATAAGCCTCAGACACGACCGGACCGCTCAATGTCAAAGGAAAGAATTTAATAAATATTTTGCTCTAATTAATACTACAACACGACCAGTAAACACCTTTTGAATGTAAACAATGGTGAATCATTAGTTAGGCATTTATTTATCGGCGCGTCGCTGAGTGAACGCGCGTGCGTCATAACGACAACTAGGTAGGTACGATTCGACTATTCCGAGCTCGCGACGCACGGTTTCGACCTTCTGTTGAAGCTCGGAGGTATAGTTTGCTTCCAACATAGATAAGTGTCTATTTGATCTTAATAACGACTTTTCCACTTCAGCCACATCCTCCTCTGGTGGGAAGGGTGAAGATAATATATCCTCCGAGGGAATTTTAACTGAAAGTTTAGCGATTTGTTTGCGGGGATCGTCAGGCTTTGAAACGCCGCGTATTGTGGTCTCATATTCTAATTCCGCTTTAGTTAATAATGAGAAATTTATAATGTAAGCCATTATTACAAAACAATAATAGAAAATCTAAGTATTTACGCCGGTACTAGAAAAAAAAATTAAATATCGCCAGAAAATCGAATACCGTGCTAAAAAAAGCTGAAATACACTAAATTATACAATGGTGTGATGATTGGTAAAGGATTAAGAAAAATTACTTAGAGGTCACTCAAAGGTTGAATCACAATATTTTTTTCGCGAACACGAGGCACGTAGTTCAACGGCAAAGCGGTTAGAACCGGTTGGCGGCTGGGCACGCTGCCCGCAGTGAAACGTGATTTTAGACCGACGTTAATTAAATCACCGTTATGTTATTTACACAGTTAAATTGCTTATGGCCAACCAAAATAGATAGAAACTGTACCTGTACGCAATTCACCACACCAGAATATATGCACACACAGGAGAAAAATATACAAGAGAAAAAGAAATTATTTCACTCACCTGTAAAGTGCCAACTTACGTTTTAAAAATATATTTAAAAATTCTATTGGGCGCCAATGTCGCACGGGTGATCGATTTTCACGGGATAGCCGGGATCGATCACTCGCCGAGCAATAAAAAGAGATGCTTAGGTTGTCTTACGGGAAATAAATAAAAATATCACCAGGACAGATTAAACTCGCGTTATATTCCAGATTCACAATTTTGATTAATAAAAGAACCGACACTAGGGGTTAACCGGCTAGATAGTTATCCAGGGCGTAGGTCGTAAGTTAACACTCCACAGGTCCACGGATGGATACTCAGCTTTCACGTGTCCCAGCCGAAGAAAAAGCAAAGCCAACCACGTGTGTCGCCGGTATATATGTCGTCGGCAAGCGGGTAAGGGTCCCCACTCCAGTGCGTCATCGTAGTGGGGCTCGCAAGTGCGGAGGCACGACGTCACAAAGGTCATAACAAGAGCCTAATAAGCATTTCCAGCGAAACGTCGGAACCAAATAGGTATATACCTTAAATAAGTTAGTTTACGCGATTAAGACCCGCTAATTTATTTTGTACGATATTGATGTTAACCTCGTATGTTATAAGCCTAACTATAAAGTTCTAGTTAAGAATTAAACTGGCAATAAACTTAAACATCTGTATTCCGGACCTTATACTGTAATCAGGGATATTTCACCCAATGTTGAAATTGAAGTAAATGGTAAATCAGACATTGTACACAAAAACAGAACTAAATTATACTAGGTACACTTAAAATTCCAAATGTTCAGCACCTACATTTAACCTGTTAATGATAAGTATGATGTAACCTATAGAGTATAACCAAATTTATTGCATAGTTCATTGGTAAGCGGAGACGAACCAAGGTCGCAACACTGTAGGTTCATATTTGAATTGTACAATTTATCGTGTATCAATAAATCATATTTTTATATTATTACATGTTTATTGCTATAAAAGTACACGCCATTTAATTGTGATAAGAATTATATATATATATATATATATATATATATATATATATATATATATATATATATATATATATATATATATATATATATATATATATATATATATATATATGCGGCGGCCCGCGGCCCCGTTGGCGGCTCTCTGCGACGCCGCCCTTGTCTTCTCGAGCCACCAACGGGGCCGCGGGCCGCCGAGCATGGGGAGCTCTGGTCGCCGATTAGGTTTTGTTACTCCGGGAAGCCGCCAGTAGGGGCAGATAGGGCGTTTAGCCTTCCCTGAGAACGGGTTCCGCTGAACATGGCACCATGGCAGGAAGAATGGACAGCTCCTGTACCCAGTGTTCCTCCCGTAGGGCTTCTTTGGTTGGCATTCGAGGTGGTTTTTAGTGGTAACACCACATACTCCGGCTCTCATTTCCCCAAGAGTCGGAGTCTCATCAAAAAAAAAAATGATAGCCCGCGGCGATAAGGTGAGCAACGGCGACGGTTAATAGACTGAGCTGATTTTTAAAATGCATGTATATAACACTTGTATACAGGACGATAAATTCCCTTTTCCGAATATTTCTGACATACTAGATTCACTAAGTGGATGCATGTACTACACGCATTTAGATTTAAATCACGGTTTTTTCAATGTAGGCCATCAGAAAGATTGTAGAAAATAAACATAATTTTGTGCAGATGGGCAGTATCAAATGACTAGAATGCTCATGGGTCTTAAGACCAGCCCAAGTGCATTTTCGCGCATGATGACCATAGCAACTGCCGGGTAATCATACGACAAGTGCCTAGTATACATGGACGATTTAGTCTGCCTGGGCAGAAGCCTTCAAGGTCATAACAAGAGCCTAATAAGCATTTTTGAAAAACTGCGCAGTGCAAATCTCAAGCTAAACCCTTCGAAATGTAATATTCTCAAAAAGGAGATTTTATATTTAGGCCATGTGGTGTCGGGCAATAGTATATTGCCAGACCCAGATAAAATTAAAGTAATCGAGAATTATCCAGTTCCCAAAAGTATAGATGAAGTGAAACGTTTTGTGGCCTTCGCGAATTATTATAGGAAGTTCATTGCTGATTTCGCGGAAAAAGCATACCATTTGAATATATTATGTAGAAAACACGCTAAATTTGCTGGGATAAAAATTGACAAAATTCGTTTGAAACTATTAAACACAGTATTATGTCACCTCCAATTCTCCAGAATCCAGATTTTTCAGATCAAAATCAATTTATAGTACAAACTGATGCATCTGGGTATGCAATCGGCGCTGTTTTATGTAATTCAGATGGTCGGCCTGTAGCTTACGCTAGTAGGAGTCTCAACAAAGCGGAAAGTAACTATCCCACCATATTGAAAGAGCTCCTAGCTGTAGTTTGGGCCGTTGAATATTTCAGACCTTACTTGTACGGTCGCACATTCAAAATACGTACCGATCACAAACCTTTAGTATATTTATTTAATTTAAAAGATCCCTCGAGCAGATTGTTTAAATTCAGACTTATTCTGGAAGAGTATGATTACGTACATAATCGAGTATGTTAAAGGAAAGGAGAATGCGGCGGCAGACGCATTATCCAGAATAAAAGTTATTTCTAAAGAACTGAAAGAGATGAACGAATGCTTGCATGTTATGACGCGAGCTCAAAAGAGACAGTTAGACACTGTTCCTTCGGATTACATGCTACCCACCAGCGATTGGCCTGATTAACCACGAGTTGTGGATACCCATATCAAACTGAAACACGCAGTAGAGTTAAGATTTTGTGATAACAGTAGTTTACAGAAATTTAGAAATGATAATTTAATAACTTGTGAAAGTAATATATTATTTTATGTTGCGCAACTTAAGACAATATTCATAAAGCAAGTGTCTCAATCACAAATTACGCGAGCCGAATTTGCGAGAGAACTTATTGAATTTTGTGAAAAAAATAATATCGTTTAAGTATACTTCATTAAAAATAAAAATAACTACGTATTTGTAGAGAAATTAATAAGTGAAATAAAGAAGCAAACTAACTGGAAAGGGCCCAGATTATGTATAATAAATGATGTCGAGAGAATAGAGGACAAGGACGATAGGAAGGTAATCGTTAACGACTTTCATCTTTTGCCCACAAGTGGCCACGCGGGCATGAGAAGAATTTTAACTAATTTTAAGAAATATTATTATTGGCCGGATCTAGAGGTCGATGTCAAAAATTTTGTTAAAAAATGTCCCCAATGCCAGAGGCATAAGTATACAGTTCAGGTTAAAGAGCCAATGACAATTACGTCGACCGCTCATTCGGCTTTTGATAAAATCTTTCTAGACTTGGTAGGACCATTGAACAAAGATAGCAATGATTATTGTTACATACTTACATTACAGTGCGAGTTATCAAAATATGTATGTGCGTATCCCCTTCTCAATAAAACTTCAACAGAAGTAGCTTGTACCTTTGTGAATAATTTTGTACTTCAGCATGGCGTACCAAGGTAGATAGCTACTGACAGGGGCACGGAGTTTATATCCGAAACCATGAGACAGGTTTGTGAACAACTTAATATTAAGAAATTAAATTCAACTGCGTATCATCACCAAAGCATCGGATTGCTAGAAAACGCTCACAAAAGTCTAGGCGCATTTTTGCGAATCCAAACTGAAGAAAAACCAGAATTATGGAGTAGTTGGTTACCGTTCTGGTGCTTTGCGTATAATACGACAGTTCACACGTCGACACAATTTACACCTTTTGAACTTGTTTATGGTAAAAAGTGTAACTTGCCTAGCAATTTGTCGAAATGTGTAGAGCCCCTTTACAACTACGACAGTTTACCCGCTTGAACTTAAATATCGACTTCAGGTTTCTCAAACCGAAGCGCGGCAAAATTTAGTTAGTAGTAAAATAGAAAGAAAATGTAGATACGATATTCATCGATTTTAAACTTTCGCGATTTTTATACATCATACAAAATAAATTAGCGGGTCTTAATCACGTAAACTAACTTATTTAAGGTATAAATACCTATTTGGTTCCGACGTTTCGCTCGTCTTGCACCGAGCGTGGTCGCGGAGAGACTGAGGCGGCAAGACTGCAAGACGAGCGAAACGTCGGAACCAAATAGGTATTTATACCTTAAATAAGTTAGTTTACGCGATTAAGACCCGCTAATTTATTTTGTACGATATTGATGTTAACCCCGTATGTTATAAGCCTAACTATAAAGTTCTAGTTAAGAATTAAACTGGCAATAAACTTAAACATCTGTATTCCGGACCTTATACTGTAATCAGGGATATTTCACCCAATGTTGAAATTGAAGTAAATGGTAAATCAGACATTGTACACAAAAACAGAACTAAATTATACTAGGTACACTTAAAATTCCAAATGTTCAGCGACTACATTTAACCTGTTAATGATAAGTATGATGTAACCTATAGAGTATAACCAAATTTATTACATAGTTCATTGGTAAGCGGAGACGAACCAAGGTCGCAACACTGTAGGTTCATATTTGAATTGTACAATTTATCGTGTATCAATAAATCATATTTTTATATTATTACATGTTTATTGCTATAAAAGTACACGCCATTTAATTGTGATAAGAATATATATATATATATATATATATATATATATATATATATATATATATATATATATATATATATATATATATATATATATATATATATATATATGCGGCGGCCCGCGGCCCCGTTGGCGGCTCTCTGCGACGCCGCCCTTGTCTTCTCGAGCCACCAACGGGGCCGCGGGCCGCCGAGCATGGGGAGCTCTGGTCGCCGATTAGGTTTTGTTACTCCGGGAAGCCGCCAGTAGGGGCAGATAGGGCGTTTAGCCTTCCCTGAGAACGGGTTCCGCTGAACATGGCACCATGGCAGGAAGAATGGACAGCTCCTGTACCCAGTGTTCCTCCCGTAGGGCTTCTTTGGTTGGCATTCGAGGTGGTTTTTAGTGGTAACACCACATACTCCGGCTCTCATTTCCCCAAGAGTCGGAGTCTCATCAAAAAAAAAAATGATAGCCCGCGGCGATAAGGTGAGCAACGGCGGCGGTTAATAGACTGAGCTGATTTTTAAAATGCATGATTACGGAAAAAGAAAGAAATTTTGTGATTTATTTTTTCATGTTTGTATTCAGTTATAGTAGTAAATTCACCCCTAAAAATATTTTGCAAATGCATAGCAACACGGAGCAGTTACGGAGTGAGGATCGGGTTTTTAGATTTGAGGGACAAGAACATTCAACGGCTTAATGAATCTCGTTTCAAACTATTATAGTCATTCATTGACACATTCTTAGATAGTTTCGAGAAGAAACAATAGTAATGTAGGACGGAATAGTTTCGATAAGCGATCGCGATAGACTCAAACTGATGCTATTTTCTAAATGAAATGATAATAATAAAATAAAAAAATGGTTTGGCCAAGCACCGAGGTACCCCCGAAATCCATCATCTCAGAGTCAGTGGGACGGGCCACTTTGCAGCGTGGTACGAGAAAATCTCTTAAGTACATCGTCCAATGCTGTAGAGCGTGCTCGTTTGCTGGCTGTGGGAGAGTGGGAGTTGAGGCTTTGGCTTCAGGTACTGCCATCGTCCAACATAGGTACCATGTTGGACAATACGACTTGCCGCATTGCTTCCTGCCTTCTCAACATCGCTGTCACTGTGGAGAGGCTGCCAACAGCCTTGGTCACCATGGTCTGTCATACAGCAGGAGCACAGGTCGTATTTCACGGCACGCCAACCTCAATGACATACTTCGCCGGGCTCTTGTCACCGCTGGCGTTCCAGTCCAACTTGAACCTCAGGGCTTAGCACGTGACGATGGCAAAAGACCAGACGGTATGTATTTACTACCATGGAAGCTGTGTAGGCCTTTGGTGTGGGACGCAACATGTGTCGATACCCTTGCGCCATCTCATCTTCCTAGCACAGCAGGTTGTGCTGGTGCTGCTGCTGCTACAGCGGAGTCTCTCAAACGGCGCAAATACATGAACATATCAACACCCTGTATAAGTGTCGTTTCTTCTTTCATCAGCCTTTAACAGTCCACTGCTGGACTAGGCCTCTCCTTTGAAAGGAGGAATTGGCCTACTATACCACGCTGGCCGAACGGGTTGGTACAGGGTTTGTATCAAGTTTTTCCTTCTTTTACAGTGCTGTTCTCTGCATAATATGCTCCCTCTGTCGGCTCTTACGACACCCATTGGATGATATTGGGTGGTGACATTCCGTATTCTTAATCCGTCACCACACGGACGGTCGTTTATATGATAAATAATTAATTTTCGCTTTTTACTAACAATAGGAAGATATACTACCAGTTGATGACAGACTGGTGGTCAACCAAACTTGTACGTCAAAAGCTATTTTACTTAACGTGTCGAAGACCATCAAACAACTATTTATTTTCTTCTAAAAAGTGTACACAGTTGCGGCAATCAATGCCACAAAACATTATGCATATACACAAAGTCTCCCTGTACAAAACACAGTGGATATCTGCATTCGCGCCAACATTCTCAAAAACAGCACTAGAGTTTTGTTCAGAAAATACGATGAACAAGAAATTTCTACAGCTCCAGTTGTTTTAGTGAAACACACCGTTCTTTCATTCGTGAAATAACAATGTGCGTCTGTGATTGATTGACGGTTGAAATATAAGAAATGGATATGGATTTGTACTTGTGTATTATAGATGGAATAGACAGAGATACTTTGAACCAAATTCTTAATTATCGCTAGCCCCGTGCCGCGGAGAGCACGTTAACACTCAATCCCGGCTGTCATGAAGATCTTTGACAGTCGTTACGGGGAGTCAGTACCCTCAAATAAACTGATAATGGTCTAAAACCATGGAATATCGCTATCGCTTTGGGTTGCGGAGGTCAGACGGCAGTCGCTCTGTGGAAAAGTTGATATTCTGTCATATCTGGTTAGACCAGTAAGCGGACCCCGGGCTCCAAGGCGTGTAAGTGTTGGATGCAACCGAGATAACGCTAGGACGATGATGATGATGATGACTTTGAACCAAATTGACTTAGGTAGACATTTTGTCATAGACTAGAAATTGCCAAAGGTTTCGCCTTTTTGTAAATAATTATATATGTAGAGTGTACAAATGTATCGGACGGAAGTCACTTCGTCTACTTCACTAATTGTTATCTATAACATCGAACTTAGAATTATTTTTAGTTACATACTTATTTTTAACTACACTTAAGCTGCTACACGCGTGAATAGTACACTTGAACCTTGCTCAGGAATCACAATGTCAATTGGTGAAACCGAACAAAAATCGTTTTAGTAGTTTTGGAGTTTATTGCGTACCAGACTGATAGCGCGCTCATTTTATAAGATCTATGGATTTTGCTAATTATAACGGAATAAATTTTATTTAATAAGTTGTTTGTTCACAAATTACGTTAGTAAACAACATTTAGTAATTATCTTCCAATTGAAAAACTTTGTGATTGATTATGGCCTTAGTTTTAAGGAAGTCATTATGTAGGCGTTATAATATTTCATAATAACATCATTTTCTCTCTTCTTCGTACTTTGTTCGGCTCCACTGCTGATATTTTGAGTTTGAAAAAGACAATATATCTCCTGTGTCGCAGGCGACTTTACAAACATTCAATCAACTGACTCAAAGTGCACCCAGAATTAAAACAACAATTTTTGGATCACACAAAGTGTAACTACACTGTTATGTTATGTTCACTGTAGTAGTATCTTTGGGAATCGCACCCACAAGGGGCAGCACATTGTTTGGAGCGCAGTGTGAAATGGTAAGGCAACCGCTTAAACGAGTACGTTAGTCGTGCAGAAAGTGCGTTTTAAAAGCGTATGGATGGTAATAGACAGAAGAGGCCACCGATAAAAGTAACTACTAGTATATGGATAATACGTTAAAGTAGTTCGGTATATATTTCTAAACTACACTGAAAACCATCGACCTTTAATAAATGTTCCGAGTAGGCGTCTGACGTTCTTACTGCGTCGCCACATGTAGCACTTGAGTGAGGTAAAACTACTGTCGCTAAAAGAACAACTCCAAAGAAACATCGATCTCTCTGCCAATATGAAGGACAGATCAAAATAATAACTAAACCCTAATTTAATCCTATAGATATACAATTTCAATTAAAACAAATGCCTTGAATCGAGTATATAGCAGATGCCTCGACTAATAAGATTTTTTTATTCTTAACGTTTTATGAGAACGGGCTCTTTAAAATTTTAATTAATTTTGCACTATAACGGAGTAAAAATGCGTGCAAAACCATTGCATATTACTAGCGGGCTTATAAAATTCAGAACAACCCTCGCCCTTAAACGCCTACGGCTAGTGAAGTACCCAGTTATTTTTAGCCGAAATCTTAAGAGTGGTTCCACAATTTTAACTGGTAGCTAGTAATTTTATTAGGTTAAATAAATAGCTGCAATATTTTTGCCTGCTTCGTACCTGTGAGCGCAACTCATAATTTTAAGATATACTTTTTATATAAAACTCATAAAAGTGATTAATAGTTGGTGAATATGGACATCAGACTAGCCATACGATTATATACAACATTTAAGGTGAAAAGATAACCAATTAGATTTCAGTATTTTGAAAAAAAAAACAGAATTAAGGGCAATTAAATTTATTAACATTTGATGATTATTTATACAAACAACAAAATTCCCAGACTTTAATACTATTCCGTAATATCCAGGTCAACTCGTTAAATGCCATTTAGCTGTGTAATACGTGCAAAGTTGTCACTGTAAACCAAATCTTGCGAGCGATTACCACGAAATTTAGTTTACAAGATGTTGTTAGACCAAAATTTCACTTAGCCGAGTTACAATGCAGGTGAGAGGCAACTGTAGTTTCTCTATAAACTTTGTACCAGTAACAAACAGTAAATTGAATGTAGCTAGTGGACGTTTCGGGACCCTGGAGAGTTTACTTGGTCTGCGCCGTTTCCTAGCGGGGCAGGCACTGAATTACTTTTATGCTCTTGTTCTACGTGTACAATATACTAAAAGTTGGTCATTCCTTCGATCGATGTTGTTTGTTTGCTGCTTCTAGGTTTGGAGACTGTTGAAGTTTTTGTGACTTTCTTAATATTTCTTTCAATGTACGACATTGTTTACTATAATGTAGGTTACGTTCTAGTGAAATGGTTTAAAATTTTCGTGGTTTGTGTTAAAAGTATGTGTAATTTGAATGTTTCATAATTTTATTATTTAGTACGTTTTAGTCATGTTAATAGGAAGTGATGATAATGATATCGACCTATGTAGGTATGTTATAAATAAAAGTGAATCACCTTAATGTTTGCATACGCAAAACTTCCAAACGATTGTACCAAATTGGATAAATCTTTTGTGTGTTCGTTATTGTCAAAAGCAAGTTGTATAAAATAAAATTATAAAAAAATATGGCGGTACAAAGCCGGGTCAGCTAGTTTTAAGTGAAAATCCGAAATAAAAGCGTGCACGCATGGCGTAAAGGTTGTGTGTTCTATGTGCAATGTCCATATTGGAAAACTCTAAGTGATTTACAAATTATTACTGAGATTTCTTGTCTTCATGTTTAATTGTAAAAAGTACTTCTAAATACGTCGTAATAAACATTATATTTTTAAAAGACTGGAAGTAAATTTCTTGTAGTCGTTTAAAATAATGTTTTTACAATTAACTGCTAAAGCTACTCACTGATTTCTCGAAGCAGCAACTTCAGTCCTGCTGTGTATTTCTTATTCATTAAGACTTAACAGACACAAAGTGGGTCAAATTCATTACTGTCAAAGGAACATTAACTTGGAGAAACAGTTCACAATATCGGGTTCAAGGAAAATTATGTACCAAGCTGTTAAATGGAGACCCTTTCTAGGAAATTCAAGATCACTGTGAATTTATTAATAAGTCACAAATTGAAACGTAATTTAATTTAGTCCAGCTTTATGATTTGCTTTTATCTCTTTGTGGTGACGAATTATAAATACAAAGCGTCATTATCTACCTAATTTCATTTCTTGGGTGTCGCAAGAGGTGACTAAGGAAAATACACCTCTTATACCAATCGCGTGGCATAGTACCTATTGACTCACAACGATATTGTGATATTTAAGAGACGAATCCACGACACTCGGCGTATTGGCAATGTTTGTGTACTAGTTATATTGGCATATAACTACATAAAATAAAACAAAGTCTGTCTTCTGTCTGTCTGCCCCTATGTATGCTTAAATCTTAAAAACCACGCAACGGATTTTATTGCGTTTTTTGTTAATATAATGATTAAAGCGGAAGGTTTATATGTATAATTGAAGCGGGGGAAGGCGCTGGCGAAGTCTAGTTGAACAATATTATAATTGTACGAGGTTACTGCGTGAAACACGTATTAGATGGTACCTTAAAAATATTAAAGAGTACCTATTTTAATCATTTACCTACCATTTATGAATATGTTAAATCTACGCAGACGAGATTACAGTTTGCCAGACTTAATGACATCATGGACAATATCCTCCTGATATAATTATATTGCACGATGCAAATAGATAGTTGATTATTCAAATTGGTTTGATTGGATTTAAAGGCCTAGTAATTGTAAAATAACATAAGCCTTTTATACCGGCATTGCAATTATTAACATCAAACACAATTATAAAGCTGTTATTATGGAATGTTTTCAGTAGTTTAGTTAAAAAAAAGCCATTTTATGAAAAAAAATACATAAAATGTATTTATTATTTTTCATGATCATCAGACTGTATAAGTCCACTGCTGATCGTAGACCTCTTCTATGGCACACCTATGCCTGCTGCTCATTTATACCTATATATGCAAGATAAACATTAACAAAGATTCCTTAGGTGGGGATTTATAGTGGAGTGCAAGTGTGGTGCTGTGCCACCAACAATGGGACACTTACTAGCTTGTCCTGCGTGCCCTAATACCTGCACGTTACAGGCACTTATGGACGCTACTGAAAATAACATACTCGTAGCTAAGTTTTGGGCTAATTCGATTTAGATTGCTATCGACACGCTAAGAAGAATTTACAACGATAATAATGTACACACACAGAGAGAGGGAGAAAGAGAGTTACCATTGTATATGAACTTACCTCAATTTGAATTATTGGTTTCCACAAAAACTCAATTCATGTTACTCAAAAAATACCAATTCTATCCTAGTCTATCATGAAAAACATATCGCTATCTCTTTCCATCTAATACGTGTCCACTTTGAAATCAATCAGCTTTATCAAAAGGCATAGTAATTGTTTTTGTGGACGATCAAAGGTACGTAAATAATGGGACAAATAGATGGGAATGGATAAAAAGCTGTTTAGTACAAAAATAGATAAAAGACTGGTGTTTATTTTATCTTTTATCGCCTCATAAATATCTATTGATGAAATTGGGTCCTTAGACGAATTAATTCGACTGGCAAGTGCTTGAAGTGTTGTAAGTGTTCTTAGGTATGGAATTTTCTCGAAACGTGATTTAAATATCGATTTGTTAGTAGCACTTAGGACTTTTATTGTGTATTTTTGTACCAAATATGATTGATGATAATAATGTCAGTCAAATATCTAATAAATGCAATGTAATAAGAACATTGGTTTCTCTCTACATATCGACAATTCTTGACAAAGAATAAAATTTGCCGAACTATTCAGAGAATTTACTCCTCCAGGCTTGCTACAGCATGAATTAGCTAACTCAAGGGGTAGTATCTTTATCTTCACTCTCATCACAAATACTGATTATATCATACGGTTTATATTATTTTTTTATCAGAAAATTACATTCCATCTTTAAAATCTTACCACGCAACCTCTTTTTGGCACTATAAACAATGTCAACCTTCACTCTAATTTTTTTGTGATCAACTTACCACTTTTTAGCTCAGTATAAGATGCTACTACATACCTTGTCAGTGAATAGTCCTCTACAGACAGAACGACCTAACCAAAGTACCGATGAGTCGTCGAACACAATCAGCATAAAATCAATATGTAAATCGATATAGGGTGAATTTGAATTGGTGTAATTCCTTTGAACCATGTGATCTATTGCTGATTTACATACAGACCAGACCCTAGCACCAAATTAAATGTAGGCTACATGTTTTACAAAGTTTTGTAGCTCAATTTAGGCATTTTACGGTGAGATTGATTGTTTAGATAGAAATATTATATACTGAACTACTTTATTCGTCAGAAATAAAGAATATTTCGAAAATAGGAGGTCTGTCAAATAAAATTCTGTATTCTGTACTAGCTGAGCGTGGGGTTACACTCGCGTTTTTAGGGTTACTGCTCTGCACCCGTGGGTCATAGTTAGTGTTATATAGCCTATTGTCTTCCTTTTTATAATATCAGCTTTATAGCATAGTCTATCTATATATCGCCACGCCTGTCTCCCGTTGTAATAGGCAGAGACTATGGAACGCCACAGAGTCCAGAATAAACACACTTCTTTTGCTTCCTCGACATTTATTAACCTTATCATGCATGCTCATCGGTTATGGGTACTTTCATTCATTCATTCTTGGTGGCGCAGCGATCCAATCTTTTCGTGTCGTGGATTCATTTCATCCAGTCCATTTTACGAAGGGTACTCTCATTATGGTATAAATATTTGTATAGATAAGAATATTTGATTCAATGAACTTCGGTACAGAACATAATACCAAACCAGAATTCTCATTACTAAAAAGCCAAGAACAAATCAACAAGATTTCGAAAGCCGGGAACGTCAAAGACGAATAGTTACAGAACTTTGAAACACTTGAAGCTAAAACGCAACAAAACTGACACACAGACGCCCGTGTTGCAGGTAGCTACGGATTACCGACAAATTGGTCATCATAACTCAGCTTAAAGCTTTTGAGTAAAGTACTGCATTTAATAAGAATAAAAAGTCGTATTTGACATTTGGACGCTGCAAACGTATTTCAGATTGGGCGTTTTACTTTTGAATTTACAGTCAAAAGGAGTTTTTATTTGATTTGGATTGAAATTAAAAAAAAATGTAGACACTATATAAATCTTAAAACCTATACCTTATTATTGCAAGTGTAATAATTTGAGAAGCAGAGAATTCAGTGGAAGACAAATAGTCCGCCGCGCAGTGTTTTATGAAGACCATTTTTCGGACACCGTCTTTTTATTAAAGAAGCTAATAGATATATTCAATAAAAAGAAATATTTCGTATCCCCATTAAGCTAGCATCTCTAGTTTTTTAGAAAACCTTTTTTGAAAATCTTCAATTTTTTAAAGCGGATATTTAGAAAAAAAAGATATTCCTCTTAAACTAAGCATGATACGCAATAATAATGTTACAAGCACCGATAGCGTCTCTTTCACTGCACATTTTACAGTTAAAATGAATCTCATAACTTGACAAGATTCAAATTTAAGCGAAATTTTGGATTTTTAGATTTTCTTACTTTTCCCGAAGATTCTACCAAATGTGGAAAAGTTATATATACAGAAATGATGCTCTTTACTTTCCTCATATACTCAATAAATTTCAGATCCCAAATCCATGGAATCTAGAAGTAATTCCAAATTAACTGTTTTTGCTAGGGTTTTCACATTTGTATTCCGGATTTTAATGATAAAATTTTTATTCTATATTGATTTTATAACTAAATTATATGTTGTAAAGAAATCAATATCGAATAAAAATTTAATCATTAAAATCCAGATTATAAATATGAAAAAACTAGCAAAAACAGTTATATGGAATAACTTCTAGATTCCATGGATTTGGGGTCTGAAATTTTTTGAGTAGATGAGGAAAGTAAAGAGCATCCTTTCTGTATATATAACTTTTCCACATTTGGTAGAATCTCCGGGAAAAGTAAGAAAATCTTAAAATCCAAAATCTCGCTTAAATTTGAATCTAGTCAAGTTATGAGGTTCATTTTAACTGTAAAATGTGCAGTGAAAGAGACGCTATCGGTGCTTGTAACATTATTATTGCGTATCATGCTTAGTTTAAGAGGAATATCTTTTTTTCTAAATATCCGCTTTAAAATATGAAGATTTTCAAAAAAGTTTTTCTAAAAAACTAGTGATGCTAGCTTAATGGGGATACGAAATATCTCTTTTTATTGAATATATCTATTAGCTTCTTCAATAAAAAGACGGTGTCCGAAAAATGGTCTTCATAAAACACTGTGCGCCGCCGCAATGAAGGTATCAGTTTAGAAACCACAGTAAGCTCTGCACTTTTGAAGTTATACACATAATTTAAAAACTAATTTGTGCATAGCTGACTACACAAATACGCAGTGTTCACACATGTATAAATTTTTTACCTGTAACCCATCTAAGTGATGACCTGTGCAAGCGTTGCTTAACTTTGCCATATAGAACAATTGAGCTCCTCATTCGGTAATTTCCAATCAATTTTCGATTAACATGCAGATTTCACATGTAAATCAATTCTGTTCAATTTTACGCTAAAGAAAATAATAAAGTATTTGAACATACAATGATTTTCGTGTTCACTTGGTACAATATAATTGGTAAAAATGTACATTGTAATTAATATTTCGCCAATTATGTGTAAATTAACGTTTGTACTGACGAGTTGAGTAAATCGAATAATTCGTTTCTTATTTACCCAAATGTATTCGGTTTTGTGTAAAACGTGTTTTAGTGATATTGAGTCCGAAAATTTTATATTTTAGTCGGTTGGCTGCACTTGCTGCCTGACTAAAGAGACATTTCGAGACAATTTTCTTTTAATTACATATCATAAGTTTCATTTAAACAAATAATTTTCATGTTGTAGATTGATTCTCTTGGTATATTTGATTATAAAGGTGTTAATTTGGTCTAATAAATTTTACTCTTTACCGACTAAAACGGTTTGGGCTTCTTTTTAATTTCTGAGATGGATATGTAATAAAAAATAGTTAGGACTATTTGGTTAAGGCGTGGTACTCTTCAAAGCCATAAATCGCGTTTTATTTTTAACAGATAATTATATTTTCCGACTTACGAGTACCCCGTCTACTAAGTTCGTCAAAGATTCCCAAACATCACCTTCATCTTTTAAAATGTACGTAGCGTAGTTCATATTTGATGTCACGTAGTTTTATACAAGTCGACGCATTTAACATGTTTTATTTAATTATTGCCTCTGTACCCGCGCCTACTGCAAAGCGGAGTTCGTTTCCATTGCATTCACATAATTATCACGGGCGTAGCAAGGTACGGTCAGCCAAGAAAATTGTCTACCAGTTTTGACAACTCTTTCAGTGTCATCAAAATAACGCTAAGCTTGAAGTTAGAACATTATTTCAAGGGAAAAGGAACCTTGTTATTTATTGATAAAAACTGTAAAAGCTTATAGCAAAAACAGTAAAATAATAATAAGAAAAGTTTCGTGTGGTGATGAATTCGGAGCACAAAGTGTCAGCACCCGATTTCATTCCATGGGTGTCGTAAGAGGTATACAGTGTGTTTCATATCCCCCTGTCCGGTCCCGAAACCACATATTACTGACTTGTAAGGCATACTAGGAAAAATAATAAAAAAATCTAGGTCTTCATAAAACGTCACCATTTATTTCCTTAGTATAGTATTAACGAGAAACATTACCCCGAAATTAGGGAAAATCCCCTAAACTAGCAACACTCCACTCAGCGGCGGTATCCTTTATGATTGTAATAAAAAGCCGCTCGAGACAATACCGAAACGCGGTAGAGATTGTAACGTATGTCCGGTACTTACCGCGTTGCGTCACAGTACCGCCCATACGCTCGGCCAATCAGAGAAAGCCATCGTCCGCACTCGCAAAGCCTGACCAAATATGGTCATGAACGGACTCTCAGCCTGATGGGGGGCCGGTATATAAAGGGGCCGACAGAGAGGCCGGCACCGCTACTCTAACGTCGCTTCTACTATAACTAAGTGTACCTACTGACCCTACGTCGTATTTACGTGAACCTGGAACCCGTAGCTGGGACCAGGATACCGCCTACGTGGGTTATTGTCTCGCTTTCCGTGCTCGAGTTCTCATCTAGCAGGTCTCCATCATTGTAAGCGAGCAGGTGCGGCTACAGCGAACCGGTACGTATTGTTGTACTAATTGCCTACCTTTTAGTGTAACTACCTACTACGTACTAGTTCGCAAATTTGAATCTAACGTTTTTCTAATTAGTCCTAACGGTCGAACTTTTACGCCTAATCGTAAAGTAGGCCATTTGTAAGGGCGGAACGCTTGCGCACTAAGTGTAGTGTGTAGTGTTATACTTACGCGGTACTCCTTCATACACAATGGGCTCACACCCCATAAAATACTTCCTGCTAAACAAGAACGAGTTAGCTTACGAGGTCGCGATTAGAGGTGAGGAGCCGGCTACCTCTGTCCTAGGTCTGCGGAAGCAGCTCCCTAAATTACTGGAAGCCATTCCAAATGATGACATTTTGGAGTCGGGTCTAGCCATAGCGGTGGATTTCGAGGGCGCTAGTGAGGCCGTCTCTGAGCTGGCCAAGCGACTAAATTCGTTGTCTGCCTCTTACGACGCGAACCTAGCTAAGAGGTCTACCGCACTGCACAACCACTTATACCATAGACTCCGTAGGATGGAACGTCCTACGGCGTTTTCAAAACGGATTACCGAATTGTGCATCCGGTTCGACAAGCTCTCGGCGGAGCTGTCCGCCATTGAGCAATCAGCTGTTCGCTCAGCTGATGCTGTGGCAGAGGTCCAATCTGCGCCGTCTACCTCGACGCAGGCAGGGTTAGCCCCAGTATTGCCTTGCGAGCATTTGAGAGTTAGCGAACTGTCTAAGCTAAAATACGACGGTACGGGATGCGTCCGAGCGTTCCTACAACGCGTAACCGAATTCCAAACCGCGCGTAATCTACCTTCCACTAAAATTTTATCATATGCCTCCGAAATTTTCACCGGTAACGCACTTCACTGGTACCGCGGCCTAAAAGAATATTTCACTACATGGGAAGAACTCACCACTAAATTAATAGACGATTTCACACCGTACGATTATGACTACCGGTTATTAAATGAAATCCGCCGACGTACTCAAGGTGCTACCGAAACTATAATTATTTATCTCTCGATAATGAATCAGCTGTTCGCTAGGCTGTCTCCGTCAAAGCGATTGTCCGAACGCGAAAAGTTAGACATCCTATTGCATAACATACGTCCATGCTACTCACTAGTGCTAGCCCGTCAATATCTTCAATAGACAGTATAGCAACACTGCTGAAATAATAACTAATATTTTGGAAGAAAAAATATTTTTAGTTCATGGTATACCATCTACAATTATATTGGACAATGGTAAACAGTTTGTCAGTGCTACTTTAAAAGCTATGTTGCGCAAGTACAAAATCCCTAATCTTCATTATACTCCTAAATATTCCCCACACGTAAATACGACGTAGGGTCAGTAGGTACGCTTAGTTATAGTAGAAGCGACGTTAGAGTAGCGGTGCCGGCCTCTCTGTCGGCCCCTTTATATACCGGCCCTCCATCAGGCTGAGAGTCCGTTCATGACCATATTTGGTCAGGCTTTGCGAGTGCGGACGATGGCTTTCTCTGATTGGTCGAGCGTATGGGCGGTACTGTGACGCAACGCGGTAATTACCGGATATACGTTACAAGATGTTTACGTTCGATAGCAGCTAATATCGATTTAATAAATTTTAACATTAAATTTGACATAACATTCATTTTTCAAAGAATTATTACATTAATGATTACGATATCGACACATTACGTAAACAAGACTTAAATAATACTTTTGTGTTACAGAACTTAGTCGATCATAGACAAAAGACTATGATCTACTAATTTCGGTAACCTAAATGAAATAAAAAAGTTACATCATTTTTATGTTATAACAATAATTTTATTTAAAAACAAACAGTAATCTTGCGTTGGATACGTGCCCATCTCGTACGGGGACAATAATAACATATCGATAAAAACAGAACTCCAATAAATATCATTGGTTACATCCCTAGCTGGCTCGTTTTTACGACTTCAATTTACCTACTGCTGCTCACTCAGTCTTGCCCTAGGATTAGTTTCGTTCGGACTTCCGGAATAACTTACGTTGTGAAATAGTTACGTCGTCGGTCGTATTCAAACTCTGAATACTTTAACATTTCGATGTGTTTAGGTAGGAGTGAATGCAATTCATGCAGGTGCACGTAGTGATAAGGAGGAACAGTTCGCTGGACCACCAAGTCTGCCAGTGCCTTTGGAGCGCGTTGTTCAACGGCTTCACCACCTCGTGAACTACAGTGTGCTAGTTAGTGTGCTTTCAAATAGGAACCTTTGATGAAAAGATACCGCAAGTTTCTTAACCTTTACGGTCGACATGTGGAGCATGATCGTCGTACGCAGCTTACAAGTAAGTTGATGTTTTTCGTAATTAAAGGTAACCTGCCTAAGTAAGATTAAAAAAATTGGTAAATACCTTAAATACTGCAACGCTCATAGCGTGACTAAGCTTTTGGATCGTAATAGTTTGGCAAAGTTAAGCAACGGTTGCACAGGTCATCACTTGGATGGGTGCCCACGTACTCAGAAGGCACGTAAAACTGAATCTAAGAATCGTAAGGCCATGTCATGGGCCTTCGGGTGATCTCAAATGTCTGAATACACGGACACCAAAGTTGGCTACGCACTCTTACGAAACAAACAACGTAAACAATACCTTCCGTTTTACCTAATAATGCAATGAACCAGCTGTTGCAACAAACTCATAAATAAAATGGGTATACCTACCTAACTAAAATGATGGCACGTGTAAAGTTGACGTTCGGCTTTTGTCAAAGGATTAGGTAACTAGACGCGGCTGCCGACGGCGGCCGATGCACTCAACGACCTTTTATGAACTTTAGGTAGATACCTAGTTATTACGATTTATGATTCTTCAGTGTTGTCATGGGTAATCTGATATGATATTATTTAAAGTTAATTAAATTTACCAGGGAAAATTTTATCTCGAATTTCCGTGAATTAATGACAAATCCCTCATCATTTTACTCTACCCTACAACCCCTTCATTGATCGGACGGAGGGTTCTGAAACACCCTGTATTGGTTTAATCAAAACACTTTATAGAACTAAATTTTTTAAAGTTAAAATAAAGTTTTTCATAGGCTCAACTTTTACAACTGCATCTTCAATTTAAAAGTACGCCACGACTCAAAACAGCTATAACTTCAGCTAGAATCTAGAAGCAAAGCACAAAACTCCCTTCAAGCTTATAGCTTCCTAAAAGCCGTGCCGTACCAATAAACGTACCCACACCGGAGCGCTTAGCACATATTAATTAGCAAGACTATCTAGTCTTGCGCGTTCCGGTATCTACCTGAGTACACAGTTAATATGAACGCGTAGCTCTTTAATGTTGACTGAGCTGCGATCGCGAGATTCATGGGTACGCGGTATTGATTTTAAGCTTTCATAACGTTGTTTTCTAATGTCAGATACACAAGGCCATATCGCAAGTTAGACATGTATTAACCGACTGCAAGTGACGTAGCCGTAATAACTTTTTAAGCTGCACAATTTTTGACACTGGTCAAGAATTATGAAACTTAAACTAAGGTAAAAAACCTGTCAAGTGCGAGTCGGACTCGCGCACCGAGGGTTCCGTACAAACCTGTAGGTATATAAGTAAAAGTTCACCAGTCATAGTTATGGTATTTTTATTGCAAAATGAAATCCATAACATTACAGTATGGAAAGCTGGAGGAGCATAAATTAAAGAAAAAGGTGTCTTTGTCGTTTGTAATCAGTCATCCTTTATTTAATATTAACATTATCGCTTATTTTATAATATAACTTAAATACCTATACCAGACTGCCTCGTTGGTCTCGCAGCATAAATGTGCGCGTGGGATTAGTAGGTCTCGGGTTCGATTCCCGAGCCGGGCAAAGTGTTATTGGGTTTTTCCGTTAGGAAATTCTCAGTAGCAGCCCGGAGTCTGGTAATGTGCCCGGTACGGCAATAGGCTCGCCCCCTATTACGTGGGACCTAAAAAGTCATGGCGAAATGTGGGTGTTATATCACACCTCTGCCTACCCCTTCGGGGATACAGGCGTGAGTCTATAAATAAAAAATAATAATAAAACCTACACCAGCCTTGCAGCAGCCTTGCAAAAGTCTGCTGATGAATGATGGTAAGATTTTTTATCAAAGTTATTGATTTACAAAGTTTTAGAAATCTCTTTACAAAAATACTAATTAAGTATTTTTAATAATTAAAGTATTTATTTGCGAAGAAAATTAAACTAAGGTGACTATTTGCACATAAAATAAAACAATAATCAATATTCTTAAATAAATAACAAAAATAAGTAAGGGGCGATAGCCCAGTGGTGTAGGTAACGGACTGCCGAGACGATGATCTCGGGTTCGATCCCCAGGTACCCCAGGCACAAATCACTAACTTTTCGGAGTTACATGTGTGTATTTAAAATGTTAATTATCGCTTGCTTAGTAATGCGCCTGGTAGATGGCAATAGGCTCGCCCTCTATTACATTGGGGCCGAAACATAACTGGCGAAGTGTGGGTGTGTAATACACCTCTGTCTACCCCTTCAGGGATAAAAAGGCGTGAAGTTATGTTACGTTATGTAAATAAAAAAAAACATATAAAGGAAATGAAAATTTTAAAGTATGGAATTAAGTATCAAATTTGAACCAGATCTGTAAATGGAGACTGAAAAAGGGATGAAAGTACCACATTGAACATTGAAGTTCGAAAAAACGTTATCTATAAATGTACTACTTCGTATTGTGCTGGTGTTTATTAACGGAAACATGTTTATAGATGAAAAATATGTGAAAATTCCATTTTGGGGATTCATTCTAAAATCAATATTGAAGTCTCCCACGACAATCAGACGAGAACATGAATTATACCTATTGAGGTTGCTGCCGTATATTGTTGTATTTATGCATTCTATTGCAAT
The DNA here is from genome assembly GCA_944739405.2 of Euclidia mi. Lineage (NCBI taxonomy): Eukaryota > Metazoa > Arthropoda > Insecta > Lepidoptera > Erebidae > Euclidia > Euclidia mi. The sequence continues at coordinate 32,172,179 of OX123192.2, forward strand.
ATTAATTGGACATTGTGGTGACCTATATACAGTTATCACTCTGGCATTAAACATTTCGAAATGCAAGCATTCACAATGGCCGTTTGCAGCGTCTGGGTTATTTAAAACCTGAATCAGCCTATCGCAGTCCATTGCTGGACATAGGCCTCTCCCAACACGCACACAGTACACGGTCCTCAGCCTTCCGCATCCTTTATCTGGGCTATAAGACGTTACTTCGTACCAAATTTCAAGATTTTGAGTTCACGGGAAGTACCCTGTAGGTTTTTATTCCCTTGCGAGTAGACGCCAGTTTGAAAATATGATTATATTGCTCTTTTTTTGATTGCATAGACATTGAAGTTTGATTTTGTTACAGCCTAACGGTGTTATATACTTGAGTATTTGATATGAATTTCAATTTAATACCTCCACGCGTTCAAGAGAAAGGGGTGATAACTTTAAATTTATTAAAAATATTTTTTTATATACTGTAACTAAAAAAATACAGTTTCCGCAATTTTTCCTTTATAAGTGATATAAGACGTTGCTTCGTACCTAATTTCAAGATTTTGAGTTCACGGAAAGTACCCTGTAGGTTTTGATTCTCTTGCGAATAGTCGCGAGTTTGAAAATATGCTTATATTGCTCTTTCTTTTGATTGCGTTAACATAGAAGTTTGATTTTGTTGCAGCCTAACGGCGTTAGATACTTGAGTATTTGATATGAATTTCAATTTAATACCTCCACGCGTTCAAGAGAAAGGGGTGGTAACTTTAAATTTATAAAAAATATTTTTCTTATATGATGTAACTAAAATTTTACGGTTTTCGCAATTTTTCCTTTATATGTGCTGTAAGGCGTTGCGTCGTACCAAATTTCAAGATTCTGAGTTCACGGGAAGTACCCTGTAGGTTTTGATTCACTTGCGAGTAGGCGCGAATTTGAAAATATGCTTATATTGCTCTTTGTTTTGATTGCGTTGACATAGAAGCTTGGTTTTGTTGCAGCCTAACGGTGTTATATACTTTTTTTTTTTTTTTTTACGAGGTGGAAAATCCCTTCGGATCTCCGACTCTTGGGGGAAATAAGAGCCGGAGTATGTGGTGTTTCCACTAAAAACCACCTCGACTTCCGCCATGTACCCGTGTGTCGGAGGGTGGGGCATCACAAAGCACTCGTCGCCACCCTCCGACGGGTATTGGCCCGCCAGATGGTCAGGCGGGCCCCGAACAAAACCCCCTTGGCGACGGATTAAGGTGTTGGACTCCGCCGCCAAAACGCCCAGCGGCCGCAGAGGATAGGGAGGACGGCAACGCAACACCGCATCTCCTCTTCCTCTGCGGCCCCACCGCGACGCATAGAATGGTGCGCCCACATTTGGTCGCGGGAGATAGGGCGCGCGGCAACGCAACACCGACACGCCTCTCCTCCCGCGACCGCATCCGACTGCGAGGGACAGACAGAACTGTCCCCCGCACCCGCACCGTTGGACGCATCCTGCGCAGGCCCTCCAAGCCCACGCGGAGCGTCCCCTCCTGGATCCCTCTTAGCTTCACCGCGGGTGACCAATCCACGGTTACTGAGCCCCCCCACCACGACATGGTGGAGATCCCACGGGGGGGAACGGTGTTATATACTTGAGTATTTGATATGAATTTCTATTTAATACCCCCACGCGTTCAAGAGAAAGGAGTGGTAACTTTAAATTTATAAAAAATATTTTTTTATATGATGTAACTAAAAATTTACAGTTTTCGCAATTTTTCCTTTATATGTGCTATAAGGCATTACTTTGTGCCAAATTTCAAGATTCTGAGTTCACGGGAAGTACCCTGTAAGTTTTGAATCCAATGCGAGTTTGAAAATATGCTGCAATTTGCAGCATAAACGGCTGTATCTTTTGATTGATTTTTTTACAGCTCTATGGAACCGTAGATTTCAGTATTTAGTATACATTTCAGTTTGATACCTCCACGCATTCCTGAGAAAAAGGGTCTTGACAGACGGACGGACAACAAAGTGATCCTATAAGGTTTCCGTTTTTTCCTTTCGAGGTACGGAACCCTAAAAACGACGAATTTTTCGACTTCTAGTGTTGCCAAAAAACTCATGTAATGCTTACCACGGCTTTTTTAGCAATGGTTGATATAATTATACACCTATGAAATTAGCAGAACCCACTTAGAAACCTAATTTCTGCCATTGCTATTACAAACATGACTAACAGTGTTATTTATTTACCTAGAAATTCAACTTAGTTTATGTAAATCTTAATATATTTATTTCTTGTGTGCGTGTGTATGTCACTGAACTCCTCCTAAGCGACTGGACCGATCTTGATGATTTTTTTGTTTGCGTTCAAGACTTGACAATGGTTTAGATTCACAATTTAGTCCACTGGAAAATGCTTTTTCACTTAATTTTTAATTTGTAATTAGTTGTGGATTTCGGAATGTTTCACATTGAAACCGTCGGACTGCGCTGCTATCGCAGCGTCAAATCTTATATTTATAATTTCGTCAAGGAGTACATCGAAACCTTACCTGAATAATAAAACATTAAAAAGTAAAGATTTCGAGTCGACAACATATATCCGCAAAATTCGGATTGTCGAGTAATTTGTTAAATTCTAATGGTTCTGATAGACAAATCGCAGTCGCCATATTGGCCACTGTAGCGAAACGTCACTGATAACATTTTGAGTACTACCAAAGAGGTCCTACTAAGTCTTAGTAATAAGTAGTTTGTATGTGTTAATACTTTTTGGCAGTTATATTACAATTAAAACGACAATTATAGAAGTACCTATCCGCCGAATAAAGGAGATTTGTGTTACTCCGAACATAGATGATATACTTTAACTGGAGAACCCCGAATTTACGCGAGCGAAGCTGCGGGCAAAAGCTAGTATTTGTATAATTTTCCCGTCAGCAATCAGTTATTCTGCCATCGCAGATTCCTTTGAAAGTATTCAATACTGGACACAAGGAACGTCGTTACTCAACACAACTGTTTGTCCATCACACGATTTTATCTCATTTCGGGATGAAAACCTCAGTGAATACTCGTGTATTCCTTCAAAGACTTATCACACGGCGAAGTGAGAAAGTTATATTGCATAAGTAAATCTTTAAAACAACGTATCAATCTTTGAAACACACTTGTTTTGCTGGCAATTAATGTAACATTTTTATGTTATATACATATGCTTATACCATAATACGGGGAATAGTTTTGTTTCAAAAAGCATATCACTGTCATGTTTTCCAACTTTGGCTACCGTCATATAGTAGGGCATATCCTCCTATTATCTCACAATATTATTCTATTGAATATTGTGAGTCACTAGGAGGGTTTTGCAGGCCTCTCCTAAGGCCTACAAAAGGTTGTACGATGAAACACTCTTTTGTTTGTAAAGTCTTTGCGACAAGACTTCGGTCGTGGTGCTACAAGTTTGATTCATGAGAGGGTGGCAGACTACAGCGGGTCGATATGATGTAAAATTCTACTAACTATTGTGCTGTCACGTAGTCCGATAACCATGGTGCAGTCCACACTTGATAGACAAGGGAATAAAAGATTTTTCTGTAACCACTTTTCAAGTCTTCTCATCTAAAATAAAAAACCCAAAAAAAAATAGGTTCCTTTTTTCAGTCTTTCTGACTTAAATCACTTCCGTCACAATAACTTTCCAGCGCAGCGAATTTTTTGCGTTGTGGGAGCCGTACGTCTACTTTTCTGATTGTATTTATGTGTGTTAATTAGTAGACGATCGGCCTCTCTTTTTTTGCCTTTTATGTAGCTCTGAAGTTCGAGCCTTTTCATCAAGTTCTCGTTTCAGGCTACCTTACCAAAGAACATCAGTTACCATCAAGCCGTAATCTTTGCACGAGAGCAGTAAACCCACAACCTTAGATTTAACGCTACACCAACCTAAAATATAAAAAGGAATCGCTGAATGTGTTGCTAAGCGCAAATCTCGAGAGCAGCTAAACCGATTTCCCTAATTCTTTTTGTATAATATTCTTTGAAGTACAAATATGGTTTTCACGCAGAGAAAATTAAAAAGAAATAAAGAATCGAGGGTTAGGCGGTACGAAGTTCGCTGTGATCAGCTAGTTTAAAATAAAATTTCATCTTATGACAAATGCAGAGCGAAATGTAACTTTTCAATGAACTTTAAATTTAATAGGTACCACGCCAATATTATCCCATATTATCCGTGCCATATTATCAACAGCGATGACTAAATAAACTCCACTAGTTTTGTCTTCATAATATCCAAAAACAAATGCCTGCAGCAGTGTTCCGTACCATAACTTGTTGTCATCCGGGAGCCGGTAAGGTACTGCACGCACTTTCGATTAATTTTTAAGGACACAAAGCACAGCCAGCTTCAAAAAGCATTAATAGATCACACAAAGTGTTGATTGACTGTGACTGGCCAGTCACAGTCAATCTCAAACTTGACTTTAAATCATTATAGAGCCTTTTCGAAGGATAGAGATCTCAATTTAAAATACTATACATTCATGCATGAGAGTTAAGTGTAACATTTTTGAATAATGAGGAACACCCTAACACTTTTCTTGTGGTGCTGATGATGACACTATAATTAATACTATGATAGCAGCTAATATTATGATAGCAGCCTAATGAAAGACCCAGCCCCAATTGAATAAAATAAAAACTTAATTTATTATTCCAATACCGACCACAGCATGGTATACGATTTTTTGATGATAATTTTAAAGTCAGCGCGCGTATTCAAAGTGAACGACGGCAATTGAAGGATATTTTGTTTCCATTTTCTCCTCTCTGTTCAGCTGACTTGCCATAAAAAGAGAAACTAGAATATTTACTCACTGTTGTTAACGCTTTGAAAAAAAATACAAACTGTATTTTAAAAGTTTATATTCTAGCACTATCGTACTTATTTTTTGGATTGCAACAATATCCTTTCTTTCTTTTTTCACTTTCTTTCCCGTGGGTGTATTTTTTCTGAACTCCTCAGCAAGTAATCCCTGATTTGCATGCAATTTTGCGTGTGCGTGCTAAAGTGAGTCGTAGCCTGGTGGTTTATATTATCGAGAATTAAGCAGCTTGCGGCGTTGTCAAGATATAAAAGGGATGATTACGAAAGGTACTCACAAACGTGATTTATATTTGGTAACTTCGAAAATAATTTAAAAATGAGTTAATAGGAACTGAACAACTTAATACACTTCTATGGAAATCTCATCATCATCATCATATCAGCCGAAAGACGTCCACTGCTGGACATAGGCCTCCCCCAAGGCTGTCCACATAGACCGATCCTTAGCCACCCGCATCCATCCGCTGCCCGCAACCACAACAAGATCGTCGGTTCACCTTGTGGAAGGCCTACCTCTGCTACGAAGTCCTGTGCGTGGCCGCCACTCTAGAACCTTTCTGCTCCAACGGGCATCGGTTTTTCTGGCTATGTGCCCTGCCCACTGCCACGTCAGCCTGACTATTCGGAGAACTATGTCGGTGACTTTGGTTCGCCTGCGGATCTCCTCATTTCTGATTCGATCTCTCAGGGAAACTCCGAGCATAGCTCTCTCTATCGCCCTCTGAGTGACCCTGAGCTTCCGGATAAGGCCCATAGTTAGCGACCACGTCTCGGCTCCGTAGATCATCACTGGCAACACACACTAATCAAAGACTTTTGTCTTGAGACACTGCGGGATATGCGACGTGAAGATATGTCGTAACTTCCCGAACGCCGCCCAACCGAGCTGGATTCGACGAATGACCTCTTCAGTTCTCGAAGTTGGACCTATCCAATTGAATCATTTGACCCAGGTAAACGTACTTGTCGACAACTTCGAGTGTAGAGTTCCCAACCTGAATAGGAGCAGGTACAACATGGACGTTAGACATGATCTTCGTCTTGTCCATGTTCATCTTAAGACCTACTTGTTGGAAGACACTACAGAGGACACCGAGCATCGTGCTGAGGTCTTCCATGGTCTGTGATGTGTGTAATGTACTCGCCGTTGATGTTGGTGCCGAGTCCTTCCCAGTCCAGAAGCTTGAAGACGTCTTCCAGCGCAGCGGTGAACAGTTTCGGAGATATGACATCTCCGGGCCTCACCCCTCGCTGGAGTCGAATGGGTTTCAAGCTCTGGTCCTGAAGGCGGACTGACATGGTGGCGTTTTCGTACAAACACCTCAGCACTTCGATGTATCAGTAGTCGATCTGGCACCGTTGAAGAGACTGCAGCTCTGCCCAGATTTCGATCGAAACAAAGGCTTTCTCATAGTCCTTTGTGGACGCCAAGCATAGAGGCTGGTTATACTCCTCAGACTTCTGTATGACCTGCCGCAGCGTATGTATGTGGTCTATGGTACTTTAGTTAGTAGTTAATTTACGGAGCCCGGCTTGTTCGGGAGAGGCCGGAAGTCGTCTAGCTTGCGCGCGAGACGATTCGTGATGACCCTTGAAAACAACTTATAGACGTGACTCAGAAGTGAGATGGGTCTGTAGTTCCTCAAAAGGGTTTTGTCACCCTTCTTGAAGAACAGCACCACCACACTTCTGTGCCACGCCTGTGGCGTTTTACCCTCAAGTATGACAGAACTCAAAATCTTACGGAGCACTTCCAAAACGGGTAAGCCGCCAGCTTTCAAAAACTCCGTGGTAATTCCATCATCACCCGGTGCCTTGCTGTTTTTTAGCTGTTTTAGGGCCACACCAATCTCGAGCACGCTGACGTCCGGGATATCTTCGGTATAGTGTCGGGTCAGTCCAGCTCTAAGGTCTATCATTGGGTTTGTTGCGGGTGATCGTGTCATCGTGTATAACTGTCCATAGAACTTCACGATCTCCTCCAAGAGCTGGGGTCTGGGTGACACAACCCTGCCATCCTTCGTCTTCAGCTTTGTCAGCTGAGTTTGCCCAATAGACAGATCTCCCTGGAATATTTTTGACACTTTATTCCGCTCGATCACCTCTTTTATACATTTGGTGTTGTATCTTCGGAGATCGCGAGTCAGAGCCTTAGATATCTTTCTATTGAGGCGCCGATATTTTGGCAAGTAATTGGAGGACAGCAAATGCATCCTACCCCTTTCCTCTAAGAGCTCTAGAGTCGGATCAGAGATTTTACCAGTTCTCTTGGCTTTTTGGGGCTTAAAGTACTTTTACCCCGTTTTATGGACAGCATTCACGAACCCGCCACTAAAGCCGTCCAAATCTACGCACTCGCCCAGGCATTCGAAGCTATTGTGTAGTTCAAGTTGACAGCTTTCAAGGTTTTGGAAATGAACTGGTGCTGGTTGGAGCGTGGACTTCATCAATTTCGACCGTTCCAGGTTTGTACTAATGAAAATAAAAATGGCCCTATGGAAATCTAGTCAACTAATAATAAACATGGTATAACACTCATCCTCCATCTCCTGCTATTCGTTTTCCCATCTCAAACGGCAGCAACGCCTTTATGATTCCTCTGATTTTTGCCCTTATGAATCTTCTCGTTTACTATCAGGTGTTTGGTTACCACCTATTGCATAAAAAAACATGTCTTGACATTCTACGTGTATCACGATCACAAATCTAGTCAACTAATAATAAACATGGTATAACACTCATCCTCCATCTCCTGCTATTCGTTTTCCCATCTCAAACGGCAGCAACGCCTTTATGATTCCTCTGATTTTTGCCCTTATGAATCTTCTCGTTTACTATCAGGTGTTTGGTTACCACCTATTGCATAAAAAACATGTCTTGACATTCTACGTGTATCACGATAATTAAAAGGCAAAATCGTAGACGGTCTCTGCTTCTAAATCGCTATTGTAAGCCGTTTGTTGTTCCGCTCGAGTACTGAACAAAGAGTTCGGACACCTCGGCTCATCGCTTTAATTGAGTTTCAAGTTTTTGATGTTTAACTACCCGCGCTTGTTTTACACTGTGATTTTGTTCACCATTGTTCGGTATAACACCTGCAGTAGTAGTGAGGTTGTTTTGTGAATGAGTTTTGATTGTTTCTCGTTTATTTAGGTGAAAATATGTAAATAGTAGGTAAAAAGTCAGTGAGGTCAAAGAGCTCAGATTTTTACATAGAGGCGCATTTCTTATGGGCGCTCTGAAGACAAACTTTCTGTGACCCAAATTGCCGCTTGGTGGCGTGGCAATCGCACTATGACAGCTGTCTCTACGAGAGCATGACAGACGAACGCTACTCCTGTGTATCTTAACTACGAGAGCAAGAGAGACAGAGAACGACGCCAGCGCCGCCAACGGCGCCAACTACGAACTAAACTGGAGACAGTTACCACTTGGAATCGGCACACGAAATCCTTAAGAACTGCGCTTCTACATATGTAAATATGTATTCATTGGTATCGTATAGTGTTCATGTTGTAAACACATAGTAGCATTGAGGTTTTTACATCTCATGTGGTTCTGACACCAGTGTAAGGTAAGGTCGCAAAGGATGCCAAAGGACAATGGCAGATCTCCATACATCAAAATGTCTGAATTTAAATTGAAACGTACAGTAATAAAAAATATATAAAAAAAATCGGCGTAAGTAACAGAGTCTATAAATGATTCTATTTTCACTCGGGAAACCTGGAAAAAGAAGATATCGGTGTTTTAATTTTTAGTTAAGAATGAATGATGCAGGTACGTTTGAATTATCAAATGACATATGTCAGATTGACATCAAAACGCAGAAGTATTCTGTAGCATCTAACTGTCACAGACAAAGACAAAAGCAGAGCTGCACATTTTAAATCGATTTTATGCGAAATCGATACAACATTAAAACGATGCTGTGACGTTTTTATTTGATTTAAAAGTTGTTTTGCTTCAAAAATTGATATAATATTGATTATAGATTAAATAACTGCACTTTAATAATTATGTTTTTAACCAAACCAACCCTATAAAGGTCGATCGTATCGATTACTTATTTAATAATCGATACGGATCAATGTCAAACATCTATTCCTGTCACACCATTGTCACACCATGTCTATGGCAACAATCAAATAATAAAGTAGGTACCTAGTTTGTAATCAATTGGAATGCTTTTTATCATCATAAAATACTCCAGCTTTATAGAGATAAAGTCAAAATATTAAAATCGTAGAAAAAAATAAAATTTGTTTTGTTCATGTGAAGTTTAAGATCGCCACAACAAACCCAGACCAAATTCTGCCATTGTCCTTTCAGCTTCTTGTGCCCTATTGTTTTGGCTGTGCATTTTCTGTCAGTCAGTAATGTAAATACATAATATTATGTATATTAATTATAAAATATATGAAAATATATAATATACATGTTATAACACAAAAGTGAATACGCTTAGCATGTTTCATGTCTTCAAATAAATCCACATAGAAAATTTCAGCATTAATTTTAATGAGGTTCTCTATTTCCTCTCGCAATTATAAACCTGCAACGTTAATTTAGTACTAAGTTACTGTTGCGTTTCTTTTCGTTCAAATAATGCTTTTGTCATCACTGAATGTGTTAAATATAACTACCATGAAAATATGTAAAACTTGATTGGGCACGGTTTTCCTATTTAACTAGCCATGATAACAAATTAATTGAAATCTCATTAAAGCGATTGAGTACCTTGGGTGTTACGGTGGGCTAAAATTGTCATCATTATTAGTATTTAAGAATATAATTTTAAGTAAGCGTGTTCATCGGCTGTTTGGTTAGCCTAGTTTAGTTTAGAATCACATAGCTGACTGAGCTAACATTCATCAATTATTATTACTTTTTTTTTATATAACAGAAATAAAATACATTTTAAATTACAAATATCTATAAAAGCCCATCAGCACAGGGTCAAACTTCCAGTTTCCAGAGCTCCCGAGACAAAAACTTCTCCGCGAATCTGAGATATTCATGGCTCCGTTTCTACTGGACGTGGAGTGGATAACAACTAAAACCACTGCGGTGACGCCTTGAATACCTAAACAAGCACCCCTACTACCCATGCCAACAGGAGGAGAATCAGCCTGCAATTTGGTTACCCAATATGAAAACAAAAAAGAACAAAAGCATCATTTCATGGCATTCTGTTGCTCAAAACTTCTTATTTCCCTGACTCATTCTATCCTCCGCGAATCTTAAGTGATTATGAAATATAACAATAAACAGGTCAAATCGTAAACGATATGACCTGTTTATACATATATAGGTATATTACATTTAGTAGGTACTACAAGACAATCGTCTACTACCAAACAAGTAAATCTATTACAAAGCGAGTACTGAAATTCTATATTTCTGAATAAATATAAGCGTCTCTACTGTTACAGGTCTGATATATTATGCATTACGTTGCACCAAATTGTTGACAAATGGCTTAAAGCGAGTGCACGTAGAACACAACAGACTGTGTTTTATGTTGGCGGAGACTCCCCATATGTTTGATGTTATTTTTCATCGGGTCGTCAAAATATAATGGCAATTGTAAATAGTTATGAAATGTTGTATGGATATTAACATATAACTGAACTGAACTAAGTGCCCTAAGATGTGCCATTTTTTTTAAATGGCCTTAAGCTAATTTGTCTTTGATGAAACTGTCAAATTGACAGTTAATACTAATATTAAGTAATACCAAAATTAAAACAGATTTCTTAACCCAAAATATATTACATACAATTTTATTACATAGCTCAGTACATTAATAAAGTATGTATACCTTATAATACAGAGAAAAACCCATTCAGAGTAAACGAGTAATTAAACGTCATCTTGCGGTCCCTAGTTCTCAATTTTTTAATTCAGCAAAAACGCTTAAACTCCTTCAAAAGGCGCATGTCACATTCACACTGCTGGACAAACATCCATCTTGCTTGGTCGACACCAAATTAGAAACAGCAGTTGTAAACAATAGTTTTCCTAAAGTTTTGTAAATTAATGTTTTTACCTAAGCGAAGTTGTTTTACTGTGCTAGATTTTGCTTTTATGAAACAAGAAAGTTCGTTATTTTACATCGGGCAAAGTTCCGAGACTAAAATACAGACTCTTTCGTTGTGACTGGGCAAAAACTTGAATCGAAGAAGGTAGAAATATTTGAAAATGTAGGAACTGGAATGGAAGTACTGTGTAACTATTTAGGTTAATAAGGCAACTCCAAAAAATATCTTCTAACTAAACAGTGGTCTAGAAAGTCAGTTGTTTCTATGCTTTGTTTTCTTTTATACAGTATCAACTATACATAAGTAAAGTTTGTAGTTTGTTTAATGAACAGAATAAAAAAATTCTAAGCGCTAGGTTTACTACTGGTTAACTACATACCTGAGAGAACTCTAAACAACAATATAGTTTCCCTGAAGGACAAAGAAACATATCAGACTTAAATAATTCTGATATGTTTCTTTGAGTGTCGAGTACTATAATTATGAAGTTATTACGAATTGAGCCAGATAGCAATCACTAGTCACAATTAAAAAACGGCAAACACACCTCACTTCCAAAATATCCTATTAAAACTCGATCTTGTACAACTATTAAAAATACCATCAAATCAACACAGAACACAAAATAACATTTACATATCTCTTATCGAAGTGTTCCAACTGCAAACACAGTGTAACACAGATGCAAATGATTATTAAATAGTGCAAGGAACAAGTTATGAAGTAACCTAATGGAAGGAAAGAGGAACCCACCACGCACCCTCGAATTGACCACCCCAACTATTGCAATAGAAAAAGGTTGACAATATCGAACTCCTCTAAAAGGATAAGGGATATAGGAATGGTATGGGTTCCAGGAAGATACCTGACTTGCAGTATCCCGCTGTATGCGCCGACTATTCTTCGACACGTGTTTCGCCTCTGCACGAGGCATCCTCAGGAACGATGGGCAACGACTGAGCGCTTTCTAACCGTGGGCATGTATTATAAACGATTGTACTTTCTAATCCCCTCCCTCCGTTGCTCGACTGATGTGAGTCATTATGACGGTGTGCGAATATATTCAGCAATGGGGACCCGTTAAAGTTGGTTTGATCGTTCAGTAATGTATGCTTGTCCCGCTTTAAAATCTCTAATTGTTCCAATACGCACATTCTAATACCCTTTTGACAAGTGTGTATGACGTCAAATGAATGTCCGCTATTTAAGGTATGACCCAATTCAAGTAAATGTTCGGCAAAATGAGACTTTTCCGGCTGGTTGTTATGAATGTTGTTATGAAGTAGTGGAGACAGTATAACATTTCAACCGAATCGTAGCGTAGAACAAACGACAAAATGTAATTTTAGCTATTAATTGAATGCTTTGTTTACAAGTTTGTTGGAGCTAACGAAACGCTTGAACTTTGTGGTTGTGTTGCACTGCAGTTTGCTGTGCAGCGTTAAGGTTTCATGCTTGCGATGTGTTGAGTTTTGGCTACAGTGTTTATGGTGTGTGAAGAAAATTCGAGTTTCAGCCATTTATATAAAGGTTCTATTAAATAATTTGAGAAAAGTAGATTTGAAATCGGATCATCGATAATTTCTAACATAGGTAATCTAGAAATATCAAACATATAAAAGAGTTCAGTCATAAAAAAACAGCGCTTTGTCTTTTTTATGTGTAAAATCCGTAGTAGTTGAACATTTTATTTCTGAGTAAATACTATCTTCTTCTCAATACTACTTTCTCAAAACCTTCACTACACAACTAAAGTTTATCCTCTCTTAAAGTTACTTGTCATTGAAGAAACCGAATAGTATTTTCTTGTTATACGTTAACTTTTCCAGTTATGAGTACCTGCTTAAAGCCTTCGGCATATTTGGTTAAACTCGAGAGCATTAGACTTGACTCTTTTCTAGAGATTTTAAAATCAGACTATTACCACTTAAAAAACTTAAGAGGTATCCATCTTAAGTTTTTTACGCCTCATAAAAGTTAAAGCTGAAAAGTACGATTTTATAGATAGCCAATATAACTCTTCGCAAATAAAACTTTTCGAATATAATTCTGAAATAAACATCTCGAACATTTTACGTCTTCAATAAAAAGTGTAGCTTATGACAGAGATCAATTGTACTCAGGTACTGAGATTAAAATCGAACAATCATATTTCAAGTGGCAGTAAAAAGTACTGTTCAAACAAATTCATCGACCGTAAAATTTAATTTATTAGCAATATAAAAGAAGTAATATCTAGGATCATAGCTGTACCTTTGTCTTAATAGTAAAGTCACCTTAAGGTGACCCTAATGTCATTAGTTACATGTGTTACTCTCTCGGTATCACGGCCAGTTTATTTTTGGTTTACGCGCCATTAGCAGTAAGATTAATAATGCGACAGGTATGTCAAATAGGTCACGTTAGACGGGTAACATACGAAGAGATCAATAGAAATCAACCAGACAAGATATGTATAGTTATTTTTAAGAAATATTTTTACCCACTGAGTTATCCCATCTTAGGGGGTAAAACTATTATCTACTGTTATACAGAGGGTTTAGAGTTCGAACCCAAGCGCAACATCGAGGTTATGCACATGTTAATTTGTCTGTCGCTCGCTCTGCGCCTAAAAGAGTATGTTAAGTCGTCGGGGTCTGGCTCTTATAGAGATCTTTGATAGTCGTCAAGGGGAATCACTATTCGTAAAACATCATCATAACCTTTTATGTCCCCTGTCCCACTGCTGGACACCGGCCTCTTCTCACTATGGGAATGTTAAGGCCATAGGCCACCACGCTGCCCAAGTGCGCGTTGGCAGACTTCAATCGTCGTGCTCTAATTTTGGTTTGTTACAAATAAATAATGTATTGTGTGAAAACCTAAAGGTATATGTGATAATGTTTTTGTGTTTATGAACCAAACAAGTAATGAAATTCATTAATATGTGATGAAATGTTTGTGTGAACGAGTGAAAAAAAACAAAACTCTAAGTTTGTTAGCTTGTTTTGCCGGAAAAGTGAGTATTTAGTAGTAATTCATGATATTATTATGATAGCTGATTTTATAACCAACACAATGATATGCAATTTATGTGATATAATTATATTAATGTGTCATAATTATTTTTTTTCCGGTAACCTACGCCAATGAAAATTTGCAGCAACGTGACCTTTCGCACTTGTGGCACTTTGCCTTTAGTTTGATCGCACCTCAAGGGTTAATACGCACTTATCTTCGAAAAGTCATTGGTGCGTGCCGTGTACTCGCACCCGAGACCCTCTGCATAGCAGTCTGTCAGTCTCTCCACTCGGCTATCGCTGCTCGACAACTCGTAAAACAATATGCTGAAACTGGTCTTAAGCGTAAAATATAGCCTTCACTTCGGAGTTCAGGGGTCAAGTGGCACTCGCTCTATAGACATGATAATATCCTATCACTAGACCTAGGTTTCATGTAACTAGTAGTGTGTATGACACTAGAATGGTGATAATGATTTATAAACTGAATTCGTAACATGAATAACTTAATATCAAAGATAGCGAGATAAATACTGTAAAAAATAGTGTACATTTAATTTTAATTTCAATATGTTCTCGTTCTCATTTGTAGAATGGGAGGATAAAATTTAAACTTCAATCCTAACAAATTACAGTTTATCTTGTCAAACTAAATTGAAAAAAAAATTGTAATATCAATTAACTGCTCAATAAAATAATATAGCTGAAGTTGTGTATCGAAGACACATGCACGATTAACTCATTCAGACGCATCGCACACATTTACACACTGCTGTACATCAAAGACGGAGGGAAGGCGGATATTTTAGACTTAGGCTCTGGACTTGAGGTTTACGGAACTCAAGCCTGCTGACGTTATATGCTACGATATAACTGTGATAGTTTAGATCTTGTTTCTAAAGCTGAAATTGATGAAAATTATATTACGATGATTTCAAAAGCTTTTTGAACTTGTGCATAAAACATATATACTTATGTAATTCAGCGTACTAAGTACGCTGTTCAGTCTTAAATATTTAATTATCACAAAGCTTTTATGCTCCTTATTAGCCTTTATGCTTTTACGAATTGAAAATTGCAGGTCCATTGCATACGTAGTCTTTAACGTTATCCTGTAGTCATGCAGGTTAACTTTTAAGACCTTGTGTAAAAATAACTTCTAAAATTTATTCTTGGCGTTCAGTCACCGAGTGTCACTCCATAAAAGGGTGTCACCCGGTGACTCAACTTGAGGAAGAAGAAAAAGAAAACTCAAAAAATGAGTTTGTAAAATTCAATCTTGACATTTGACTTCTTTTTGGCGTGACACCCGAAGCAAAGCGCACCCGTAACCACCTTCTTGCTACGTCATTGCAGCCATAGTATAACTACTTCAAAACATGCGTATCACACATCCTCCAGTTTCAGTACAATACCTACTACGCCGAAGTTTAATGCATCGAAGAGTACGTGGCGTTGGTCCCCCGAGACAGTCGTACGATGGCACATAATAGTTGCATTACCTTGCAAGCTTATAATGTAACCCTCAGAGGACAGCCGTGAACACTGTGATTATTTTTTAATGGTAACGTTGGAAAGTTTCGAAGAAAATCACGTCTGCTGGTTTGTTTTACCTCGGTTGGGGAACCATTTGGATTTTTTAAATTTTTTTGCGTCTTATTTTTGAACGGAATCGCCAAAGTTTTCTAAAACGAGCTAAGGTTTTAAGCGTTGCTACGTTTCAACAAAGATTTGGAAAGCTCAAGTCAAACATTTGTGTGCATGAACATGGATGTTTACCTTGGTCTGGGTGTGTCTATGTATAATGTGTATGTACATACATACATACATAGACTCACGCCTGTTTCCCGGAGGGGTAGGCAGAGACTACGGAACGCCATTTGCAACGATCCTGACATACCTCACTTGCTTCACTCACTCCCATCAAGTTTCTCATGCATGCTCTTCTGTTAAGGGCACTTCTGACTTGTCCTTTTTTCAGGATGTCTCCAATCTGGTCAGAGAACGTCCGCCTAGGTCTTCCCCTTTGTCCTGTTCCATTCACACTTGCATTATATATCTTCTTTGCCAGGCTATCGTCATCCATCCTCTCCATGTGCCCAAACCATCTTAACATGCCTTTCTCAATGCTTGTCACTACATCTTCTTTTACCCCACACCACTCTCGTATCACACAATTCTTTACTCTGTCGGTCAAAGACACACCACACATACTTCTCAGTGCTCTCATTTCTACAGCATTTATTTTACTTTCAAATCTCTTCTGCCATACCCAACTTTCACTACCATACATAAGGGTAGGCACTAACACACCTCTATGTACAGCCAAACGTACCTTTTTGGACACGTTTTGACTGTTCATAAACGCTTTCAGAGGTCCATTCACACTATTACCTGCATTAACTCTCCCTTCAATATCTTCATCATTCTTACCATCTCTTGTAAACAAAGTACCTAAGTAAACAAACTCATTCACTTGTTCCACTCGCTGTCCATCGATCAAAACATTACAAGCCGTAACGCATTCCTCCTTTTCAAAAACCATAACTTTCGTTTTTCTTACATTCACTTTCATTCCTTTCCTCTCTAACGCACCATGCATGATTGCTACCATCTCCTGCAACTCCTCCGCTGAAGATGCAAGTATTACCTGATCATCAGCATAAAGGAGGCATTTGACGAGTAACCCATTCATCCTTAATCCGCAGTCACTATGTTTTAAATCTTGCAAACAACTATCCATGAACAGGTTAAACAGCCGCGGCGACGCTACACATCCCTGTCTAACACCTTTCTCGATGGTAAACCAGTCAGTGTATGCCCCGTTTATCCTCACACAAGCTCTAGAATCCTCATAAAGGGATTTCAGAGCTCGAATGAGGCTGCTGTCCACCCCATTCATTGACAGCACCGACCACATTTCATTCCTCACCACTTTATCGTAAGCCTTTTCCAAATCCACGAATGCGCAATAGACCTTTTGACCTTTGGCCAAAAACTTTTCGGCTATGCTTCGCAAGGAAAAAACCTGATCCGTGCATCCCATACCCTTTCGGAATCCCGCTTGTACATCCCATATTTTCTTGTCGGTTACTTCCATAACTCTTTCAATAAGTACCTTTGCATACAATTTGCCAACAATGCTGAGAAGGCTAATGCCTTATATATAAATAGTTTTTGCAATCTTGTTGCAATATGTATGTATTTACAAAAAAAAAGTATACTTATATGTAGGTATGTTTATCCATTGTCTAGTAGCAAGTAGTAGCAAGCTCTGCTTACTTTGGGACTAGATGGCTAGAGGTGTTGTATGAATTTGGCAGAATATTTTTCTTTGACAGCACGGTTGGCGTAGTGGTTTAAATCCATAAATTGTTGTTTCAAGTCTGGGTGTTCATTGTGTCCGTTGGTTGAATGTTTGTAAAGTCTCCCGCGACACAGGATTTATTCCTAGTGCGGGACATGTCTTTAAAAAAATAAAATATTATTCAGTATTTATTATCGAAATGCCAGAAGAATAATCTTTTGATCAGTTTGGTTGATCGTGCCTGACAGATTACACTAAACGTATAATATTGCATTTATTACGCGACTTTTAGTCTATCAGTTTCTTGTAGTCCCGATGTTATACATAAGATGACACTGATTTTACATAAATACTAACGTGTCTGCAAATTTTCAAAGAGAGCAGAGGTGTATCATTTGCAAAATTTTCTCTTATCACTTACTAAACAGTTACTCTGTCCCCTGTATCATAAGTGATTCATAACAATTGTCTCTCACTGGACAGCGAATGGGTAAATATGTATATGATTTTGTAACCTAAAATTAGTTAGTTATAATTATGTCTCTATAGTTAGGTATACTATCCAAGCAACAAAGCAAAAAAAGCAAATCCTTATAAAAAACTTTACTGTTTTGCAATCAATCTTCGTAACGTGGAATAAGTTTCTCAAACTTATCTCCAGTGGGATTAAAACACAAACAACGTTACGTTAGCAGACGGAGGTACTAGCACATTTTATTGACCTGCAATCCACATAAAATGTTACTATCAGTTTTTTTGTGAATTAGCAATAAAGGCTTCATAGAGAATGTGACGTAAACAAAATACATTGCATGAGGACTTTGATGGGAGTGAAGCAAGAGAGATATGTCAGGATCGTTGCAAATGGCGTTCCGTAGACTCTGCCTACCCCTCCGGGAAACAGGCGTGAGTCTATGAATATATAAAATAGTTGCAGCAATATATCAGACGGCATTTTATATCTTTTAGGGTATAAACGTTTAGTTGTCCTAGTGTTATCACGGTTGCATCTTAATTTTTCGCTTTTAGCCCGGCGTCCGCTTTCAATTGTCTACTGATATGACGGAGCATACTTTTCACAGCCGTCTGATCTTTGCAACCTTAAAAGATAGCAATATTTCATGACTTAGAGCAGTGACAGTATATTCAAGATACTACTACCCATAACGACTGTCAAAGATCTTCTTAACAGATGAGACCACCAATACCAGGCTAATAATGAACATATTATTACAGTAATTCAATATTTTTGTATTGAAGTAAAAAATTTTAGTAAATAAGACTGCCTCCGTGGTCCAGTGCTTAGCGTAAGCGACTGCTGATCGGCGGTCCTGGGTTCGATTTCCAGATCCGGCAAAAGTGTTACTGGGTTTTTCCGAATTCTCAGTAGCAGCACGGATTCTGTTGATGTGCCCGGTAACGGCAATAGGCTCGCCCCCTATTACGCGGGACCAAAAAAAAATCATGGCGAAAAGTGGGTGTAATATTACACCTCTGCCTACCCCTTCGGGGATACAGGCGTGGGTCTATAAAAAATATTTAAAAAAATAAAGAAGGAAATAAAAATATAACTGCTCCGCATTGTGGAATGCTACAAATATTATAAATCAAATTGTAATTATAGAATTTCTCTGCGTTATCGATAACCTACCCAACCGTATTATGATCTGACCAACAAGGAAAATGCATGCCAATATCTAGAGTAAAACATATCGTTGCCGAGATTCGATCAATTTGGTATTCATAATCAAAATCTAGTAGGGTGAATCATCCAGTTGTCTACCATTATGAATGTTATTATTATAAATTATTTAATTAGCTTAAAATATATATATAACTATTTCCATTTGAAGTAGATATAAAATAAGTATAGTTTTTTAATCATGAAGATTTCTTGCACCTAATAGTATAAAGCTGAAGAGTTTGTTTGTTTGCTTGAACTACTGGTCGGATTTGAAAAATTCTTTCAGTGTTAGATATCCCATTTATAGAGGAAGGCTATAACATCACGCTATGAGCCAGGGGAGTGGAACAGTAGAATATATAATACTGGACCAAAAAGTACTTGAACAAGAAATCTTTAACTAGCAACCGCCAGAAGCAATCATTGCAATTATTATTTTTTATCAAGATGTATGGTGCGTGTTCCAATTAAAGGACTGGAGACCACAATGGTGTCGTGTCTATTTTGACAGCACACAACTGAAGCGCCAAGTCGAGGGTTGCAGTGTGACGATGTTGTAGTAACAGTTGGATTCAAGACCGCTTGAGCACCACGTCTAAGATAACCACTCAATCTGAACGCGTCATTTAACACCTTTGATTATCATTATGGTGGTGATGACGTTATCGCACGATCAATACAGTAAGGCGACTTGAAATATGAACGTGTATGTGAATTACAAAGATTCAGTCTGATCAATATATTTTTTTAATGGTTTTTGTTTAATTTGATGTGGTCTTTATTTAAGCGATTTTTGACTCATTGATAAGTTATTAAAGAAAATAATAACTGTTTGAAATACGAACATTATTCATTCATGAACCATTCTAATAGTGGCCCGCGTATATACAATAAAATTATAGAGCTGTAAAAATACAATAAAATATTATGACAACAGAGTAATGAAATTAACAATAATGGCTATTGAAATAGAGTCTAATTCCTTGAGTGAATAAAAGAGATAAAATTTTACACTAACCTTGGCACGATCGCTCATAGTAAATGCATGCACGTAACTGTTTATCTGAGGATACTCGTGCGGTGATTTTGCGAAATTATATAATATATTATGGCCATTATCTTGCTATAAAACTAGTACCAGCTAGTATAGTTTTATTAGAATATAACTCTACTTGGGAAACATTCACGTTTATACACTTACATGCTTTATAAAAAATACGCCGCATTTATATGTCCTCAATGTTTCCATCGTTAATGAGTTTAGTTACTGGTCTGAACAACTACGACTGAAATCTATATTTTTAGGAACTGCATTTAGCTTTTCACGGTAACTACATAGTTATGGCGAAGATACAACTAACGACATCTAAAAATCAGTGGTGGAATTACGAGGACACAATAACAGATCCTGAGTCGCACAACCAAAGGTTACAGTATACACAAAGGATTTAATTATTGTTTCAAATGTTATTCACAAACGACATACGTTATGAATGTGTGTATGTAACTTATAGAACTGCAAAATTATTTATCAACAAGAAAATTGATTTTTGATTTTTTATAGAATTGTAATTTTTTTGTAATGACGAGAATATTTAGTACTCGCTCTTTATATGAATGTTTCTATCAAGTAAACATTAAATAGCTACATATTTTAGTTGTCGAGATTAGGTGTAGCGACCCTACTTTACGACGTCAATGGGTGGCAAGCAAACGTATTACAACCCGACAAAGATTGGATCTGTACGAACGATGTTATCAAGCTTTGACTTATTCCCGATACTAGCTGACGAAGGTAATGAAGTTGGCATCGTAGCCAAAACGTCTGTAGCGACAGCATGTTTTACAGTCGACTAATTTGTTTCTTGTTGGTTACGACAGTGAAGACAGCAGAGTCAATTGGTAATCGGAATGCATGCGAAATAACGTTAAAAGTTTTAATTTGATTTTGTAGCTTTCATGTAACAATTCAAAGGTTGGCTTCGTCGTTCGCTGGGCGTTCTGTTGTTGTTGCCTGATGTTCCCCAGCAAAAAGTAACTGCGGTTTGGATGCATCAATAAACGCTTACTCAACAGGAGCATGTAACTGCGAAACAGTCCAGTCAGCGTTGAAAACACGTAATCTCTTGAAATAAATACTATCATCTGTATATCATTAATATTCTTTGTGCTACTGACTGACACACAAGGCAGAGCCGAAACTACCGATACCGGTTGAAAGAAGCTAAAATTTTGCATGTTTGTTCCTTAGGGAGACTGGGAGAGCTCTAAGAGTGAATTTTTAGAAATTCCTCTCCTAGGCCCACGTGGCCGAGCAGCGAAGTCTAGTCTAACATATCATTGCACGAGATTTTCTTACTTGGTCTTATCCAGTTTAAATTTAATCACTAGTCAAGTAAAGTAATCATAGTGATAAGCGTTTTAATTCAAAAATTACTACTTTCTTCTTTGTTTAACACGAGCCAATGGGCGTTCACTAATCAAATAAACAACTTGATCTTATAATCCGTACAAATTTATTCGTATTTAACGATCTCTCGTCTTCTGTCAATTAAAACGTGTAACAATTTTAAACTTAAATGAAAAGGGAGATCTTGAATGTTTTGTCGTCTGAATGCGTCTTTTTTTATGCAAATAAGAGATCTTTTGACGGAAAGTTTTCTGAAGACGCTACGCCGTTCTAAGGTCCCACACGATTCATTTAGTGTGGCCCGCCTTAATGTCATTATTTGAATTAAGAATTTCGAAATCGACGAATTTAATTTGACTAAACAACTGGCCTGTTTTATTTTATTTTATTTTACTTTTTAAAATAAAATATGCTTAAAGGTGTGTTCTAATAATAAAAAGTTTGATGGATAGTACTTTTAGAATTCCATTTTTAAACAATGGGCTTAGGTAGTTAACTTTTAATCCAAAAGTTTGTGAAGGTTGGATAGGTGAACGTTTATTATCTTATGCGGTGACAGTTTCACCGCATAAGATAATAAACATAACATATTTTTTCATAAAACTTTGCAGTTATATAGATTAAAAGTACATTAAAATAGCACATGGGCTACATTTCAACACGCGTGCTGCGCGCAGGAACCAGTATAACCAATTGTCATTATATACACTGGATACATGTGCTCCATTATTTTATCGAGATATTTTTGTGTAAACTAAAATAGTAACTAAACAGGCATTAAAACGCAACAATTTACCATACAAAAATATGTTTGGTTACATTATCTTAGCTGCGAGTAATAAATGACATCGTGGTAATTTCCCGGAAGGTTTCCTTTAAGTGTGGCAGATAATGACGTCATTCGACCTCATTTTGTCGACGATTTAATCTACATCGACCGAAACTTTACATGCGAAGGGGTTTGTATACATCGTTAGTGGTCAAATTGTTTAACAAAATCGTTGAGCGCGTCAACTTGAAGTTTTTAACGTAATAAGATACAGCCATGTGCAATGCAATTTATATCCTTTATTTCTTTATTGGAAATTAGGGCGAGGTTACCATTTAAATTACTGTGCGATCTATCACAACTTACTTCCGCCATGATATTTGTATCTTGGCGCTTTACCGTTCACTTCGAAGACTTGCGTCTTGGAGCCCAGCATCCGCTTTCTAGGCTATCCAGATCTGATAGAATTCTTCTTATCCACAGAGTGACTGCCGTCAAACCTACGAATCGTAGATACCTTTGTGTATCGATATTATTCTCTGAAGAAGTTTTCTCGCCCAAGTTAATCAATTTAAACTGTGACTGCAACCACCGCAACATAGCAAATACACACTAACATCACTGCAGTCTATTTAAAAATACGTAGAAATATCCCCACAGCAGAAGTGCCCCAATAAATACAAATATAAAATAAAACAATAAAAATTCAAACAATACATATTCATTTCAAACAAAGTTCATCGGAACACGAGTTTCCTTTGAATTATTTTCACCAACGAGGGGTGGTCCCTTTATATTTGTTCTGTTGGATTTAGCAAAGCGTCGGGAATCCTTGGAATCATTTATATTTCTCAAGAGCTCAACAGCTTGACTTTTGCTGACATTGTTTTGGAGTCGAGAAACTTCTGGATAAAGGAACTACGTCACCCTTCGTGTTGCACTCCTAATCCTGTCCTTACAAATATTACGAATGCCTTTCAATTTGTTTGCAAAGTAACTTTTTTGTGACAAAGAAAAATGTTCATGAAAAACAGTGGCATTTCTGGGTTGAAATTGCTGAAGGAGAACACTTTTAGCTGATGAGAAATAATACAACAGCATGAAAATATACTATAACATACAATAGTCAAAACAATTTACTTCTTGATAGAAACTATTACTCAAACGTAGAAAATAATTGATAATTTTATCGTAAAAAGCACCCCAAAAAAATTTTAAAAGACTGCCCGGCTTTTAAGATATGTGATGACATCACATATCTTAAAAGCCGGGCAGTCTTTTAAAATTTTTTTGTAGGCATTGCTATCCATTATAGCAAAATACGGAACCCATGTAGATTCGCCATGTCTGTCTGTCTGTCTTTATGTCACAGCCATTTTTGTAGATATTAAACTTCTATTTATCAGAATTCGTATAGTAATAGCATTAAGTCCGCCTATATACGCAGTTCATACGACGAAATAAATAAATATTCAAATATCGTATTATTCCACGAAACCGCCCAAACATACACATAATTATAATAGATATACTCTAGTAGCTTATACCGAAGTTATTAACCATGTTTCTTGCTTCAGTAAAATACTTTACGATGATAAGTCTATTTATATTTAATATATTCTTTTTTTAAATGCAACCAAAAATATTTCAGGCAAACTGTCCCATAGTGTTACAATGTATCAATCATAAAACAATTATATATGAAATATTATGATTAATTCTTTTCGCTTTATTTTTCATCTCTTGAATGAATCCGTTGCAACCTGTAAGGGACTGCCAAAAAGATTTTTACGGGTCTGTCCGATAATATGTGTCAGACTGTACCCGATAATGAAGTCGCGCCTTGTATGAAGCGGTTTCGTTTAACAACGGCGACATAGGCTTTTAATCAAATATGAAATTCAGAGGGATAATAACAGAATATGCCAAGAGGGTAAGCATCGGTGGTATAACACAATCGAAGGATGAATGAAAATGCCGGCAGGCCTTCCCATCCTGCAGAATATATTCTGCTGCTCTTCCTCTCAGCTTGCGTTAGACAGAGACAGGGATATATGCCGTGGCGTTACTTCACAAGAAAATGGCATAAAATATCCCAAGACACGGACAACATTAATTCCATGTGACACTGCATCGTTTTCCATTATCCCGCAACATCATAATCGTCCTAGCGTTATGCTAGTTGAATCTGAGACTTTCGTTTTGGCTGCCGACGTTCGCATACTCGTCCAACCAGATTTGACAGACTATCAGCCTTTTGAAAGAGCGACTGCCATCTGATTTCCGCAGTCCAAACAGCTGGCAATACTGCATGGCTCAGACTAGTGTCAATATGTTCAAAGGTACTAACTCTCTATAACACTATGTCAAAGCTCTTCGTGACAGCTGGGACCGAATACCTATAGTCAAAGAGCTCAGTTATTTACATAGAGGCACATTTCCTATGGGCACTCTGAAGACAAACTTTCTGTGACCCAAATTGCCGTTTGGCGGCGTGGCAGTCGTCGCGCTGTGACAGTTGTCTCTACGAGAGCAAAAGAGACGAACATTCCTCCTGTGTATCGTAACTACGAGAGGAAGAGACACGGAGAACGACGCCAGCGCCGCCAACGGCGCCAACTACGAACTAAACTGGAGACAGTTCCCTCTTGGAATCGGCACACGAAATCCTTAAGGACTGCGCTTCTATGTAAATCTGCATTCATTGCTATAGTGCTCTCCGAGGCACAGGACAAGCGATTAAGCACAAATATTAGAAATAGTAGCGGTTCGTGTCGTGGTTTTGAACCCGATACCCTCTTCGTAGCAGTTTGGTATCTCCTAAGCTATCACCGCATGTCTTTGCTCAGTAGCTAGAGCCACAGTATATACTTGCAGCAACGTGTACGCTTTGGGTAAGGACCTTGTAAGATATAATGTTAGCAATCACAACACTGCCAAATATTACCTGTGTTTACGCCGCGCGCCGCTTATAAAACTTGAATGTCATTACCTACCTGAAACAATGACATTTTATTAAACACTTATTTATGGTAAATTAAAAATATAAAGTCAAATACAAACAGGTATAGATGTAGGCACTTTTTATTTCTATGAAAGTACCTACACTTTGTTACAGCTATTTATAGGTAGGAATACTATATAGTTAATTATATATATTTAAATTATATCTAAATACATAAATGATGCAACAATGCGAATTACGCCACTAATTAACACTGTAGCTTATTTTAATGTGAAATTATTACAATCAAAATATAGATTTTCCCGCAATTTCTAGCATTTCAGTAAATTTATAGAAGCCTTCAAGTTGTAAAACTATAACTGAACAATGTAATACTGAACTAAGAAGTAAATGCAATAAAGAACCTCGTTAAATTGTACACTACCTAATGAGCATAGTCATTACAAGTAATGCCCCATCCTAAGTCTCCCTATGAGCAAATATCATAGATACTATGCATAAACTACTTTTTACTACCGGACCTTTTATAATTACCTAGAGGACGCCAGCGGCTACGCCTGCACATTTTTTTTATTTATTGGTTTTGACCGATCCCGTGGGTATTTCGAGAAATCCCTTCTTAGTGCACCCCTACGGTCCCCAAGGAACATACATGCCAAATTTCAGCTTCCTGCGCCCAATAGTTTTGGCTGTTGCGTGTCTGTCAGTCAGTCAGTAACGCAAGGATTTTATATATTAAGATTATTCAATGAATTCCTTTGGGATCCATCCTTCTTTATAGTACTTATTTCTCAAATCTTATTATATAAAATCCTTGCGTTACTGACTGACTGACAGACACGCTACAGCCGAAACTATTGGGCACAGCTGAAATTTGGCATGTATGTTCCTTGGGGACCGTAGAGGTGCACTAAGAAGGGATTTCCCGAAATTCCCACGAGATCGGCCAAAACGGGTAAATTAAAAAAAAATGCAGGCGTAGCTACCGGCGTCCTCTAGTATAAAATAAAATTTAATAACTCTATTATTTTTGCAACTATTGAATTTACAATGCATTCATTATTTTCTTGCTTTCAAACATTCTAACCTTAGGGACTTTTCATATAATATTACAAGAAAATAAAATTGAACTTCAGATGCTATTGGGCTTGTTTCTATTTTTACTTGAATTTGATTATTATTATGAGTTAGTTACATAAACTTTAAAGTAATAACGAAAGTAGTTATTTGTTTTCACTAAGGTTTAAAATATATCATCACTCACGGCCTTTTTTGGCGCGTCGTCGCGATGGACAACTTTATAGGGTCCCCCTCAACCATTCTAATTCAAGTTCACCTCAAGGAAGAGTTCATTTGTTGAGTTTTTCTGTTGGTGGGATTATGTACGACTACCGAAATAAGTCCGCCCTAAGCATTAGAAACCACCGCACCGTCTCCTCAACCTTCCTTAGCAGCGAAGTCTCGCGAATCTACCGCAGTGAAGTAATACCTTCGTTACCCCGGACTTACGCTCCAATTACATTACATACATACATACATAGTCTCACGCCTATATACCCGAAGAGGTAGGCAGAGTATATTACTACACCCACTTTTCGCCAGTTTATTTTGGTCCCACGTAATATAGGGCAAGCCTATTGCCGTACCGGGCACATTACCAGACTCCGTGCTACTACTGAGAATTTCCTAACGGAAAAACCCAATAACACTTTGGCCGATCCGGGGATCGAACCCGAGACCTCCCAATCTCACGCGCACATTTATGCCGCGAGACCATCGTTGGTCTCGCGGCATAAATGAGCGCGTCAATTGCATTAACCTAGGATATTTTCAAATCCCAATCGAACCTACTTTAGAAGCTATTTTCATTGAACCTAATTTTCAATTTCGTACATTTAACCTCACCGCTCATATCTGCGTCACAGATCGCCTTAAAGTCATTATTTGAATTAAGAATTTCGAAGTCGACGAATTTAATTTGACTAAACAACTGGCCTGTTTTATTTTATTTTGCTTTTTTAAATAAAATGTGCTGAAAGGGGTGTTCTAATAATAAAAAGTTTGATGAATAGTGCTTTTTGAATTCCATTTTTAAATAATAGGTTTAATCCAACAGTTTGATAAGGTTGGATTTGATTTAAGTTTGATAGGAGTTGGTTGAAAACGTTTATTACTCTTTCACGGCCAAACTGCAAAACATATTTCCATGAAACTTTGCAGTTATATAGATTAAAAGTACATTAAAATAGCACATGGGCTACCTTTCAACACGCGTGCAGCGCGCAGAAACTAATATAACCAATTGTCATTACTTACACTACATGTGCTCCATTATTTAATCCAGATATATTTTTTGTGTAAACTAAAAAAGTAACTAAACAGGCATTTAAACTCAAAAAAACGCAACAATTTACCATACAAATATATAATG
This sequence comes from Euclidia mi, assembly GCA_944739405.2. Lineage (NCBI taxonomy): Eukaryota > Metazoa > Arthropoda > Insecta > Lepidoptera > Erebidae > Euclidia > Euclidia mi. Next base: position 32,199,646 of record OX123192.2, read on the forward strand.
TTTGGTTACATTATCTTAGCAGCGAGTAATAAATGACATCGTGGTAATTTCTCGGAAGGTTTCCTTTAAGGGTGGCAGAAAAAAACGTGATTCAACTTCATTTTGACGACAATTTAATCTACATCGACCGAAACATCACATGGGAAGGGGTTTGCATACATCGTTAGTGGTCAAATTGTTTAACAAAATCGTTGGGCGCGTCAACTTGAAGTTTTTAAGGTAATAGGATACAGCCATGCAATGCAATTTATATCCTTTATTTCTTTGTTGAAAATAAGGCAGAGGTTACCATTTAAATTACTGTGCGATCTATCACAATTTACTTCCGCCATTGGTGCTTTACCGTTCACAAACCTACAAGACTGCCTCTGTGGTCCAGTGGATAGCGTATGGGACTGATAATCGGATATCCCGGGTTCGATTCCCGGGTCGGACAAAAGTGTTACTGGGTTTTTCCGAATACTCAGTAGCAGCCCGGAGTCTAGTGATAAGCCCGGTAACGGCAATAGGCTCGCCTCCTATTATATATACGCGGGATCTAAAAATTCATGGCGAAATGTGGGTGTGATATTTACACCTCTGCTTACCCCTTCGGGGATACATGCATGAGACTATAATATACAAGACTTTCGTCTTGGAGCCCAGTCTTCGCTTTCTGGGCTATCCAGATCTGATGGAATTCTTGTTATCCACAGAGTGACTGCCGTCAAACCTACGAATCGTAGATTGTGTGTCGATATTATTCTCTGAAGAAATTTTCTCGCCCGAGTTAGTCAATTTACACTGCGACTGAAAAGGCTCTACTATCGCAACATAGAAAATACACACTAACATCAGTGCAATCTATTTAAGAATACGCTGAAACCTCCCTACAGCAAGTGCCCAAATAACTACAAACATAAAAAATCCAAAATGATTCAAACCGAACATGTTCATTTCAAACAAAATTCATCGGAACACGGGTTTCCTTTGCTTTATGTTCGCCAACGAGACCACCCCTTTATATTTGTTCTGTTGGATTTAGCAAAACGTCGGGAATCCTTGGAATAATTTATATTTTTCAAGAGCTTAACAGCTTGACTTTTGCTGATATTGTTTTGGATCGAGAAACTTCTGGATAAAGGAACTAAGTCACCCTTCGCGTTGCACTCCTAATCCTGTCCTTACAAATATTACGAATGCCTTTGAATTTGTAGGCAAAAAAACTTTTTCGTGACAAAGTAAAATATTCATGAAAAACAGTGGCGTTTTTTGCCCGAAGTTGCTGAAGTAGAGACCGTTTTGCTGATGAGAAATATTGCAACAGCTTTAGAATAATATATATAATACAGTATATTATATACTATAATACAATATAGTCAAATTGACTAAGACTAAAAACAATACTAAAAAGGAGAAAATAGTAATTATATCGTAAAAAAAACCTCGCCTGCTACAGTCATCGTCTACATATTTAAGAATACGTCACCTTTTTTTACGATAACATTTAGTAGGTATTAATTTTACTAATTCAATTCGGAATATTCAAATATCGTAATAATCCACCAAACCGCCCAAACATACACATATTTATAAAAGATAAACTCCAGTAGCTTATACCGAAGTTATTAACCGAAAGTAATAATGTTATCGCCTTTATGGCAATTAATTGGCCAACGGAGCTCGCATTATGATCTTAAATTATATTTAACACGTTGGCAACACTATGCGGTACAGTTACTGACATAAGTAGATAATCGTATAATCTCATTATAAAACAAGGATCCAATATAAGCCAGGGTTAGGGCTAGATTTGCATTATTTTAGCCCATCGATCGAATTTGCATAAAATACAGTATTTGAAATCTCAATTATGTATTCATGTTAAAAATAAAGTTAAAATGCCTTTTATAATATTATTTGCTCCGATGTTTCAGCATGGGTTCCACGAGCCGTTAGTATACTTAGTCTATCACTCCATGTAAGGTTCACACATTTGAAAGGCTATTGCAGGTTTCATTACAGGTCATGGTCATAACTCTGCATCGTCTATCTTCATATTTAACTTTCAGTAGTGAAACAGGATGTCTGAAATTTGATATGATAGGCTATATGATGAAAAACAGGGATTTTTACTACCATGGGTCTAAACCAAATTCTATAGCTATAATATTTATTATTATAGGCAAATGTTTATACTTCACGCGCCCTAAATTTTAACTCCTTTTTATCCTCTTGGGGTGTTATTTTTAATAATTCCTCTTTAGTCGATACTTGTGTATATACAGAACTAACCGGTCTAATTTCATGTTTCTTCCTTCAGTAATAGACTTTGCGGTGATGAGTCTATTTCTTATTTAAATTCTAACAAAAAAAATCAGGCAAACTGTCCTATAGGGTTACAATGTTACATTTATGTCCTACAGTGTTACATTTATTTATTCATAGGACACTTAAATTATTATAAATGAAATATGATGAATAATTCCTTTGCGCTATTTTCCCCTCTTGTTAAGTACCTACCCACGAACGTATGTACCCTGTAAGACACTGCCAACAAGATTTTTTATAAACCTGTACTATATGTCCGACTGTACTCGATAATGAAGTCGCGCCTTGTATGAAGCGGTTTCGTTTAACAACGGCGACATAGGCTTTTAATCAAATATGAAATTCGGAGGTGATATCAGAATATGCCTGTAAAGCCCCAAGAGGATAGGCATCGGTAGTTTAACACAACTACTGGATGAATGAAAATGCCGGCAGGCTTTCTTTCATAATAATTATGTTCTGCTTCGCTTTCTTTAGGCTTGCGTTGGACAGAGACAGGGATATGTCTTGGCGTTACTTCTCAAAAAATTGGGCATAAAATATCCCAAGACACGGACAACACTCATTCTATGGGATACCTACTGCACCGTTTTCTATTGTCCTGCAACATAGTAATCGTCCTAGCTAGGGTTATCCCAGTTGAATCTGTTTAATCATTTGTTTAGGACATCGAAGTCCGCTTATTCGTACAACCAGATAATGACAGACTATCTCAGCCGGGATTGAATACTTATAGTGCTCTCCGAGGCTGGGGATGGTAATTAACAATTCATCATTGTCTTGCCCTGGTCCCAATTTATTTGGGGTCGGCGCAGTATGTCCTTCGCTTCCATACTTCTCTGTCACCAGTCATCCGATCGTTTACCCCTTTCTCTTTCATATCCATCCTCACACAGTCCATCCATCTCTTCCTTGGCCGTCCTCTCCCTTTTCGTCCTTCTACATGCATATCCATCACTTTTTTACCTACATACATCTCATCTCTCCGCATAACATGTCCATACCAGGCCAATCGACTCCCTTTCACCTTTTCAGCTATGGGCGCCACTTTCATACTACCTCTAACGTAATCATTCCTAATTCTGTCCATTCTTGTCACTCCACACATCCATCGTAACATTCTCATCTCGGCCACATGCAATCGTTTCTCATCCATCTTCTTTGTAGCCCAACACTCAGCTCCATACAGTACGACAGGCCTTATAACCGATTTATACATACGGCCCTTTAATTTCACAGGCATTTTGTGGTCGCATATTGTGCCTGAGACCTGTCGCCAATTTCATCCATCCTGCGTTGATTCTTTGCCTAACATCCCGATCAATTTCGCCGTCATCTTGCAGGAGTGAACCTAGGTAGCGGAAATCGGAGCATACTGGTAGAGGTGTACCGCTGAGTGTAACCGGTATAGGACTGGAGAGACCGCCAAAGTCACAGAACATATATTCCGTTTTGGTTCTGCTTATTCTCAAGCCTACATTCTCCAATCTCTGCCGCCACTCCTCCAGCTTGCTCTGCACCTTCTGTCCACTCTCTTCTACCAGAACGATGTCGTCGGCAAACAACATGCACCAGGGTGCCTCTTCCTGTATGTCCGATGATATAGCATCCATAATTAACAGGAAGAGGTAGGGGCTAAGGGCCGACCCTTGGTGCAAGCCTACGGCCACATCGAATCTGGCTGTGATACCAGCTGCGGACCGGACCTGCGTTCGGCATTCAGCGTACATGGCTTGAATCAACGTCAGGTATTTCCCAGGCACTCCTTTCTTCTTCAGGGCCCACCACAAGACTTCACGGGGCACTCGATCATATGCCTTTTCAAGGTCGACGAACACCATGTGCAAGTTTTTATGTGCCTCCCTGTATTTTTCGCATATTCGGCGAAGAGCGAAAATGGCATCCACCGTACCTCGACCAGGCATAAAACCGAATTGGTTTCGTGAAATCTCACTCTCGTCACGCAGGCGTCGCTCAATTACTCTCTCCCATACTTTCATAGTATGTGGCATTAACTTTATTCCCCGATAATTGTTGCACTCTTGGATATCACCCTTATTTTTAAAAATGGGCACCAGGTAACTGTTGCACCATTCCTCGGGTATGGTCTCCTCGTGCAACAGCTTATTGAAGAATAAAGTCAGCCACGCCCATCCATCATCTCCTAACGCTTTCCATGCTTCTACTGGTATTCCATCTGGTCCTAACGATTTTCCATTCTTCATTCCACTAACAGCCTTTTTTACCTCGTCCTTATTTATTTCCTTCACTAACCCAATATTCATCACCTCATTCTCAAGTTTTCCGCTCCAATCGTTCTCCTCATTCATTAACTTTTTAAAGTATGTCCTCCATCGTTCTTTTATTCTATCTTCGTCCATAAGAATCGCTCTTGTTTCGTCTTTCATGCACTTAATATGGGATACATCCTTCGCCTTTCTCTCTCTAGCTTTAGCCATGCTGTATAAGTATTTATGACCCTCGGGTTTTTCAAGTAACCCGTACAACTTGTCTAGGGCTTTGGATCTAGCAATGGCTACGGCCTTTTTGGCTCTCTTTTTACATTCGTCATATTCTTCCTTCTTATTTTCTTCTAAAGATTCATTTCCTCCTTTCATCAGCTGCCATTCCTTAAACCTTGCTTTCTTTTCCTTAAGTGCATTCTGTACCTCTTTTGTCCACCACCACGTGTCCTTATCTTTCATACGCTTCCCTTTCGACTCTCCTAAAACATCCTTTGCTACACCCTTAATACATTCACTCATCTCTTCCCAACACTCATTGACACTAATATCATTCATATCGCCCATTCCTAACATTTTACCTACCACTCCATCTCTGAATTTTTCTACACATTCATTCTTCTCTAACATATGCCATCTTATTTTTGGAGTCAGTTGCTGCTTGGTTCTTTTAAAGCTTATTTGAATCTTAAGTTCGACCATCAGGAGCCTGTGCTGCGAGACTAAATCTTCTCCTGGTACTACTTTACAGTTTTTGACCCAGTTGAGTCGATTACGTCTTATTAAGAAATAATCGATCTGGGTCATATGGTGGCCGCTGTTATACGTGATCAGATGTTGCTCTTTTTTTTCGAACCAAGTATTTGCAACTGCTAGGTCAAAAGCGGCAGCAGCTTGAAGAATTGCTTCTCCCTCACAATTTCGGCTGCCGAGTCCCCAACCTCCATGTACTCTTTCATACTCTTCATTTGTTCGTCCCACATGTCCATTAAAATCACCTCCCACAATAATCTCTTCATTCTCCGGTATATTCGTCATCATGCTATCGAAATCCATCCAAAACTTCTCTTTCTCACAATCATCACAGCCTATCTGAGGGGCATACACACTTATCACATTCAGAATAATACCTTGCAACATCACTTTCACAGCAATCAATCTGTCATTAACGCTATTTACACTTGTCACGCTATCTTTCAGATTTTCGTCTAACACAATCCCCACTCCATTTCTTTTGCCATCACTTCCACAATAATAAAACTTGTATCCTTCACCGATCTCCCCAGCTTTCGTACCTTTCCATCTTGTTTCCTGCAAACATGCCACATTTATTCGTCTTCTCTTCAAAACACTAGCTAACTCTCTAGCTCTTCCAGTCATCGTACCTACGTTCCAACTTGCATACCTCACCTTTACATCACAGGCTTGCTTCTTATGTTGCACTCGCCCGGAGTAGTGCAACAACCCTTGCATATTTCTCGCAGGTGCCGGGTGCTGCCCCTGCGCGTCGCCTGCGGGGAACGCCCTAATCCTATCGCACTCATGTACATACTTGGCCATACTGCAAAAGGTTTTGGCATGAATTTTACCAGCCGGCCGCCTGCCTGACGCCAACCCTCCTTGGGAATGTTGTCGTTATAGAGGAAGGTGATAGGAGATACGGGGTAAATGGATAGGATGGAATGACAAGGAAGAAGGGGGTTGTAGGTTGGGGTACTGTAATCACTGGACGGATATAGGGTAGTGACTACAGTAGCTCGGAGAGCCAGGAGCGCGTACCCGAAGCCCTGTCTAATGGTCGGACAGACCCACAGACATAAGCACCCCTAACCACAAATATTCGAAATAGCAACGGTTGGCGCCGTGGTTTTGAACTCGATATCCTCTGAGCAGCAGTCTATCGGTATCACCTAGGCTTTCGCTGCCAGTCATTTCTCCGTAGCATGAACCACAGAATTTACTTACAGCAACGTGTATGCTTTAGGTAGGGACCTCATAAAGTATGGTTTTCGTAATCGCAATACTTCAAAATATTACCTATACCTACCTATTTACGCCGCGCGACGGCGTTATAAAAGTCGAATATCATTACCTGAAACAATGAAATTTTATTAAATGCAAAAGATTGTGTGAAATCTGGTACCCGCTCCAATAGTGATGTGTGATATATCATTGAAAAGGTATTATCTTTTAGAATATAAAACAGAAGCCTACAAGTTGTAAAACTATAACTGAACATTGTAATACTGAACTAAGAAGTCAATGCAATAAAGAACCTCGTTAAATTGTACACTTCCTAATGAGCATAGTCATTATAATGATTGCCCCATTCTAAGTCTCCCTATTAGCGAATATCATACATACTTTGCATAAACTACTTTTTGCTACCAGACCTTTTATAATAAATTATTCCTTGAATTCCTTTGAGACCCATCCTTCTTATAGTACTTATTTCTCAAACATAAAATACAATTTGTCTCCATTATTTTTGCAACTATTGAATTTACAATGCATTCATTATTTTCTTGCTTTCGAACATTCTTCTAACCTTAGGGACTTTTCAAATAATTTTACAAGAAAATAAAATTGAACTTCAAATGCTATTGGGCTTGTTTCTATTTTTACTTAAATTTAATATTCTTATGAGTTAGTTACATAAGCTTTTAAGTAATAAAATAACTAAAGTAGTTAGTTGTTTTCCCTTTGGTTTAAAATATATAATTACTAACGGCATTTTTTTGGCGTCGTCGCGATGGACAACTTTATAGGGTCTCCCTCAACCATTCTAAGTCAAGTTCACCTCAAGTAAGAGTTTATTTGTTGATTTGTTCTGTTGGCGGGATTATGTACGACTACTGAAATAAGTCCGGCCTAAGCATTAGAAACCACCGCACCCCAGTCTCCTCAACCTTGCTTAGCAGCGAAGTCTCGCGAATCTCATCAGTGAAATATTGCTTTCGTTACCCTGGCCTTACACTCCAATTGATTTAACCTAGGATATTTTCTAATCCCAATCGAACCTACTTTAGAAGCTATTTTCATTGAACCTAATTTTCAATTTCGTACATTTAACCTCACCGCTCATATCTGCGTCGCAGATCACATCATGAATACCGAACTACCATGTGATAATGTCCCAATAATTACAAATTGTCACCACGTATCGCCATTATGACGAATACTATAATACCTCAGGCTCTCTCAGTAATCAGTGTGTCACACTAAAAACCATCAGTCAAATGACACTAATCATTCCAACCAGAATCTGTGTGTCCATAAATCTACATTAAAATTAGGTACCCGACAGAATATTTGCATGATTGCTCGCACTAATCAGTCGGCTTTGACATTATTCGGACATTACGCCACTCTAGTAAATAGAGCCTAACTTGAATTTGAAATGATACGCGATTTACGAAGCAAATGCTCTAATGAGTAGGTCTAAAATTTTAACGATTGGAACAGAATGATGCAGTTCAAACTTAATCACATAGCACGGTGGAGTATTTATGTAATCAAACCATTCTGGGATTGAACTCCGCTTAATTATGACTTATGGGTAAGGTTATTATGAATGCACGGTTGGCGTAGTGGTTTAAGCGGTCGCCTCGCCACTTGTCACCGCATCGAGTGCTGTGGGTTCGATTCCCTCACGAAACATAATTTGTATGCTAAATAAATTGTTATTTTGATGTCTGCATGTTCATTGTGTCAGTTAATTGCATGTTTGTAAAGTCCGCTGCGACACAGAATACATTCCTATATCGGGAGTTGTATTTAAAAAAGAAATGACGTTTACCTACATCAGTACCTACTTTGACTGTTTCTTTAGACAGGTACAGGAAGCATATTGTAAGGCCATATTTGACTTTAGCTGCTTATTCACCTCTGTTCATTTGAAACCGATGGCGTCGGATGCTGTTTAGTGGGTGTTTGATTCACAAATCAGTGGACGAGTTGTCACAGAACTAAGTATTCAGGTCAGTTTTACCTCTCCCCAGATTTACTGATAGAAAAATACTGGCCACCTTTACATTAAACGTCCTTTCTCTGATTTTATAAAGCATGCAAGAGAAGACGTCGAACAAACACCGCATTAGTGCCGGCTGTGCCAACACGTTCGCGTAATAAAATATATATTACGATCTGACACTACACAGTTTATGAGAAAAATGAATATTTAATGTTTATTCCATACAACATCCTGAATGTGCGTTTAAAATCTATAGCAATACCATAAGGCGTATAATTTGTTTAGAACTCACAAAAATATCGTAAACACAATTCAACTAGTCTCATCTACAAAGTCTGTTTATACTTGTTTACACTATAAATATATAAATGCGTATGCAAAATGTTTCTTACATATTTCAGATTACATATTATAAAACAAAGTCACCCGTCGCATCTATGCCAACTGTCTGTCGCATGCAGTTGCATGCGGGTCATAAGACGCAGTGATTCACAAATATAATTCGTCACAACACTAGGTATATAGCATACGAATGAAGCCGCAAACAGAACCCAGTTCAAACAAGGTAAACACTCAAATCTTTCCACCAAGAATTCCTTCATAAACAAATAAAACCAAATTATTTATTCATAACTTTATACATCAGATTTTCGACTGTCGTCAGATAATTTAATGTCAGTATTTATTACGGGCTGTCGGTCAAACTATTTATATAGTGTAGGCTACACAGCGATTAAGGCCCAATCATGGGCAGGATGAGATATATTACACATCTTCTCGTGTTAATTTAGACAGAAATGGGACAGTAGTGTTGTCACGACGGCTTTGTTTATGTATGTTTTTGGCAACCTAAAATTTATTGCGCGTCTTCTCTCAGGCATACATAATACTTGATGAAAAATCAGCATCGTTCTATTTTTGCCATGCCGTTGCCGATAAGCTTGCGTTAAAGAATTTTATGGTAAGGTTATTGAATGGCAACTTGAGAGAACGTAAAATCATATTGGTGCCGGCTAATCATTTGTAATTAAGTTTACGGTAGGTATTTAAAGGTACTAACATATTGTAGCGCATTAGTACTATTGGTAGACTATTATCACAGAATAGTCCAACAATTATATACATGGAATCCATCATGTAAAATGTTGTACTTGGTGTAACAAAACCACAAACCAATTAATTGTAGTGATATTTTTGGATTTATCAATCACATTTTTGGTATGTAGCGATGTAATTGTGCAGCTATATATAAAGGACAATGGCAGATCTCCATCCATCGAAATGTCTAAAATTAAATTGAAGCGCACAGTAATAAAAAATATTTCAAAAAATTCGGCGTAAGTAACAGAGTCTATAAATGATTCTATTTTCACTCGGGAAACCCGGAAAAACAAGATATCGATGTTTTAGTTTTTAGTTAAGAATGAACAATGTAGGTACATTTGAATTATCAAATGAAATTATGTCAGATTGACATCAAAACATGGAAGTATTCTGTAGCATCTAACTGTCACAGCCAAAGACAAAAGCAGAGCTGCACATTTTAAATCGATTTTATGTGAAATCGATACAACATTAAAACGATGCTGTGACGTTTTTATTTGATTTAAAAGTTGTTTTGCTTCAAAAATTATTAGCTTATTGATATAATGTTAATTAAAGATTTAATAACTGCATTTTAATAATTATATTTTAATAATCGATACGGATCAATAGCACTCACGTCTATTCCTGTCACACCATTGTCTATGGCAACAATCAAATAATAAATTAGGTACCTAGTTCGTAATCAATTGGAATGCTTTTTATCGTCATAATATACTCCAGCTTTAACGAGACAAAGTGAAAATATTAAAAATCGTAGAAAAAAAAACAATTTGTTTTGTTCATATGAAGTTTAAGGTCGCCACAATAAACCCAGACCGAATTCTGCCATTGTCCTTTATGGTTGCTAAATAAATAATTATAATATTCATGAATTTATAGTATTAATTAATTCTACCAAATTGTTCTAATATTCTGTCACGTAATAAATAATAATTATGTTTATCATTTTATCGTAACGGGTTTGAATCTTGTAATTATTATACCGTACTGAACACTTTCCCGGGATTTTGAGTAGGTACGTTTCGTTTCCCAAGACTATAGCTACCAACGCGACGACCACCGTATAGCCGCCGTATAAAGCCACAAACGTGTGAAATTATAGTCCTTTGAGTTAAACTTGATGTAAATCTTGCAAACTGGCCTGAGTAGCTGGCTATAAGGAACTTACAGAACTACTGAAGCTGCTAGAATGTTTCAGCTTACTAAGTAATATTATATTGGAGACATACTTAAGTTAAATGTAGACACCTATAATATAGTATAGCTCTTAGCTATACCTGAAATCAAAATTGCTGATAATTATGGTTGACTACCGTTTGCCCATGGCATGGGTAAAAGCTATCGCGACGAAAGCGCCTAATGTGTTTAGGGTTCAATGTCGAGTTTTCTGTCTCATCCCAAATAAATTATTTGCTTTGTGTAAATAATTATTTGTTTTTAGTCTTACGACACGGAATGAAATGTGTTAGGTAAGCTTTGTATTCTTAATCCATCATCACACAAGGATGATAAGGATCACATATAGTGTTATCCTGTGTAAGACAACACTTTGTGGGTTACACTCATAACGCTAAAGGTGACGTTAACGGGCGAGGCAGCCTCTCAAACCACAGACTAATATTTTGCTGTTTTCACGTTCTATCGTTCCCGCTTATTACCATTCATACAATTGTAGCATGCTATTCATTTAATTAATTTTAAATTTTCTTTGAATGTAGTAATAGTGATGTGCAAGTTTAATCGCCTTTAACCAGGCCATATTTTCTATGGACAGTCTCAATTTTGTTATAGGAACAACAATGTATTTCAAAGTATAATTATTATTTGCATTATCTACAATTAATAAGAGCCAAAGCATACACATTATCGTGAAAGCGTGGCAAAGCATCCATCCATTAGGTGATACGGTAGTGGGAAGGAGATTGGGATTAGTTTATATACCTATATACAATTCTTGCGCTAGGTACTGACTGACTGACAGACAACGCACAGCCGAAACTATTGGGCGCAAGAAGCTGAAATTTGGCTTGTATGTTCCTTGAGGAGCGTAGGGACTCAAAGGGTGTTACCGAAATGCCCTCGTGAGCGGAAATATATGTTAAATTAAAAAAAAATGTGCAAGCTCCATCAAAACATCCATCGTCATAACCTTTCACTTTTATAATTTTTTTTTTCGAGAGGAAACCTTCTAAAAACGCTGCCGTTCTCCTAGGGGGAAGGCCGAAGTGTGTGGGATTTTACCGCACTAAAACCACCTCGGTGGCCATCTTCTACACAATAGAGAGAGGGCTCCGGGAATGGGTTATGCTACCGGAGTTCCTCCTGTGCTACGCCGTTAAGGCACATCACGGTGTGAAATGAACACACACGGTGGCACGGGACCACTACGTACCACTGTCGTCTCAAAAGCCATTATTTAGCGCCCAAAACCCCTATTTTGAGACGCTAACGACTTCAGAGGTCCCTCTGCACAGCACGAGAAAGAACTGGCTGAGGGTATATATAAACTAGGTGTCGGAGCGATTGCCCGCTCGGCGTCTCCTTCTTCGAGAAGGATCGGCTCTTTCTCGATCCTGATCAGCAGCCTCCTTCTGTGTCATTACAGCCTCACAGAAAAAAACTACTTCTTTCCAATTATCTCTCGCCTCCAGCATAAACGATACTACTGATGGCAGAGAGAGGTTTTGTCCGATCCGTTCAAGTAGAACCCGCCGCTGAGAGTCCCAAGCGGGACACTTTTCTAAGGTATGTTGCGCTGTATCCTGCTTATCACCACAATGCTTACAATTCGCCAAGGTCTCGCGGCCGACCTTAATCAGGTATTCTCCGAAACAACCATGCCCAGTAAATATCTGCGTGAGTCGGAAAGTGACGCGTTCACTCCTATTCAACCAGGCTTCAAAACATGGCAGTATGGCTTCGACTACTCGCTTATGTGCATACTGCGGCTCTGATAGACGCTCGCGCTACAAACCGAGCGCTGCTCGTCGCTCTTGCTGCTTCAGGCTTTCCAAGGAATCATCGAGCTCTTCCTCGCCATTCTGTCGAGTAGTGCGGCACCGATCATAAAACCTCGCATCCATGTCCGCTAAAATGTCTAACGGTGGAAAGCTTGCTAGGAGAGTTGCAGCCTCAAAAGATATAGTACGGTAGCCTCGTGCAATACGTATGGCCACCTTACGCTGCAAGCTATTTAGTTTTAATCTAATTCGCTGGACACTTGACAGTCTTTTCGACCATATTGGCGCTCCATAAAGGGCCATCGATCGTACAACCCCTGCATATAGGCGACGAACTTCTTCCCGCGGTCCCCCGAGATTGGGTAGTAGTCTATGTAAGGCACCCATTGTTTTTTCTATCCGAGGAACAAGGCACCTGAAATGCTGTTCGAAGCCCCAACGGCTATCTAATATTAGGCCAATGTACTTCATTTGCTGACCTATCTCAATTTGCACATCGCCCACGCAGACCGACGAGCTAGGTGGTTGTCTTCCACGTGGCATTTTGTGAAACCACATTGCCTCGGTCTTGTGCGGTGCTATCTCCAGGCCCAGGGCGCGGATTCTGGTCACGACTCTTGCTACCCCAAGCTCGGCAAGACGAATGGTCCCGTCAAAGGTTGCCCCACCGGCAATGATCAAGGTGTCATCTGCATAGCATACGACATTAACTCCCTCAGGTAGTTCTACCCGTAGGACTCTGTCGTATGCAAGGTTCCACAAAAAAGGACCCATTACTGAGCCCTGCGGTACCCCACATGAAGTCAGTCTCTGATATACCCTGCCATCCATACCCACATAGCGTATATACCTGTCGCGAAGATAGGCCCCAACTATGCCCTGCAAGTAAGGAGGCACCTCATGATAAATTAGGGCTTCCTTGATCGCGTCCCAGGGTAAAGAGTTAAAGGCATGAACGATATCTAAACTTACCGCCAGTGCCACCCCTCCCTGTGATACGACCTGATCTGAAAGCGAGCGAACACAAAGTATTGCATCTATAGTTGAACGCCGCTGCCGAAAGCCGTATTGGCTATCGGCTAAATCAGGACCTACGTGCATCAGATGCCTCACAAGACGAGCGGCGATAATTCGCTCAAAAAGCTTAGATGCTTCGTCGAGCAGACATATGGGTCGGTATGCTGATGGAGATTATGACGCCCTTCCTTCCTTCTTCAAAAGAACCAAGCTTGCTTCCTTCCATCTTGTAGGAAACATACTCTCACGGAAACAGTTGTTAAAAAGTCGCCTCAAGCGGTCACCTAAAGCATCCAGAGCCAATGCCCACACTTGACCAGGAATACCATCAGGTCCTGGCGCAGTGTTACAAGCTTTCATACGCCTAATAGCAAACGCCAGCTCACCTTCTGTCACTCCAAGTTCTTCAGACCAGTCTGACGAAATGGGGGATATCAAAGGGCGTGTTAACAATACTACCCTATAATCCTGGTTCCAAGGTTTCTGTTAACGGTGGCACCCACGGCCTAAGCTTTCCCATAACAATCTTATAGGGTCGTCCCCAAGGGTTTCTATCCAGATCCTCTAGAAGCTCGTTCCAGGACCGAGACTTTGCAACAGTGATAGCATTGTGTAGTTCCTCCCGAGCCACTTTATAATTTTCATAAGCTCTGGCTATCTCCTCAGCTGTAGAACGACGTCTGCTTCGAGTTCGTGTGTATTGACGGCGAGATCTCAGACAGATCACACGTAACTGCGCGATTTCTTCTGATCACCAATAAACTTTTGGGTACTGGGTGTATTTGATCCTCGGCATCGCAAAGTCACAAATTGACGTCATCGTGTCCCGGAACCAATTAGCTTCCTCTTCAGGATCGATATTTTCAGTATTCATATTCTCTGTCCACGCTGCAACGTAAGCAGCTGCAACAAGTAAATCCTTGTCGAGCTTTCTCAGAACCCATCGACGTGGTTGTGAGTCAGAACCCAAATGGCTTACACCTACGGGAGTTTGGTTTTCGATGTTAGAAACAATGTGACGATGGTCAGACAACGTGACTATCTCCTCTGCCACTCTCCAACATGACACCATACGCATAAGAGAAGGCGTCGCCCATGTCAAGTCAACAACTGATTCTCCTTGCCATCGAACACACGTAGGAACCGAACCATGATTTAAGAGTCCAAGGTTGAGTGACGCCGCCCAGGCTTGTAATGACTCGCCCCTGGGTCTGTCTCGCGTACAGCCCCACAGTCTTGAATGGGCATTAAAATCACCTAGGACTGGTACCGGACGAGGGAAACAATTAGAACGTAAACAGTTTGCCAAACCGTCTAAATATCGCTCGAAATCAGACAGGGATACATTAAGTGAGATGTAGCAGCCCACTACTGCTAGAAGACCCCACTCAACGCCCACAAATCCCAATCCACTGACTAAAAGGGAGCATGCAGGTCCACTACTCCAATAAATGACAACAGACCGATCGATGTCTCCAAACCAACGAGGGTGGTCCGGGATAAAGTAAGGCTCAGCCACCACAGCTATGGCAATTGACCGCTCCGCAACGGACTGCAGTAACAGGTTCTGCGCATTGCGGCAGTGGTTCAGATTGCCTTGTAACTCTTTTAGGGCTGGGAAGGTGTCGTTTCCATCACTTCCGGCTGGGTACCAGCCGCAGTTTCCGGGGCAAGAGGGGCCTGTTTCCTCTTTCTTTTATTTGCCTTCGGAGTACATGTTTTACTCCCAAGCTTGTGGTCCGCAGGATAGCCAAAATCCGCACATAACGGACATCGGAAAGCTTGCGCAGAACGCTCCTTTACCTTGTGATCAGTCTCTCCACAGCCGAAACAACGGCCGCTCCGGTCATTTGCATTAAGGCATTGACTTTTGACGTGGCCAATCTCAAGGCAACGGAAGCACCGCATGGGCCGTGCTGCCAATACTTCTACGCGAACAGACATCCATCCCACGCAAATTCTGTTAGCGGACGACAACTTTTTTATCGCTGCCAATGGGCAACGGACCCAGACGGTTCCTAAAGAATTGGGTAAACGGCGGATTTCTCCCCTCTTTACATGTTCCAGAGAGCATCCACCTGTCTGAGCAATTGCCGCTGCTACTTCAGAAGGTAGAACTGAATCGTCAAGGTCCCTAACCCTGACTTCACCGGTTTTAATTGGACGAGCAATTCGAACGTCCATGTCAGAAAGAACTTCTCGCATTCGACGAGCTAGTTTATCTGCTTTTGCGCTGCTGTCAGCTCCAGATATTTCCAGCATCAAACCACCATTGGTGGCTTTTTTCAGCTTAACATGACCAAGGAGCCCAAAGTCGTCAAGCTCAATGTGCTGCTTAACTGTCGCCATTGCAGCCGCTAGAGTAGCTGTCGACCCCTCCGGCAAAGTTAACGTTATTGCCGCCGACTGAGGGACTCTGGGCAATTTGATAGGTTGCTTCCCTACTTTAGACTTCTGTGGACTAGAGATTGCTTTCTTAGTCTGAGAAGGAGAAATTTTAGTTTTTCTTCCGACAACAGTCTACCATTGCATTTGTGGTGCTGCAGCAGTTGATGCAGCCTGCTCTGGCACTGCCGGTAATTCTGGTAATTGACCAGAGCTCTTTATTTTCTTGCCACGCTTTTTTTTCTTAGCAAGTGGTTCAGTACTGCCAGATTTTGTCTGATGGTTCGTCAGTAACTCGCTCTGTGTTACGTTTGTACCAAGAGCAAGACGGACACTCTTTTCAGACAGCAGTCTGTCCTCAAATCCAGCAAATTTAGCGTTCATCATTGTACCTATTTTGAGCATGATAGAACGCTCAAACTCTTCGAGGACCCCTCCGTTCGCCAATTCTGTCACATTCGGGGTCAATACTTTATTGAGACTGTTGGGACCCGCCACAGGGTCACAACGCCTACGAAAAGAATTCATCTCTGAAGTTAGTTTCTCCATCTGCGTGGTGAGGTTCACAATTTGAGATCGCAGTTCTGCATTCTCAGCTTCCAATCTCACTACATTAGTCTCCATACCTGAACGCTGGGCCATCTCTGTCACTGCAGCTTGTACCGTTAGCGCTGCTACTTTGAGGTTATGAACGAAGCTCTTTTTAAGATTTCGAGATTGAGCTGCAACCTTTTCCACGATCTGTAAATTGTCTTTGATGCAAGAACTAAGCTCGGCAGTTAGTTGTCCCTGCATCTTTTTGGCTAGCGCTTCGGGTAACGGCAGTTTCTGTTCTGTCGAATTATCAGCTGAATAACCTACGGAATCGAGATTATCTTCATCTCCGCATTCACATGATACTCTACTTGTTGCCAATTTTTTTTTGTTGGCTCTGAGCGAGTCATCGCTCCCTGTCTTTTGCGTCCTTTTGCGGGTGCGGGTTCGCTTTGAAATAGACGACGTTTGGGAGATTAGTGACATCTGAGAGCCATCAGACTCAATGCTGTCGCTTAACATCTCGGTAGCGCCGGGAGTACGTGGGCGCACAAAATGTCCCTGGGCACTGGCTATCTTTGACATCATTTGGGTCTTAACACCAGATACACTCTCTATCACTTCTTTCTCGCAGGATAGTTGCGGAGTTTTGTCTTTGCTCCGAGAGTCGGAGTGTTGGTCTTTTCTTTGCAGTCCCCTTGTTATGGATGTGATAGGAATATCATTGAATGACTCCTCAATACGGGGTCGTGAGCCTCCTTGGCTCAGTATATTATTTGAGGGAATAAAAACGTCCGGAACGGACGGTAAGCGATGCGCGTCCCTCCCAGAATACGTGGGACAGACCGAACTCTGTTCGGTGAGGGATTCTCCAACTGCGGCGCAGTCGGTACCCTCCTGGGGTAGTTTCTTTTTACGATTCGCTTCCATTGATTTGCTGAACACAGCTTTGCCTTTTTATAGGGTAAGGCCCCCAGGGTTGGATTTTTTAAGGGGTTGTCTCCCCGCGGCCTATAAAGGCCTCCGGTCCTCTCAATGAAGATTACGGATCGGACCGACGGATAATCTGTATCAGACCGTGTTTTCTAGCCATAACTGGCTAGCAAACCCGTCGCTCCTCGTTTATCGCCTTCTTCTGTCTCAATAATTTAGTCGTCACGTTCGCATCCACAGTTGTTTCTGTTTGGAGAAACATAATAGGAGCGATATTGAACCCCATTGTGACTAAACCCAATCTAACTCAACTTCGCTCCTTGAAGACGACAAGAAATAAATAGCGAACCACCCAATTACTCGAATGGCTCGCTCTCCCCACGGCAGTTCTCTTTGAACTCCGTCTCGTATCCTTCTTCGTCCGGCCTCTCGCTTTGGACCTTTCCGGCATGAGTAGCTCTACCGGCATAGCTCCAAAGTTCATTGAGACACGCAAGCCCACCACGACGACAACGTGAGGATACACGGTGGGTCCACTTTTATACTTAACTAGAGGACGCCAGCAGCTACGCCTGCATTTTTTTAAATTTACCCATTTTGGCCGATCCCGTGGGAATTTCGGTAAATTCCTTCTTAGTGCTCCCCTACGGTCCCCAAGGAACATACATGCCAAATTTCAGCTTCCTGTGCCCATTAGTTTCGGCTGTAGCGTGTCTGTCAGTCAGTCAGTAACGCAAGGATTTTATATATTAAGATAGTAGAACGATATGAAAATAAACCGTGTGTGCTTCAGACCTAGCAAATGAATTAATCTGTGCGTACCACTAATGACCAATGGAAGCTGAATATCCAATTATGACGCACTTCATTACCGCTTACAATATGTATATTAGTGGTTCTCTGAAGCGTGAAGCCATGCACATTGTTTCGTGGTGAAACTATTATGAGTTGCATAATAATTATTATATCCTAGGAATCCTAGGACACACTGTCATCCGATCCCATACTAGGTAGAGCCTGTAATATGGATAAGCAGATAATTAATAGGATGGAAAACACCATCATTATCATCGGCCCTGTATATAAACTGTCCCACTGCTATGTTATGTTTAGCTGAATTTATTTGACACACGATGTCGATATAGGTGATCATTCATCATCATCAACCTTTTTTACTGTCCCACTGCTGGGCAAGGGCCTCTCCTCACTATAAAAGGGTACGGCCATAGTCTACCACGCTGGCGAAATGCAGCTTGACAGATTTCACATGTCTTTCGACAGTAGAACATTATAGAGAACTCTCAGACATGCAGGTTTCTTCATGATGTTTTCCTTCACCATTGAGCAAGCGACAATTGGCAATTGATCACGCATATAACCTCGAAAAGTCATTAGTGCGCGCCGTGGATTCAAACCCGATACTGGTCTCTCCACTAGGCTATTGCGCCATACTTAAAATTATTACCAGCCGAACAAAAACACACATCAAAAGCCCCGCTTATTCGTCGACTTTTCCGTCCCAATCACATCGATTTGATAAAAACAAAGATGATTGAAGCGAGACACGGATTCAGCGCATGGCGGATCATTTACCGAGTACAAATACGAGCACCTATGCTCAGACGTTCATCAAGGCGACACAGGCTTGAGATTAGCAATCTCTTGAGAAAGTATTAGCAAGCAAGACGTTATTTACCCAGTGCCCGCCTGATTTCAATCGGAGCTTCGATTTGCAGAGTGGTAAGCTCCTTGATAGAGATGTGGTGAGTATCGATGTTTAGATTGGTCGATGATGCGGCTCATTGGTTCGAATTGTTGATGTAATTTACAGTCACACCCAAGAAAAGCATATTTAATATAGGTACTTCACATTTAATAAATAGACATTTGTAAATAGAAATCTAAAATAATAGCTACTGACACTGAAGTGACGAATTCTGAAATTATATGACCAATCAGGAACACATTATTATTGCAATTATGTACCAATGTAAAACCACGACTTATGTTGGTTGCTGTTGGCTAGACATATGGGTACATTTAAAAGTATTTGCTCAGCTTTGGCACAGCATTTGTAACATTGTTTCACATGCATTTTTATGTTTTTCATAAAATGCATACCTACTTACCCATATTCTCGTACAAGTGGTAGTACAAAAGTAACACCTTTTATAAGGCCTATTTTCTATATCAATAAATAGTAGAGAGAGTAGCAAATCTTTAACTGGCATTAAGCCATTCATAGCTGAACATTTCAGAAATTAATTCCACCACCAGTATTTTTCAGTATGGTAACAGTGATTCTAGTAACAGATTTCCGCACCTCTAATCTACTCTAGCGTGCAGAATAAAACGATTGCCGCAATCTTGGAACTATCGATAACTCGTATAATTGAATTAGAACGCATCCCCGCACTGGGTATATCTCGGCTGCCGAATAGATCTGAATTGATCCCAGCGCCGCAGTAACGAGCGGTGGGCGACAATGCAAATTGCACCCCACAAATACTTTGCATTGCGCTTATAATTACAGTTTATTTATTACGTTTCGGTATTACGTCTTAGAAATGCGTCGTAAGTTATCAGGGATATGCGTAGACTTATCAGCTGTTACCAGTTTCATTCGTACGTCCCAAAACCAAAAATGTTTGATCTACGGCAGTCTATTTTACCACCATAGAGCTTCTTTTTTTTTTCTTCTTTCAGCCGTTGTCAACTACTTGTGTAATGTAGACCTGCTTCAACCGTTTTCACTCTTCTTTATCCTGTGCAGTTTGTATCGAACTTTTACCTGCTACGATCTTAATATTATCTTTCCATATCATTTGAGCTGGGTCGACCCCTTGATCATTTCTGCCCATGTCTTAGAGGTGAAATATTGGAAATGGTCGATGGTCTCGGGTTCGATCCCCAGTTACCCCGGGCACACACCTATGACTTTTCGAAGTTATGTGTGTATTAAAATAAAAATATTAATTATCGCTCGCTTAAAAATGTGCCCGGTAGATGGCAATAGGCTCGCCCCCTATTACATTGGGACCGAAACATATCTGGCGAAGTGTGGGTGTGTAATGCACCTCTGCCTACCCCTTCGGGGATAAAAGGCGTGAAGATATGTTATGTTATGTTATGTTATCGAGTCGACAACATATATATCCGCAAAATTTGGATTGTCGAGTATTTTGTTAAATTCTAATGGTTCTGACAGACAAATCACAGTCGCCATATTGGCCGATCTAGCGAAACGTCACAGATATCGGATAACACAGTGTTTACTAAGTAGTTTGTATGTGTAAATACTTTTTGCAGTTATATTTCTTAAACAGTTAAAACGACAACCATGGAAGTATCCGCCCAATAAAGGAGATTTGTATCAAATATTTAAAAAATATTAAAATATCTTTACTAATATAATAAAGCGGAAGAGTTTGTTTGTTTGTTTGTTTAAACGCGCTAATATCAGGAACTACCAGTCGGATCTGAAAAAATATTTTTGTATACGATAGCCCAGTTATTCCGAAAGGCTATAGGCTATATAACATAACGCTTCGACCTTTTGGGGCCGGGCAAAAGGCTAAAAGATAATGTCGGCTAATCTCAGGAAGTAGCAGTCGGATTAAAAAAATTGTTATTGCCTATGATAGCCCAATTATTCCGAAAGGCTATATAAAATTACGCCACAACTTTTAGGAGCCAGACAAAAATAATAAAATGGTCAAATGAGAAGGGGGAGGGTTGGGTCAAAGGCAAAAAAAGGCTAAACGAATAGGATACAATCTATATGGGTATCGTTTTCGATATTTTAAGGGGTGGGGAATCGAAATACAACTCTATTTCGTGACCAAAGATGGCGGATGGGAAATCAAAGATGGCGGATGGGAAATTTAAAAAAAAGTCAATATTGGTATCGTCTGCGATGTTAAAAGGGATGGGGAATCCAAATACAACATCTGTTTCGTGATTCAAGATGGTGTATGGGAAATCAAAGATGGCGGATGGGAAAAATTAAAGAATCAATATGGGTATCATCTCTGATGATTTAAGGGATGGAGAAACCAAATACAACATCTATTTCGTGATCAAAGATGGTGGATAGGAAATCAAAGATGGCGGACGGGTTTTTTTTAAGTCGATATGGGTATCGTCTCTGATATTTTAAAGAATGGGGCATTCAAAAACACCATCTATTTCATGATCAAAGATGGCGGATGGAAAATTTAAAAATAATCAATATGGGTATCGTCTCCGATGTTTAAAGGGATGGGGAATCCAAATACAACATCTATTTCATGATTCAAGATGGTGGATGGGAAATCAAAGATGGCGGACGGAAAAATTTAAAAAATCAATATGGTTATCGTCTCTGATGATTTAAGGGATGGTGAATCCAAATACAAAATCTATTTCGTGACACAACACTTTTAGAGGACCCGTGCTGCTCCACAGCATATTTTAATATTATAAAAAAGCTCTTACATATAGGTATGATGAGTACATTGTAGCCCTATCTAATAAGTAAAAGTATGATAAGGTATCGTGAAATTTCCTTCTTGGCATTACTGAATGGTTTGCCGCGCAATAGGGATATGTACCAAAACTACTATTCGTACTAACACTATCATATCTAAAATTTATTCAAAACTACCATTTCTACCAAAACCGCCGGTGCTGTCAAAAGTACCTTTTTTCTCAAAACTATTATTCTTACCAAAGCTAAAATTTCTACCATAACTACCACTTGTTATATAATTATATGACAATGTTCTAGTAAAAACGATGATCCATTGGGATGGATCATCGTTATATTATAGTTGTATTATAGTTATCGTATATCTGTATTATATCACAATGAGATAACATTCAGTTTCGATTACTTTACTTTACTACTTATTTCCTCAACATCAGAGATCAGTTCACCCAACTTTAAGGGTTAACTAGTAACATTCGGGGAATATTACCTGCCATCAGCGATAATTCACTATAGTGATAATTTTACCAACATCGGGTATAATTTTACACACCATCACACTCACACCCCTATGAAAGTAAGGCAAGGTCACCGCATGTTTTTTTTTTAAATGAAAGCTCTCGCTGCATAGATTTGTCATCAAGCATTAGAAATTACCTAACTTGCACATTCATCAAGTTACATGCAAAAACAGTTTTCTCCCATACATTTTTTACGTTTTCGTAGCCGTAGTCAATGACTTTCTGCTTCTATATATCTGGTTCTCATTGAGGTAGGCGTTTC
The DNA here is from genome assembly GCA_944739405.2 of Euclidia mi. Taxonomy (NCBI): domain Eukaryota; kingdom Metazoa; phylum Arthropoda; class Insecta; order Lepidoptera; family Erebidae; genus Euclidia; species Euclidia mi. The sequence continues at coordinate 32,222,359 of OX123192.2, forward strand.
GTTATAGGCCTAAAACATATAGGTATGCTCATTTAAATTGGGTAAGTTTGAAGGAAGATAGGTGTGGACATTGAACTTATTTTTCAATAATTTCCTATAAATTTCTTAAGATTCCATTGCTTTCTCTCTACATGGGCGGTTCTAAATTAAAAAAATATATATTTTTATGGCATCTAATAAGTTCCTTGCAGTAACTGCCAGGAAAAAACGTTATACCTCCATTGAGTGTAGGATATAATTTTACACACCACCACTGGTGTGTAAAATTATATCCGATTACGGATGGTGGTCAAATTATTATCACTATAGTGAATTATCGCTGATGGCAGGTAATATTCCCCGAATGTTACCAGTTAACCCTTAATGTTGGGTGAACTGATTTTTCGTGTTTTTAAATTACGGACTTTCTTCGGGCATCTGAATTTTTTTTATGTGGAACAAATTACAGCGGTTCATAGTACCATTGTCATATAATTATATTATTACAAGTGGTAGTTATGGTAGAAATTGTAGTTTTGATAAGAATAGTACTTTTGACAACACTGGTACAATGGAAGTTTAAAAAAAATGGTAGATATGATAGTGTTAGTCGAATAGTAGTTTTGATAGGAAAAGTATTTTCGGTAGGAATAGTAGTTTTGGTAGAAATGGTATTTTTGGCATATATTGTAGTTTTGGTAGCAATGTTACTTACGATTGCTACCAAAGCTACCATTCCTACCAAAACTACAATTTCGACCAAAATTATAAACGTCATTATTACATTTCTTAATTATGATGGATTAATCACACCCATACACAATACAAAATAAGTCGTGCTTCTCACAGACATATTTAGCTGGATAACAGAAATAAAACCTATTTTCTTATTTATAAAAAAGTCGTTTTTCTATATTTTTAATTTTGATAGATAAAGAAAAAAGTGAAGTTAGCGTAATTTAGTTACATAAGTTTCTGATTTAATAGCGTATTTTTTGTGAGTAGTTGTGTTTTCAATTATAATTATGGTTCTTAGAAGGAAATTGAAAAATGCTCAGAGAAAGTTTTAACAAACAATCTTGGTCAATGACGGCCCTGTTGGAGATTTGGTACCGGATGGTCCCCCCTACTGCTACAAAAAAAAAAATACGGGCGGTAACGGGTTCAGATTTGATTCATTCTACCATCAACAATTTTATTTTCAGGTTATTTGAAAATACTATTCCTATCAAAACTACTATTCGTACGATAATATAATTATATGACAATAGTACTACGAACCGCTGTAATATGCTCCACATAAAAAAAATTAAGATGCCCGAAGAAATTCCGTAATTTAAAAACACAAAAATTTTCCTAACATAAAACGTAATTTACCCGTCTGTAGGGTTGATTTTACCAACATTAGGCGGACATTTCACTACATTTGGGGAAAATTCCTCAGGTCGCGGGTATACTGACGTCGTTACCGCGACCCCGTCATGAGGGTCGATAGAGGAACACTGCAGTGTATTAGTGGGTATCCGAACCTCCGAACGTCTAGGGGCGAGAGCCGAGCCACACACCTCCCCTCCACCTGCCCCAAACTCGGTACAGAGTTGGCGGAAGGGTCCCTTTGAGGGACAGTCCGTAACTGGATTTCATCGCGATACAAAAAAACGGGGGAATATTCCTCAACATCAGAGATCAGTTCACCCAACATTAAGGGTTAACTGGTAACATTCGGGGAATATTACCTGCCATCAGCGATAATTCACTATAGTGATAATTTTACCAACATCGGGTATAATTTTACACACCACCACACTCACACCCGTATGAAATTAAGGCAAGGTCACCTTAAGGAGGCATAACTGTTTTACCTGGCAGTTACAAAGGTGCAAGGAACTTATTAGATGCCATAATGGGTGATAGGTGTGATTAATCCATCATAATTTAGAAATGTAATAATGACGTTTATAGTTTTGGTCAAAATTGTAGTTTTAGAGGAATGGTAGCTTTGGTAGCAATCGTAAGTAACATTGCTACCAAAACTACAATATATGCCAAAAATACCATATCTACCAAAACTACTATTCCTACGGAAACTACTATTCGACTAACACTATCATATCTACTATTTTTTTAAACTACCATTTCTACCAAAACCGCCGGTGCTGTCAAAAGTACCTACCTTTTCTCTCAAAACTACTATTCTTACCAAAGCTACAATTTCTACCATAACTACCACTTGGGATATAATACAGACCCATCTCGTATCCCAGCTAGATCGATGGATGTTCCCCGAATGTTACCAGTTAACCCTTAATATTAGGTGAACTGATCTCTGATGTTGAGGAATTTTCTTCCTTTTTTTTATCGTTTAGAGGACCCATGCTGCTCCACAGCATATTTTAATATTATAAAAAAGCTCTTACATATAGGTATGATGAGTACATTGTAGCGAGACTAGGAACGTTGTATTATAGTTTTTCCTAGGTATTCAAAATACTCCATCCTAATGATAGTGAATTGTACCAGTTAACCCTTAATGTTGGATGAACTGGTACAATTCACTGTCATACCATATTTAATATTGTAAATTAACACGATTGTATATCACAGATAAATCAGAATTACTTTTTGAATTTTTGGTGTTAAAATCATTGCCAGACTTCGAAAAAAAATAAAATGGGCTGTGTCCGACAAAGTAAATGTAAAAGCATTAAGTAATTTACTTTAAAATTTGTCGTTCATAAGCGTCACCTTGTGACCTAGATGAATAAATGGTTTTGATTTTGACGTTAAAATAATTAACATTAATTTAAAAAATAAATTTAACAAGCCCTGTCTGTTTGAAAGAGGGGGTTCAACCACCAAGGATACTCAAACCAGGCGTTTCCTCTACTTGTCTAGAATAATTGGCTAAAAGAACAGTTGGTTTATCTCTTCTTCAACTAGAACAGTTGGTATAAAAAAACCTCTTCTTCACCTAGAACAGTTGGTTTAAAAAACCTCTTCTTAACTAAAACAGTTGGTTTTAAAATCCTCTTCTTCATCTAGAACAGTTGGTTTAAAAAACTTCTTCTTCAACTAGAACAGTTGGTTTAAGAAACCTTTTCTTCAACTAGAACAATTAGTTTAAAAAACCTCGTCTTCAACTAGTACCTACAGTTGTTTTAAAAACCTCAACTTCAACTAGAACATTCGTTTCAAAACCTTACTTTAACTGGTAAGCCAACAGGGCTTACACTAAGATGTGAAATCGTTGCTCAAACTAAGTAATATAGAATAGCTTAAAAAGTGCCTTTAGGTACGCTAAAGAAGACAATTTCAGCCAAACAGTTTTGACAGTTTTGGTAAGAAAAGTTCCTTACATAAAGAAGCAGTAAGAGCTAATTATCTGGAACTTGGTAGCATAATACTCAAGGATGTCGAACCATGCGATCAAATTATTTAAGTTGGAAACCAACGTCTCTTAGATTCTGACACATAAAGTCCTATTTCACTGTCTCTGGATTATTTTCCAGATGAATTCAAAACTGGTTGAATTTGTTTCAGTTATCTGGCAAATAAATTATTAGACAGCAATGAAACTGACCATAGGTAAGTATATCTCTTCTTATCAGCCATGCAACAAACTCATACTATTAAAAAAAAACACAGCAAAGTTAAGAACATATTGTTCCAATTTCCATATCTGATCGTTACATTGTAATGCCTTTCAGTGCGTGTTGTGTGGTCGACAAAAAACTGCATCTGCCACGGCGGCAGTATTAATAGTAATGCCGCAATCCCATTGAATTATTTTACATTTTGTCGTGGTATAAGTACTGTGATGTGCTACTGGGAATTTACATACGATATTTATATTATTCACTTAATTATTTTTCTTCGCAGGAATTCTGAATCTACTTCCTATCCTACTACCCTTATCAACGCAAAATTCTATGAGAAAACACATTTTGATCAAAATTTGCAGTAAAAATATCATTTATAAGAATACTATTGTTTTTTATTGCTGTGATATAAGCTCTCAAGTAGGTCGCGGGTAGAAGCTAGTAATACGTACACGCACATAGGGTCTCCTAAGAATCGGATAGAAGTTAATTACTATAACTTACACGTTCCCCACCACACAATTCGCCAACTATAAAACGGCTTACAGCTCCGTGTAATAAGAGGCGTACCTTTTCCGTTTATTAGCCACAATGGAAGAATCCATGACGATGCGGAGACTTTGTAATTGGAAATCCTGATTTTGTCCGATACTTCGCACGAACTACTTTTTCGTTTGTAATTTTTATACACCAATGAAGCCAATATTGCATATGTTATCGTACCATTTTATCTACAGTCATTATATCATCAATATATAAAAAATAGTAAGGTATTTTTGCCAAAAATAAATACATTTATAAGCATAAATGTAGCTTAATTTGCTTTAAAAACATTATTTTAATTTATGAAAAGCTCGTTCACTCTTTGTGGTTTGCTGTGACATTTTTCTTATCCGATTTGCATTATACAGACATATTCGTAAAACCTCAGAACATGCCCAAACCAATTACGGTGCAATGATTCGTTTATTTTTGCCACAGTGGCAAACATGCACGCCATTTGTTCCGGTAAGCTTTATGTTTGTAGAATCCTTATGGTTCAAAATAGGGTGGTTTCGTAGAACCTCCGCTGTAACTACTAACTTCAATAAACTTAGGATATCTGATCATCACGAAAATATTATTATAATACAATGATGTTTGGCAGTGATGTTTTGAAGCATGGCGGGATAGATACATATCTACAAAACCGATCGCCCGCCCTCCTCTCCTTAAGGTCCTGCTCCTTTTTCATCCTTCTCCTTTTCCTCTAGAAAAGGAAGTGTTCTTCGGCATTACTTATGTTTAAGTCAATTAAAACAATATAAACAAGTTTATGAGCTACAGTTACCATTTACTAGGTGCAACATAGTCAAGAAAATGTACGCATACGTGTAGACTGGACAGTTTTGCCACCACCATGGACAAAATCAATTCTACCAAAAGTATAAACAATTAATTATGCTCAAATCCCATTTAATTCAGTAATCACGTAACAGCTTAATCTAAAAATGAATTTGAGCAATCTCAGTATTTATTAAGCTTACACAATCGGAGTAAAACGGAAGTGGAGTATACATTACATACACATACATACATACATACACACATATCGTCACGCCTTTTATCCCCGAAGGGGTAGGCAGAGGTGTATTTCTACACCCACTTTTCGCCAGATATACTTTAGTCCCACGTAATAAGGGGCGAGCCTATTGCCGTACCGGGCACATTTCCAGACTCCGTGCTGCTACTGAGAATTTCGTGGCAGAAAAACCCAATAACACTGCCCGACCCAGGAATCGAACCCGGGACCTCCCGATCCCACGCGCACATTTATGCCATGCCATTTATGCGAGACCAACGAGGCAGTCGTATAGGGTTTGATGTCGAGTTTTCCGTCTCTACGCAAAGATGGTATTTGCATCGTGTTATCCCTTAGTCGCCTCTTACGACACCCACGGGAAGATAGGGGGTGGTGACACTTGTATTCTATGCCGTCAACCACACGGCTATAGTATATACCTAGTATACATTAGGATTCGCAATTAACAAATCAGCATGCACGCAGCGTCCCTCACAAAAATTCTTTACGCGTCCATAAAGCGAACGACATAAGGCGCTGCACAGACCTAGACACTTGCATATCTTGTGTGGGGAAACTAAGCAAAGTTTGGAATTTATAAATAATCTACATAAAGTCAATCACTATTAGTCCGGCCAATTAGACATTCGAGGGTACAATAATTCACACCCAGCTGAGAATTAGTATCATCATCATCAGCAGCAATGGCACGTCAAAATCCTCGTAATTATTTTCCATAGATCCCGTGTAATTATTTTTATAGGTGTTGGGTCGATGAGGATTTTGTGGATTCTATTTATAATGGTGTTTTGAAGGAAGAAGGCGGCGATAACCAAGTAGTGTACGTAACGGACTGCTGAAACCATGGTCTCGGGTTCGATCTCCAGGTACACTGGGTACCTGGTATTAAAAATGTTAATTACCGCTCGCTTAATAATGTGCCCGTTAAATGGCAATAGGCTCGCCCCCGATTACATTGGGACCGAAACATAACTGGCGAAGTGTGGGTGTGTAATACACCTCTGCCTACCCCTTCGGGGATAAAAGGCGTAAAGTTATGTTATGTTATGGTGTTTTGAACAATCCTACAATCAGCTGGGTGCGAATGATTGTAACCTCACCCCTGTTTGTTGGTCTAATTACACCGTGTGCGGTCGTAGATACAATTTGTGACCAGTTGCTTCCACTTCATACATGAATCATCAGGATTTTCGTTAGCTGATACTAATTAATATTGTTGACAGTACAAGCAACATTAACAAACTGCAACTAAAAGCACGGCAGTGCGTAACTGACACAGACACAGCAAATAAGGTTTTCCACTACTTGCAGTGTCGGTAACAAATAACCAGTTTGTATCTGATGACTGCTAATGGATGCAACAGCTACCATTTCCCGCGATGTTTTGCCATCACAGGATAAGTTTACGCAGCGCCTAAAGTAAACGACGTAAATGCAAATTTTCGTAGCGACACGGCATGCCCACCACGTCCTGTATTTTGTCAGCAAACAGGTTTTTAATTAATTCGCTTATTTATTTGAGCCGTCAGTGATGTGGTGAAGCTATTGGATCTCAATGTATCGGACACGTCGATATTGGTTTACTATGGTTGAATGTAATTGCGATCTTTGTTGTCCTAAACTGTTCGTTTTTATTGTAACCAGTGATATTGTTTCGCAATTTATAAAAAAGTGTTAAGCACCAATTTATATGCAAGCATCACTAGATACTTTATTTATGTTCGACAAATATTGTTTTAATGGCACGCAAAGCTTATTTAATAGTTAAGATATTTATGAATAATTAATTAAATTTAAGATTTACAATTTATAATTATAGGCATAATTATAAATTGGTCGCGCCGACTAAGAGTTCAAAGAGTTTCAGAAATATTATAATACTAAACGCGTAAATTCTGGAGGAGAATACACTCTGAGTACAACTATGTTCTAAAACATTTTCCATCTATTCAATAAGGAATTGAAAATTCCCTGCATGTTCGATTTGTTAGGTTACAAATGTCCTTTTTACTTTAGGTGGCCTATAGTTCAGATTTAAAGCTCAAATTTTCAATATGTAAAAAGGTCTCTTTGTGATAGAACGATGTAAACATGGGGTAAAACCACAAGAATCAATTTTAGTTCAGTAAACACTATTTGACCAATACAGTAATTTGATTTCCTTTATTCTTAAAACATCTGTTCCCTCCCATATGATAATGTAGTCCAAAACATTCCACCAAAACAGAATAGCTGTACGCCTAACAACAGCCAATGTTTACGGGATCAACCGTCCATTCCAACGGATCAAAAAATATATCACATCCGGGATTACCCGGGAACGTTCACACATTTTCACAAACAAAATAGTGTTTAAAACCTTTTTATACTGTCGCATTTTTTATCGCGATAGCGGGATATTGCACGCGGAAATCACTATCGCATATTGATGTTATGCCACCGGCGATATTATCCATTTTGCTACTTATTTGCGGTGGTGTTGATTGGCTACACCGTGCCGTGATTATGATGTTTGTTATAACGATAACTGGAATACAGTGATGATATTTTAACATGCGTGAAGCTTTTAGCAAGAACTATTGTTTTTGCTAGAATAACTCGTAAAAATGTTGTCATTGATGAAACAGTTTTCCAATTAAGGTAACGAGGCAAAATTCATATCAGCAATATGGGTTCTAAATTGCTGTTGAGGGCAAATTATACTATAGTTATTGTCGATGGAATTAACAAGCTTTATACAATACATACTCGAACGAACCGTTGTAGTACCACGTAAGCAGCTATTTTTGAGGTACGATGTAAAATAAAAACCGTTCAAGTGCGAGTCGGATTCGCGCACCGAGGTTATAATTATTTAAAAAAATATGTGATGTAACAAAAAATTTAAGCTTTTCGAAATTTTTCCTGTGTGCTATAAAAACGTTGCTTTATTCCAAAGATCAAGATTTTAGATCAACTGGAAGTACCCTTTAGTTTTGACGTGAGCATTTGATATGAATTTCAATTTTATACCTCCACGGGTTCATGAGGAAAGGGGAAAATAGCTTTAAAATTATTAAAAATATTTTACTTATATGATGTAACTAAAAATTACGGTATTCGCATTTTTTTCTTTAGCTGTGCTGTAAGACGTTGCTTCGTACCAAATTTTAAGATTCTGAGTATACGGAAAGTACCCTGTAGGTTTTGATTCCCTTGCGAGTAGTTGCGAGTTTAACAATATGCTTAAATTGCTTTTTCTGTTGATTGCGTTGACATAGAAATTTGATGATATTACAGCTTAACGGTGTTAAAGACCTGAGTATTTGATATGATAAATACATACATCACGTCTGAATCACGCCTGTTTCCCGGAGGAGTAGGCACAGACTACGGAACGCCATTTGCAACGATCCTGACATACCTCTCTTGCTTAACTCACTCCCATCAATTTTCTCATGCATGCTCTTCTGTTAAGGGTACTTCTGATTTGTCCTTTTTTCAGGATGTCTCCAATCTGGTCAGAGAACGTCCGCTTAGGTCTTCCCCTTTGTCCTGTCCCATTCACACTTGCCTTATATTATATCTTCTTTGTCAGTCTATCGTCATCCATCCTCTCCATGTGCCTAAACCATCTTAACATGCCATTCTCAATGCTTGTCACTACATCTTCTTTTACCCCACAACACTCTCTTATCACACAATTCTTAACTCTGTCGGTCAAATATACACCACACATACTTCTCAGTGCTCTCATTTCTACAGCATTTATTCTACTTTCAAATCTCTTCTGCCATACCCAACTTTCACTACCGTACATAAGGGTAGGTACTAATACCCCTCTATGCACAGCCAAACGTGCCTTTTTGGACACGTTTTGGCTATTCATAAACGCCTTCAGAACTCCATTCACTCTATTACCTGCATTAATTCTTCTTTCAATATCTTCTTCATTCTTACCATCTCTTGTAAACAACGTATCTATGTAAACAAACTCATTCACTTGCTCCATTCGTTGTCCATCGATCAAAACATTACAAGCCGTAACGCATTCCTCCTTTTCAAAAACCATAACTTTCGTTTTACTTACATTCACTTTCATTCCTTTCCTCTCGAACGCACCATGCATGATTGTTAACATCTCCTGCAATTCCTCCGCTGAAGACGCAAGTATTACCTGATCATCAGCACAAAGGCGGCATTTGACAAGTAACCCATTCATCCTTAATCCGCGGTCACTATTTTTTAGATAGTGACCGACCGAAAGTTTCAGTTTCGGCCAGTTTCGGCCATAAATCTAGTTTTGACTTTAGTTTCGGTTTCGGGCAAAAAGTGGCCGAAACCTTCGGTCACACCGAAACTATTGTGTTCGTGAATTTTCGTGCATCGTTCGGCAAATTTCGCACCTAACTGGTACACGCCCGTTCGCGCCGCCAGCTTAGTGTGCCGCACGCGTTTACGGTTAAAGGATTAAGTTGAGATATTTTGAATAATAGTAGTTGTAGTTACTTCTGTTATTAATGTTATTTTTCATTTCATTTAAATGAAAATCATTTTTATAAAATGCTTGTAATAAATTGTTATGAGTTTTATTTTAAGCGACGGATAAAAGAGGTATTCTCGATTTTCATTTTACTTGGATTTAAGTGTCGATATGCAATTGTCGTTGGATTACATTCTTCAATATTATTTTAAATGTGTTTACTACCCAAAGAATTAAGTAGATGCTATGACTGATTTTGACTTCACTTAATTAAAATCCTATGTACCGAACTGAATGCTTCGGTCTTGTGCTTTTCGCTTCATTTCGATCTAGGTCTTGGTTATGTTTTTGGCCTCTGCGATGATTGACCGCCGCCAGGTCTGTTTAGAGCGGCCACATTTTGCGCTTTTCTTGGGGATTCCAGTCTAGGGCTTGCCTTCCACTTGCGGTGTTCGATCTGTAGTCAATCAAAGTCTCACCGTAGCGTTCCTACAGCTCTATGTTTGATATTTTCTCGGGCCATTAAACGCCGAGAAGACGGCGAAGGCAGCGGTTGACAACGACCTGAAGACGACGCGAGATGTCTTTTGTGACTTGTGTGTACAGCAACACGGTTTTAATGTTGGACGGAATATCTTGAGCATTGCATCTGTAGAATCGTTAAAATGAGAGCACCTTTGCACCGATATTTGGGAATTTGTGGACCCTTTCCTCAGCCTCTGTGCCAGTGAGCAACAGCAATAGTTGCGTTCCACCTCATTTCCTGGAGTTGATTTTCAGTCCCCTCTCCATTGCCTCTGGTCTTAGAACGTCCAGCTTGGCTTGCATTTCGGTGCGTGTGTGACGCAACAGACATATGTTATCGTCATATTCCAGGTCTTTTACGACCTTGAACAGACAGACAGGCCCCACTCTATGCAGTGGCGCTTGCTGTGAGTAGTTTTCTGCATGACACCATCGAGGATGACAAGGTAGAGGAGATGTGAGAGGAGACACCCTAGACGCACAACCGCGAGAACGTGGTATGTCCCCCGAAACGTAGTGATTCACGCTGCAAGAGTACTTCCTGTAGATGGCATATTCAGTTCTCTAATCTTCTCAGCGGCATCAATTTTACGTAGTCGGTCCCAGATACAAAGCCACCTCAGCGTATTGAAGACTTTTTTGAAATCCACGAAGGTCAAATTTATTTCACTCGGCCATCCTGTTCGAGGATTATGCGCAAGGTATCAGGTCCGTGTACGATCTGTTCGTGTGAAACCAGCCTGCTCTTTGCGAAGGAGTTCGAAGTTAGAAGGTTCAATGGCCCTCGATAATCTGTCTAGGATGATTTTGCATAGCATCTTAAACGGGATCTAAGGCAAGGTAATGCTAAATTAAGCCTCCCTAATTTCCACATTCACTTAGGTGTCCTTTCTTAGGCACGGTGATGAGAAAACCTTTGTTCCAATTGTCGGGTAGCTCATCGGCTGACCAGATGTTCCGCAATAGGTGTGTCAGCACGTTCGTAGTGGTAATAACGTCCGCTTTTTGCATTTCCACCGTGATGACGTCGATTCCTGGTGCTATACCATTCTTGAGTGGCTTTCACTACTTCCTCTTCAGTTGGCGAAGAAACCTCAATATTGAGGCGTTGTGTGTGCAGACTTTCGGATGTGGTCAGAGTGACAAGGTCGTTCGAAACTAGGAAGATTTCATCAAAGTGCTCCTACCAGCGTTGGAACTGTCCCTCCGATGTAACGATTAACTGGCCTCTTTTGTCCTTCAAGTGCTTCTTCTTCTTCTGGGTCCAATTTCCTCTCAATGTATGCTTTGGCTTGTACATCTCCCTGAGATTACTGGAGTCGGCGGCGCATTGGGCGTAACTCTCAACACCATCCGCCCATACTGGACCGTAATAAAATAAAATCTAGTATACTTTACACCAGATATTACTATCAGAAGAAATTTGTAATATGTTTAGGTAAGTTTCGTTTTCGGTTTCGGCCGAAACTAAGAGCAAGGCCGAAAGTTCGGTTTCGGCTGGAAAACCAGTTTCGGTCGGACACTAGTTTTAGATCTTGCAAACAACTGTCCATGAAGAGGTTAAACAGCCACGGCGACGCTACACATCCCAGTCTAACCCCTGTCTCGATGCATGATCTGCTCGGTAAACCAGTCAGTGTATGCCCCGTTTATCCTCACACAAGCTCTATAATCCTCATAAAGGGATTTCAGAGCTCGAATGAGGCTGCTGTTCACCCCATTCATTGACAGCACTGTCCACATTTCATTCGTCACCACTTTATCGTAAGCCTTGTCCAAATCCACGAATGCGCAATAGACCTTTTGACCTTTGGCCAAAAACTTTTCTGTTATGCTTCGCAAGGACAAAACCTGATCCTTACATCCCATACCCTTTCGGAATCCCGCTTGTACATCCCATATTTTCTTGTTGGTTATTTCCATAGTTCTTTCAATAAGTACCTTTGCATACAATTTGCTAACAATGCTGAGAAAGCCTCTATAGTTTTTGCAGTCTAGTTGCAAGCCTTTTCCTTTATAAAGAGGCACAACTACAGCTGTGGCCTAGTCATTAGATACCCGGCCGATGCTCCAGCACAAGTTATATAACCGCTGCAACTGACCAACATGCCCTGTCCAGCCTTCAGCATTTCGACTGTAATCCTATCATATCCTGCAACCTTACCTACTTTCATACTTCCCAGTGCCTTCACGATCTCATTCACGCCAATAACGCTTTCATCATATCATTACCATTCATTTCAGCTATCGGTGTCTCTATCGCCGTTCTTTCAAATAAACTTTCAAAATACTCTTTCTATCTCTTCAGCACGCACGATTCACCATTTAACTATCTTTCCATTCTCGTCTCTGATGGATGTGTGTTCTGAGGATTGAGTTTTTCCTCGAACTGCACGAACGGATTTCCAGAAAAAAATTATGTTCCTCTGTAAATCGTCAGATAATCGACTATCAAACTCATCTTTCTTTTCCTCTTTTTTCCTTTTAACCATTTCTTTCACTATTCTTTTTGACCTAACAAACTCCTTTCTTGCTTCATCTATGTATGTCTACACTAGTTGCTTTTCCCATTCTTTCATTTGCTCTGGCAGCCAAACAATCTGACCAAGCTTTCTTCTTCTCTGACACTGCTGATTGTACATCCTTGTCCCACCTTGTATTCTTAACCTTTCGTATTTTCCTTCTCTTAATCACACCACATACTTCGGACGCTACACATACTACCTCTTCTTTAAAGGCCTGCCATAATTATTCCATATCATTTATGCCATCGAACCTTTCAAATTTTGCTATCAATCTTCGTTTATACTCATCTTTCACATCTTTCTCTTATAGATTTTTTACTTTTATTCTTTCCAAGACCCCATTTGAGCCCACTTATCCGGCTCAACACCAAGAAGTGGTCTGTGTGGATGCCGATCCCTCGATATACTCTTGTATCCAACACATTCTTTCTCAATCGTTCATCTACTATCACAAAATCAATCATACTTCTTCTAACATTTTTTATATGAATTATAACATTATTTTAATTAACATTATTTTTTATATGAATTTAAATTCAAAACAAGCTATTGTCGTGGGAAGTCCACGTATGTTGGCTCGTGTAGACTTTATTTCACTACCCCAATCATCTTTAATGGCTCTGTGATACCATTAAGCTCCTCTATTAAGGATCTCGGTTTGCACATCGATGCGACTCTAGACTGGAAAGTTCAAGTGTCGAAAGTCAGCAACAAAGTGGTCAATACTTTACGTTCTCTCTATCGCCTGAAGAATTTCCTCCCGATCAAGACAAAGATAATGCTTTTGCAAACTTTGGTATTCCCTGTTATTGACTATGGAGATGTATGTTATCTCGACCTGAATGCAGATCTGCTCAACAAACTTGACCGACTTCTCAATAATTGCATTCGGTTCATTTTCAATCTTCGTAAATTTGATCACGTATCAAATTATCGGTCCCAACTGAATTGGTTACCAATTCGTCAGCGCAAAACTTAAGAGCATTGACTACCCTTTTATCTCTTCTCCACTCCCCTAACGCACCTTCTTACTTGATGGCTAACTTTAAATATCTATGCTCAATGCACACTAAGCAGTTAAGGTCCTCTAATAATCTTCTTCTTCTTTGTCCTTCCCATCGATCTAGTCTCTTACACTCATCTTTCACTGTCAAGTCCATACATCTTTGGAACGCGCTCCCACTGGAGGTATGGACGAGCCCGAGCCGAGCTATCTTTAAATCTAGAGTCCGCAGATTGTTTCTCGAATCATTGTCTGGAGCTCTCACTAGTCAATAATTGTATATATTTATTATATATGTATATATATTATATTTATGTATTCTTTATATTGTATCTACGTATTTTGTCCTTATATATTTATATATTATGTATTCTGTACATATTTTAGATAAGTATTAATAAACATCTATGTAAGTTTTACTCTCAATTCTACACCTGCTACATCATCTCTGAACCACGTGAAGGTTGACTGGCAGAAAATGCCTCAGGCAATAAAAGTCCGCCTTTTGCAAATTGTTTGCAGGAAAGTTTAAATAAATAAATAAAAAATAAAACCTCAACACGTTTATGAGACAATGTTTATAACTTTAAAATTATTAAAAATATTTTTATGATATGATGAAACTAAAAATTTACGGTTTTCGCAATTTTTCCTTTATCTGTGCTACTAGACATTGCTTCGTACCAAATTTCAAGATTCTGAGTTCACGGGCAGTACCCTGTAGGTTATGATTCCCTTACGAGAGAAGTTGCGGAAGCAACATAAACGCTTGTATCTTTTGATTGTGTTGGCTCAGAAGTTTAATTTTTTCACAGCCTCAAGGGACAGTAGACTTGACAATTATATAAATTTCAATTTGATACCTCCATGCGTTTTTGACGAAAAGGGTCTTGATAGACGGACGGACAACAAAGTGATCCTATAAGAATTCCGTTTTTTCGTTTCGTGGTACGGAACCCTAAAAATTGTGATGTTATTAATAATTCTTGATTTACACAATTTTATAAAATAATTCTCACTAAACAATGTTTGAAGGAATGCAAAACCGTACTCATAATCACAAAGACAAAGCGCCACGGTGTTGTTCCATAGCCGTTGACTGACCGTAAATTACAGCAATTGTTTTGTGTTATTTGAAGGCATGTGGACAAGAGCACTTACAAATTATAATCATTCATGGTTGGTGGTACGTTTTTATTTTATTACTCAATAGGTACATCCATGTGAGGCTTAATAGTTCTGACAGAAATTTTAATTTCATGGACTTTTTTGTATGCAATATGGACATTCTCATCATCATCATCAAAGTCCTAGTATTATCCCAATTTCACCCAAGACTTTTACTTTGGACCTTTCAATAAGAATATTAGCGGTCTGAACCCAAAAGGCACAATAGCATTTTTCCATGGCTGAGATCAAAATCGGTTTTAATGACAGTCAAAGATCTTCAAGACAGTCGGGACCGAGATATTAACGAGCTTTCCAAGTCACGACAAGCCAAAAGCGATAGTGAACAATTTAGTAAAAACTTAGCTGCGCGCGTGCAGTCACTGCAATGGTTTGGTGCGCCTCTTTAGCGCAACTCATGCAAGGCTCGTATAGAGCGCGCGAGCGGCGCGCGATCTGCGCGCACTCAGTTCTCGCCCTTACAGTTCCGTTTACTGGCTCAGTACTATCGAAGATGTCAGACGACACTAGATAAATGGACCGATTCGATTCGATTTTATTAGGTTTTCGGATTCACGACACAACTGAGCGGGTAAGTTATGAATTATTTAATACCGTCGCCGTACGCGATCAGCGCGCCCGCGCGCTGATCTCGTACGCTTAGGCGCTTAGGTCGCGCGCGAACTGCGCGCGGGCGGCGCAGAAGCGGCGCACGATCAAAAATGCACGCGCGCAGCTCGCGGGCAGGTCGCAAACGGCTCGCGAGCTGCACATTCGCGGCACATTCGCCAGATGTGGATGCATCTTTACATTATATTTCGTTAACTTCACCTGCGATCGTAATACTTTACAAACTGTGGGTGCAATATACGTTAATTTGTCACATCTTCGTACATATTCGGATGTATATCTAAATTCTAAGTAGCTAAATTATTTTGTTGAACAATTATCTCGACATGTGGTCCTTACTTCATTCATCAGCCATCGCAGATGTCGAAAGATACTATTAAAGTATTATGCCAGATGCGTAGGTGCCTCCTACATATATTATAATGCTAGTAACATTTTGAAATTCCAACTAGAATCCGCTTCGTTTATCAACTACATAATTTTACCTTATTAAGTTTTGTTTTTGAAATCATTATAAGACACTATCACTAGGTCATTTCGTTCATTTTATGATGAAAATGTAGTGTGTCCGTATACGCAGCAGGACCCTACGTTTAATTCGATTGAAAGTTAACTTTTTACGTGCATGGTATTTAGTACTTGTCGAATTGTATAAGTAAAAAATAGTACCTTCATTGCTACAGCAAAATCTTGAATTATTACCCAGCAGGACCCTCTGCTGTTATAAGGTTTTCAGACCAATAGTATATGTCACCGCTTAGCGATGTATTAGTACCTTTAAAATACCTTGGTTTCATTTTAATATAATTATTTGTCTATGAGGAAAGCGCCTGCAAAACTTTTATCATGCCAGCAGGACCCTTTTTTGTTTTAACGCTTTCGGCCCCGATAGTCTTATTTCTTATTAGCATTTTAATAGTACTTTTCAAATAACATTATGCTTAAATCAAATACTTTGTAGTTTAACAGGCAATTTGATTTAAAATTTTTTCACGATGACCTTAAGGTTATACCATTTCAATGATGCTATTATTTGTATGGCTTAAATATTATTTAAATTGAGGGTAGATGCAAAAATAAGGTTAGAAGCACCCTGAACAGAAGAGCATGCATGAGGAATCTGATGGGAGTGAATGAAGCAAGAGAGATATGTCAAGATCGTTGCAAATGGCGCTCCGTAGTCTCTGCCTACCCCTCCGGGAAACAGGCGTGAGTCTATGTATGTATGTATGTAGATGCAAAAATTTTCTCAGTGTAGTTCCCGGCATCCCGTGTGTTTATTTGTGATAAAATGGTTAAAAGCAAAAAATGGGAAAATGTCAGCAAAAAGAGGCAAAAGAGCGGCAGTTAGTTTCATTGAACAGTTCCAGCTTGATAAACTTGGTGATTTTTCATACACCAAACGCTCGGTAACCGCGTATTTAACCAGAGTTCTTGGAATATTATGTTAGACCACTAACCTGTCGGTAATTTTAATCGTGTGGTGACGGATTAAGAATACAGAATGTCACCACCCCATATCATCCCATGGGTGTCGTAAGAGCCGACAGAGGGAGCATATTATGCAGAGAACAGCACTGTAAAGAAGGAAAACTTGATACAAACCCTATACCAACCCGTTTGGCCAGCGTGGTATAGTAGGCCGATTCCTCCTTTCAAAGGAGAGGCCTGGTCCAGCAGTGGACTGTGTAAGGCTGATGATGATGAAATGTTTAAGGTAGGGTCGCATCAATTCCGCACTTGTGGGGCACAACGTAGGTACTAGGCATGATGAGACCGATATATCAAAACGAATCAGAAATCCGATTCCAGTCAGAAATTGTATCGTATCGATATTGCAATAATATGAGAAAACCGATTTTAGAAAACGCATAAACAATACCACGAAAACGTAAACAATCTAATACAAACCAAACTGTACAAGCCTATATGCTTGAGTCTAATCAAACTAAAACTAAATCTAAAGCCTACGTTTTCGATAGTTTTCATATTCATTAGTTCTCTATTACTCTACCAACGACTCCTTAGTCAGAATGAGGGAGAGCGAATTTCATTCCCTTTTCTTTCTAACTTAGTGATCCGTTTAAAGAGCAAAAGAGATGGAGCGAATTTTCGTCAAGCAAGCGAATCGTTTTGGATTTTGGCGGTTTTATGAATTTGCAGATTGAATAGAAAAATTAAACTAAAAATCGAGGTGATAATATCTAATGCAGATTACAACTACTTAATGTTTATTTTGAATATTGCAAATAATTATTAGGAATTTATATTTGGAGAGTGTTTTTGACATGATTGGTCTCATGCCCACAATACAGTAAGATTTCGATTTGTTTTTTTTTATCGTGTGGAAAATGAGTTACCTCATGCCCCTCCGACCGGGGAGCGGTCGAAGGGGATATGTCGGACTCCCACCCCGTGGGCTGGGTAACCGACTAAAAACCACACGGTGGCGGTGGCTCCGTAGCTCGACGCCTTGCAGGTACAACGGGAACTGTGGTTGTATTGCTCCGCTGTACCTGTCGCGTCCGTCCCCTTGCTTGGGACGCGTACCCGGGGAAAGCCGGGGTGTGCAATGCCATTCACAGCAGACTGCGCCACACAGTCCGCTGCCTTCTCGGATCCGCTTATGGTGGGTCGTTAGAGGCTCCCCCTCCAACGCCCGCAGACCTGAGGAAGAGTCGGGTTCAACGGCCGCTGCCGCCGCCTCAACGCTGCCTTCGCCTGCGAGCGGGGTTGCGTCGTTCACGCTCCCGCTCGGCGGTCTCCTTCTGGAGCATTACAGCTTCACAGAACGACACTACTGCATGCCAATTGTGGGTGTCCTCCACCATTGCCGCTAGTACGGCTGGTAGGGACAAATTCCTCCCGATGGTGGTGACTAGGGTACTGCGCTCGTCCGCCCACGCGGGGCACACCTCTAGTGTGTGTTGTTGGGCGGAGTCCAGGTCATCATCAGTAGTGGTGACACTGTGTCGTCTCCTCACGTCCAATCCGACTCAGATACTCACCGAAGCAACCATGCACGGTAACTATCTGAGTCAGCCGGAAAGTAGGGCACTCTTTCGTCTCGAGCCCGGCGTCAAATATCGGCAAAATCGCACCGACGATGCGTTGGCGAGAGCAACGCGGTAAAGCAAGCGAATCGTTTTGGATTTTGGCGGTTTTATGAATTTGCAGAATGAATAGAAAAATTAAACTAAAAATCGAGGTGATAATATCTAATTCAGATTACAACTACTTAATGTTTATTTTGAATATTGCAAATAATTATTAGGAATTTATATTTGGAGAGTGTTTTTGACATGATTGGTCTCATGCCCACAATACAGTAAGATTTCGATTTGTTTTTTTTTTTATCGTGTGGAAAATGAGTTACCTCATGCCCCTCCGACCGGGGAGCGGTCGAAGGGGATATGTCGGACTCCCACCCCGTGGGCTGGGTAACCGACTAAAAACCACACGGTGGCGGTGGCTCCGTAGCTCGACGCCTTGCAGGTACAACGGGAACTGTGGTTGTATTGCTCCGCTGTACCTGTCGCGTCCGTCCCCTTGCTTGGGACGCGTACCCGGGGAAAGCCGGGGTGTGCAATGCCATTCACAGCAGACTGCGCCACACAGTCCGCTGCCTTCTCGGATCCGCTTATGGTGGGTCGTTAGAGGCTCCCCCTCCAACGCCCGCAGACCTGAGGAAGAGTCGGGTTCAACGGCCGCTGCCGCCGCCTCAACGC
Source organism: Euclidia mi (assembly GCA_944739405.2). Classification (NCBI taxonomy): domain Eukaryota; kingdom Metazoa; phylum Arthropoda; class Insecta; order Lepidoptera; family Erebidae; genus Euclidia; species Euclidia mi. The sequence goes on from OX123192.2 coordinate 32,241,559, forward strand.
TGCCTTCGCCTGCGAGCGGGGTTGCGTCGTTCACGCTCCCGCTCGGCGGTCTCCTTCTGGAGCATTACAGCTTCACAGAACGACACTACTGCATGCCAATTGTGGATGTCCTCCACCATTGCCGCTACTACGGCTGGTAGGGACAAATTCCTCCCGATGGTGGTGACTAGGATACTGCGCTCGTCCGCCCACGCGGCGCACACCTCTAGTGTGTGTTGTTGGGTGGAGTCCAGGTCGTCATCAGTAGTGGTGACACTGTGTCGTCTCCTCACGTCCGATCCGACTCAGATACTCACCGAAGCAACCATGCACGGTAACTATCTGAGTCAGCCGGAAAGTAGGGCACTCTTTCGTCTCGAGCCCGGCGTCAAATATCGGCAAAATCGCACCGACGATGCGTTGGCGCGAGCAACGCGGTAAACGCAGCCGCACGTGCCACTCCTCATACGCGCTTCGGTGCGCATTTCGCCGGTACTCTTCAAGTGTTTCACTCGATGCCTCCCCACCTAGTAGGTACGTATGCAAAAAATAGTTTTGTTATCTCACCAAAGCTTGGATACAGAACCGTTCAATATTAGATTAATGCACAGTTTTGCCACGTCTGGATAGGCATTATTTTTCAGTTATGTTACTCAAAATCGGAACTGCCAATTATAATAAAACTGTAATTTGTAGGACTGTAGTAAAACTGATCCTAAATGATACGGAATTTACCACTTTTCCCATCTGCTTTTTCCGTTCTGCATTCTTAAGGTCCGCACTAGAATTAAACCTTACCTATATCAAACATTACTATCAATCATCTTTAGCCCGACCAGCAATATCTCAGGCAATTGTGACAAATTCGTGGTATTCCTTAAAGTATCGAAATATCATTCACAATAACAAAGAAAAACAAAGAATATTCAGTTCTACAAAATCAACTCTGATGACTCTACTAATTACATTTCATTAATTATTTAATTTTCATTCTCACAGTTATTTACATTCATTCGTTTCATTCCTACCACAATGTTAATTAATTTAATTACGGTAGAACTAATTGTGAATGCATATTTCGTGTTAGAGGTGGTCTGTGCATTTGTGCTGGCATTTTAAATTATTTATTAGTACACACGTGGTCCGTAGACAAATATTATTTATAGTTATACACACGCTGTTTGCTGCTGAAAGTAAACGAAGTAGACGAACAAGACCTAAATTTTACATAAATTTTTCGTTGCGTACAGAATCGCGGGCTCGTGACTTTATAATTACGTATATATACAACCAACCGGCAGAATTTTGACGTGACAACGTCTTATAAATTGGTTTGCCGGGTGACACTTCAAGAAACTGCGTTACGCTCCGCTCACGTTATGCGCTCACAATGAGAGCGAGTGAGAGGCACGCGTCCCGCCTAAGAGCGAGAGAGACAGACATAAAAAGTGAAAGGCACGCGTCTTTCATCCTTCTTCCTACTATACGAATGAATATTCACATTAAAATTATTTTACCACTCAAAGTCGTTGTCACGTAAAACTTTCGCCCGTATACCGACTTTTTATAAACACAAAAATGTTTAAAATTTTGACATGGATGATAAGACAGGACTGTGTAACCCGTTACACAGTCCCATCCTATCATACATGTCACTAAGCTCAGTCTTAATCAATGAGGCGGCCGGTTATATACAGCAATGCACCATCATCATTAGTTTGCCCATTCTATAGGTATCGAGGAGATAACGGACTATCGACTGGAGAATGACACCGGCTACCATCGTCAGATCCGACAATGGGCTGCTTTGCAACCCGTTTCACTAGCGTCAGACCTACCATCCTATGATGAATTTATAAAAGCTGTCAGATCTCTGCCGCCTAATAAAGCTTCAGGTAAAGATAAAAAATCCAACAAGATGATAAAGGAAGCTTAAAACATCTGGTGAGTCCATTTTGTTTGTGTTTAAACGTTGCATAGCAGAAGGTATTTTTACTCGTATATGGCGCAGTGGTTACATTAAGATCATACCAAAAAGAGGAGATAAACCGTCCGATGACCCTAAGTCATATAGGCCAATAACTTTGTTACCATCATTTAGAAAGCTTTTAGAACGTCTCGTAGTTCCCCGGCTTCTGCAGGGTGGTTAGATTTAGCGATAGACAATTTGGCTTCACAGTAGGTAAATCGATTGTCAACGCAGTTATATAGGCTAGGATGATAGTCTCGTCATCAACACAACAATATGTGCTAGGTATATTTTTAAATATATCTGGCGCTTTCGACAACGCATGGTGGCCAATGCTTTTACTTAAATTAAAGTCTCGTGGATGCTTTAGTAACATATATTCCTCATTTATACCTATTTCCTACATGGAACAGCAAAGTTAAAATTAGGCCACCATGCTGTGTCGAAGGCGCTGACCATGGGTTGTCCGCAGGGATCAGTGTTAGGCCCGTATTTATGGAACCTAGGTTTTGATGACTTTCTTAGCATACCACTACCTTGCTCATTGACCGGATACGCAGATAACGGTATTTTGCTTATTCAATCCAATACTAGGGTAGGACTTTAAGGGTTAGCTAATCATTGTTTAGACTTAATCAACAATTCGGATGAACGCAATGTTAACATTTTTCTCCACAGAAAACGTTTCAATTACTTTTGAAAGGGAACTTCAAATCACCGCCACGAATCAAATTCAATAACATCACCATTAGAAACAAAGAAACAGTTTGTTATTTAGGGTTAGTTTTAGAGAGAAACTTTTCATTTGTCGAGCACATTATTATTTTTTTTTTATTTATATTTATGTTATGCTTTATTGTACACCAAAAATACAACCTAGGATATTATACAATATTTTGATATGTATTTTAATATGTCATTAAAACAGTAGGAAAAGATATATACTGCGACATGGGGGCTTTCGTTCAAAACTTTAAAAGTAATTTATGGAGCAACGCATCTGGGTTGTATGTGTAATGGCGCGCCTGCGGCTGATAGATCTACTATCGCTGCTATGCGACGTAAAATGCTGCAAAGTCAACGTATCGCGTTCATATTTTTGTGCAAGGCTTGTACAGACACACTTGGACAGTTAGTACTGAAGCTTTGCCAGTACTGGCAGGTGTATTTCCAGTCGATCTTGAGGTACAAAGACGATTAGCAATGTATTACGTTGCACAAGATAGCATGGATCTAAATTTTCTAGCTCCGCGCGACAGACATAAGATCACTAGGTTGCTGAACCATCAATCCGCAGTCTATGACGATCTTCTTGATGACTGGCAATGTCTCTGGAACACATTAACTAAAGGCCGTCGCCTCTACCAGTTCTTCCCATGCGTCAGAGGGCGACTGGCGAGGAACTGGTTGGAGGTGGATCACTGTGTTGCCCAATTTTTTAGAGGTTATGGTTACTTTAAGAGCAAGTTGTATTTATTTAAGCTAGTTGATTCACCGTTATTCCAAAGTTCAAAATCTGGCAACAATTGTGAACAATCTGCTCATCACATTCTATGGAAGTGTAGTCTTTGGCAAATCGAACGTAATATCATGCTTAACGAATTAGAGGTAACTACTAGAGTAGTATACTATACGGATTTTCTGGCAAGTAGGACGAATTTCCGTGCGTTTAGGCGTTTCTGCCATACATATTACTGGAAACAAGTTGTTCACAATTTAGGCCCCCTTAATGTACGTGGTGCTTATCGTTTCTCACTATTATCTTTATCTCTTCGTTGCCTGTCTCCCGCTTTGTTAAGGAGGGAAGTGGACTATTTATTTTCCAACTCCTCCAATATATTTCTGATTAAGTTCGATACGGGTTCCAAGACAGTTTAACTGTCCACGGGACTTCACGAGTGTCAAAACTCGTTGTCATCAATGGTCACTGCTACAGAACCTGGATACAGAGGTGAGACAGTAGTGGGAATGAGGGTGGGACTAGTAAAAAAATTATAACAAACGCAAATAAATTTGTTAATATTTTATTTAAAGATGAGAATGGCATCACATAAATTAATTATTTATATAAACATTTAAACTAATTAAAGCAGAACCAAAGTTCTTGGAAAACATTAAAATTTTGTGGTCTGAAAGCGTGTTACAAACATTAATGATAATAATTACAATACAAATAAAGCTCAAATACCGCATTCTATATAAATCCAAATACATATATTCAATCTCAGTGAAAATTACAGTATTTCACAAAATTTGAATAAATATACATAAGTAATAGTAATGCATATTTATTCAAATTTAAAGCGTATTAAAAATATAAAGCATATTTTGAATAACATGAATTTGATGATGATGTTTATACCTACAATCACGAGTAAGAAAATTACACGTTAATAATTATCAATTTGACATTCATAAGCGTCACTTTGTGACTTAAGTGAATAATTTGACTTTGACTCCTAAATTACACATAGATTGACAATTTGATATTCATATGCGTCACTTGTGAGTTCAGTGAATAAAAATTATATAATATCCAATTAGAACAGCCGGTGACCCACGAGCTTATGTATGGCAACACCCTGGTCAAGTATAATAGCACCGCAAATGCAATGCCGACGAAACGTAGAAGAAATGAGAGCGAGCTATCAGTCAACGGGAATGAATAATTATTAGGTCACCGATATCCGTCAATCGCCCAAAGAAATGAAATTTTATTTAGATTATTTTTCAAACAAACTCACAGACTATGGCCTACTAAAGACACGTAGAAGGGAAAGAAAATAGATGGGTCTTTACCTCAACAGCTGATCAATTGAATAACATGGCGATAGGCCGATGGCCTTTTTGAAATCAAAATTATTTAAAATAGATTTGAAATATAAGAATCGTGTGTAGTTTACACACTTTTTATATTTCAAAACTATTTTAAATCAATCCCAATTCAAATATCGAATCTTTATTTACAATCCAAAATGTTTTAAGAAATACATTTCCAGAATGTTTTATGTTTTATATATAATTCATAATTATTAATCAATAATAATATAATTAAGGTTTATAATTAGTTATATTTACATGTGTATGAATATGGCAAAAAAAATTAAAATATATATTCTGAAACTTAGTAAAATATATAAAACATATATAGGTATATTTTAATGATCAAAGCAATAAGTATTGGATGTTCCACTCGTAGATGATAAAGCTTCACAGGCCATCGATTCATCCCCTCCGTGGGATCTCCACCTTGTCGTGGTGGGGGGGCTCAGTAACCGTGGGTTAGAAGCCACCCACGGTGAAGCTAAGCGGGATCCCGGGAGGGGACGCTCCACGTGGGCTTGGTAGAGGCCTGCGTAGGATGCGTCCCATGGTGCGGGTGCGGGGGACAGTTCTGTCTGTCCCTCGCAGTCGGGTGCGGTCGCGGGAGGAGAGGCGTGTGGGTGTTGCGTTGCCCCGCGCCCTGTCTCCCGCGACCGAGTGGGGGCGCACCATCGTTGCGTCGCGGTGGGGCCGCAAAGGAAGAGGAGATGCGGTGTTGCGTTGCCGTCCTCCCTATCCTCTGCGGCCGCTGGGTGTTTTGGCGGCGGAGCCCAACACCTTCATCCGCCGCCAAGGGGGTTTCGTTCGGGGCCCGCCTGACCATCTGGCGGGCCAATACCCGTCGGGGGGTAGCGAGGAATGCTTTGGTGAAACCCTACCCTCCGACACATGGGTACATGAGGAGCACGGGTTGGTTTTTAGTCAGTAAGAGTCTGACAGTCCCCTTCGTCCTTCCCCCCCGGGGCGGAGGGACTCCATGAGGATTTTCCAACCCGATACCAAAAAAAAAAAAGGCCATCGAATTATATTCAGCTATAGCAACATTTATACCCATTATAAAAAGACAAAGTATATAGAACATTCTAGTATAAATCTGCAGATCAACCAGAAATATTCACGGAAGCTGTTTGATCAGCGAAGTATACATTTGCCAGTAGTATCACTTTATTTTGGAAGTGATAAGTCTAATAATAGACGTTTCCTTGACTCACCACTCAGCTGTTCCAAACTAATTTGTTACAGACGTCTTTACATCTTAAAGCGAGGTCCACAACGAGAGCGTGCAACGATACGAAGATTTGGTGAACTACATACTACATACAGTTTCATTGATAAATTAAATGAATATTTGATGATAAATACGACGTTTAGTTGAACTTTATATCAATGTTGTCTGTTGTACAAAAATGAAATAAGATGTGACTAAGATAGGCGGAGGAAACTTCTAGCTTTGTGATGTTTTTTCTATTACTTACACATAATATAAATATATCCTTACAAACATAATAAACCTACGAAATACTTATGCTAAATCACAACTTCCCTTTCTTGTTGTAGTGAAGGCCTATTTCTACCTCTTTGTATTTCTTTCGATATCCAAATAACGTAAAATTCGTATAAAATCACAAAGACAGATTCGGATGTTTCTCTATTGCGATGTAGGTTTACCAATTTTTTTTGTTTCTTTATGAATCCATCAAATCAAATCAAATCTTTATTGCTCAACATAGTATAGAGGTACATTACAAGTTGTTAGGTGAATGAGTAGTTAAACTATGTTTACCAACGTAGGCATGCAACGTTAGCCCTCTGCGGCTGAGGTTACGTCTGCCAGACACCTCAAAATAAACTTTCAATCGCTGTGACACCAATTTTGCGAGGATCTTCCCGCGCCGCTCAATAGCTTCATGCACTCGCGTCCCCCGCCCGGCAGTGCGCCGGCGGCAGTCGCATCATTCGCATGTGCCGAGTTACACCAGCGAGGTATCCGTAATACGTAAGGTCAGTAATATGTGATGTGTCTTGTAGACGTATTGTCAGTAAAATAATTATATTCTCCTACTGTCTTATGGACGTAACATCAGTAAAATAATTATTTTCTTAGTGTCTTGCAGACTACTCGTCAGTAAAATAATTATATAATTAGTATCTTTATATGATGCTCATTATGTTTCATGGATTTTAGATGGACAACAACCACATGATTGACCTTCTAGGAAAAAGAAAGGCTATTGACGACCATAATATATTGGAGTGGCTAGAAAATAACAACGACTCACAGTTCAGTGATGTCGTCGATGACGTTTCCACAAGCAATTTTTATCGTTTATTGGATATTATTGGTGTAAATGCTTATATGCTTTGTTACATTTGTGTTTTATTCTGTTTTTTTAATGTTTCATATTTAAAGTATATTTTCATTGTGTGTTTCATTATTGAATTTATAATACCTGCGATACATTAATTGTATTTCATATACACGTCTCTTGGACTACTCCTCAGCAGAATATAAACATAAATGTTCCTCAGTTGCAGAGGGTTAAATATAAATCGATTTTAGGCTTCACAATAAACAGATAAGATTACATACAGTCAGATTATGTTATTATTATATTATGATTTATTTAATATATGAAGTATGTCAAATATAATAATTATGTCAAGTAATACTCAAAACACAGACTACAAACTAAAATAAAATTAAACATTAATATCATGTCAAGTACAGATTGTTCATAATTATATAATCAGTGAAAAAAGGATCAAGTAATTAATTGTATATTTTTGTCGTCTAGATATTCTTTAACACTATTGTAAGTTTTACGTACCAATATCTTCTTTAGTTCATATTTAAACACATTGACATGATCTATTCTATGTAGTTCAGTCGGTAGATTATTATTAATCCTGGTAGTCATACAAAGTATACTATTATTTAATAAGGATGTCTTACTAGGCATAATTCTTATTTTATATTGGTGACGACTTCGTCTTTGCTTTTCAAATGGTTTCATATTTTTTTTTACAAATAAAGCTGTCTCTAGTATGTATATACATGGCAACGTCAGTAGATTTAATGTTCTAAAATGTGTTTTGTAACTGTCTGTCACTTTCAATCTTAATATTGATTGTACACATTGTTTCTGCGCTCTAAATTCAGCCACCCAATCTGTAGAGTTACCCCAGAATATTATACAATAGCGTAGTGTTGATTCCACATATTATGCATAGTAAGCAGTCACGACTGTAGAAATGCTTACATTTTTTGTTAATGTATATAGAGCATATGAACATTTACTTAACTTTGAGCAGACGTACTGTATGTGGGATTTTCAGTTTAAATTACAGTCATCATACAGACCCAAAAATTTTGCAATCTCGACTTCTTTTATCTTTGTGCCTGAGAATTCTAATTCAATATTATTAGGTAATTTTCTGACTCGATTTCTAAATACCATTATATTTGTTTTTTCTAAATTTAAAACAAGATTATAAGCTTCATGCCAGCAAACTAGATCAGTTAATGTATCAGTAATTGTTCTCGTTATTAGATTGTGATTTTGGTTACAGAAAATTACAGTACTATCATCGGCGAAAAGAAACATAAGCGAGTTTGTGGCTTTAGGGAAATCGTTGATGTATATAAGAAATAATAAGGGGCCTTGTACACTTCCCTGGGGAACGCCATACTTAACTTCCCTATATTCTGAAGTATATGTTATTTCTTTATATTTAGGTTTGTATACCATTGCTGATTTTTTTACTTGACATAAATCTGTTACACTGGTTGCTTGCTTCCTATTGCTCAGGTAGGAATTTATTAAATCCAGAATATTACCTCTAATGCCGTTCGCGTATAGTTTATTACTTAATATATTATAATCCACACAGTCTAATGCTTTGCTCAGGTCCATGCATAGCGCGCATGTGGCTATTTTTTGTCTAGGTTTTTTAATATTTCGCCTAAAAAATTGTATATAGCTTGGTTTATAGTCATATTTTTCCTAAATCCTGATTGTGCATTTGTTATAATGTAATATTTTTCCAAATATTGATAAAGATTTTCGTGTATTACTTTTTCCAAAACTTAAGAGAGAACAGGTATGAGTGCTATAGGCCTGTAGAATGTCATGTTCATACGGTCTTGCTTCTTAATGAGTGGTTTTACAATAGTTTTTTTTAGTTTTGAAGGAAATACACCTTGTATTATACATAGATTATAAATATGACTGAGTACTGGTATAAGGGTTCGATTCCGGTGAGTCAAGAGAAACAACGTGATCACTTCAAGTATGATTTAATACTCTCTTAATTATAATTAGTACATTGAATATAATAGTCTTAATCTAGGATAACTGACATCATCATCACATGAGTCTTAATCTAGGATAACTGACATCATCATCACATGACTATTAATTCTTCTTTGTCTTACATACACCATACGCCCTACCAAAACAGAAAAAAAATAAACTAAAGATTCTAAAGATCTAATCGATTCATGGTGATAGGCACAAGCAACTGTTTGTTTAATATTTAATAATTTTCATACCTCGGTCATTGTGCTGGAAATAAATTCAGTTCCCCTGTCCGTAGCAATTTCACGTGGGATACCATACCTTAATATAAAGTTGTCGACGAACGCTCGAGCCACGCTTACACTTTCTTTCCTAACTAATGGATATGCTTCTACATACTTACTTCATTCACATTGTAATGTGAGTATATAAGAGTTACCATAATAATCCTTATCTAAGGGCCCAACTATATCTAAAAATATTTTATCAAAAGTCGACTGCGCAGTCATAGTATTTACCATTGGTTGCTTAGTATGTAACGAATGCTTTTGTTTTTGGCATTTGTCACATTTCTTAACAAATTTTGCCACGTTCTCAGACATTTTTGGCCAAAAGTAGTATTTTTTTATATTATTTATCATACGTCTAGTGCCTGCGTGCCCACTCGTGGGAAGCAAGTGAAAGTCATTAAGTACTACTCGTTTGTCATCATCATTTACTATTCTTATTAATCCTTTTATAATATAAATTCGTGGACCGGTCCAATTATTATTTCCACAACATTTATTTAACCATTTAATATACTTCTCATTATTATTATTCTTCATAATATAAATTTCATTCCTTGATAGTTTCTTACAGATAGATTCCAAATCTCTCACGAAAGCCTCTCGCGCTGAGCATGATCGAGAACTTGGGTCTATATAAATTGACATCTTAGATGGTATATATATAAAATCATTTACTTTAACGTATTTAGCATTGGATGCTAATACACAAGTAGAAATTATTAACTCGGTACAATTTTTCGGTTTTCTAAGAATTTCAACGACTCTCGGTTGATCAGACCGATCATCTGTTTTGTTCTTATCGACCGACGAATTGCTACTTAATTGATTTTTTGTCATACTCCTAGTCATGATGTTCATTACATTTTGATTAATACTTTTTAATTCATCAGAAGTAATAACGATGCTAGATAACGCGTCTGCAGCCACGTTATTCGCAGCCTTAACGTATTCAACCACATAATCGTATTCATCTAATATTAGCGGAATTTTAGCAATCTACTAGGATTATTGAAACTAAACAGGTAAAGTAATGGTTTATGATCAGTTTTTATTATAAACTTTTTACCAAACAAATAGGGTCTGAAATATTTAACTGACCAAACAATAGCAAGGATTTCCTTTTCTATCGTTGGATAATTTAATTCTGATTTATGTAATGGTCGGCTTGCATATGCAATTGGTAAGTCATTTTTATTACATAAAACGGAACCTATGGCTAATCCAGAAGCATCTGTATGCAATATAAACTCATTTTCCTTGTCAAAATTTGGATATTGTAATATTGGGGGATTGGTCAAAGACTGCTTTAATAACTGAAAAGAATTTTCACACTCTGTATTCCAAATAAATTTAACACCTTTTCTACAAAGTTTATTTAACGGAATTGTTATTTCAGCGAAATGTGGTTTATATTTACGGTAGTAATTGACAAAAACGTCTGACTTCGTCACTATTTTTTGGGATAGGATAGCTCTGTATTGCTCGCGTCTTTTCAGGGTCAGGTGACACTTCACTAGCAGAAACAACATGCCCTAAATACAGCAATTCTTTCTTTAGAAATTGGCATTTTTCGGGGTTAATATTTAAATTTACGCTCCTAAGTCCTTCAAAAATGTCAATTAAATGTTTATTATGATTTTCTAAACTTCGTCCTATACAGATTAAATCCTCTAAATAAATAAGGCACTTTTCATGGTTCAAACCAGACATTGCTTCTGTCATTAGGCGACTGAAAGCACTAGGGCTGATTTTTAAACCCATTGGCAGTCGTTTCATCTGATATTGTTTACTTGTAGTAAATGCTGTGTACTTTCTGCTTTCAGCGCTTAATTCTAATTGAAAATAACCTTGGCTAAGATCTAAATGGCTAAAATATATTGCCCCTGATAAAGAATCGAGGATATCAGAGATGTTAGGCAAAGGAAATTTATCATCTTGAAGGCTGTCGTTTAATTTTCTATAATCAATAACAACACGCCATTTTTATTACCACTGCTATCAGTTTTCTTAGGAACCAATAACACAGTGCTGGACCACTCACTAATACTTTCTTCTATAATGTCATTACGCAACATTTCGCCAATTTGTCTATCAATTTCAGCTTTTTGACTTTTAGGAAGCCTGTATGGTTTGGTATATACCGGGAAAGTATTATCTTTTAAATGTATGGACTGCTGGTACAAGTTGGTAACACCTAACTTATCACCTGGCAGCAAAAACACATCAGAGTACTTTGCGCAAATGTTTTCAATTGAAATTTGTTCCTCTCGATTTAAATGTTTAAAATTCAAAATAGAAAACAAACGCTTGACACGGTCCGCATTTAAATTATTACCACTAAAAGAACACAAATAATAATCATTTAAACTTACAACGTCCGGTGTAAAATAACTTAAACAAACATCTGTCTCTCTAGTATTCAAAAACTTAAGAGGTATTTTACCGTCCTTAGGCTTCACTAAGATTGAAGATAAAAATAAACCTTCGCATAATTGCTTAGGCATAATAACACATTCATCTTGTAAGTGTGTTTGCACTAAATATGTAACTTCACACCTGGCCGGTATTGTCATGTAACTATTTTTGCCTAGTTGTCCCATTTGTAACAGAATACTAACGGGTACCTTATGGTTAATAGTCAGAACATTTTGTTCAAAATCTAAAATACAATTCAATTTACTCAAAAAGTCTTGTCCCAAAATGCTATCGGTTCTACAAGAAAAGTTTTTAAATACATAAAACTTATGCTCATACTGAACTTTACCATAACTTAATGTAAGATAAACAAAGCCATCGCAATAAACGTGACCTCCTATACCATTTATTTTAATCCGCTCTATATGGAATGGAACATTACTGTTTTCTAATACATCTTGCCTAACTATGGACAATGACGCGCCCGTGTCAAGTAACCAACTACGGGTCACTTGAAAAACATTTAAATTTATTGAATTAATATTTTGACAATAAAAATGTTCATGAACGAAAAAACAAATTTTTATTCTCAGTTTCAGTCTTTACTTCAGAATTTTGTATGACTGAGAACTATTACTGCTGTTACTCGAATCAGCTAAGTTAATCTGATGTTGTCGGGCCGGGTGACGAAATGTTGTGTGGGCACGAAAACCACCACGACCGCGATAATTAGATGAATTATCAAAGTTACGAATTCCACTAGGACCACATTTATTACCACGACCACGATTATTATAATTCTGTGAATTTGAAAATATTCTAAACGTACCCCTATTACAACTATTCTGAAAATTACCACGTTGATAACGGTTTGGCCTACCTCGGTTTTGATGGAAGCGCATCACTCGTTCGCCTTCTGCATTCGGCGCCATCTCGTCCAGTGCACCTTGGATGGCATCCTTTAAAGTGCTATAATTTCGTGCTGCAATAATCGTACTGACTCGACTGTTACGCAGGCCGTCGGCAAATCTTTTAATCGCAATACGCTCTATTCTCAATTTATTGGCCTCCATGTTTTATATGCTCCGGAATCGCCGTTAGCCTGTGTAATAGTCAAATCCACGAATAACTGCTCCAGCTCCTTACCGTACTCCTCAATACTCCTGTTATTTTGTCTCGCATGGTGCAGCTTATTCTGGATCGCTGTGTCTGATTTTTTGGGCAACAATATGTTACGCATGACACTAATTAAATCTGTAACAGATGAATAATCAGTACGCATGCGCAGCTTGGCGCTTTCTGATATACGGGACATTAAAACAAATTGTATCAGTCGCTTTTTGCCACTATCATCAATCATAGAGTCATACATTTCGATACTTGAGATTAAACATTTGGTTGTATCAATATCCCCTGTCATTACGGGCAACAATGCATTGGCAGTTTTCAGATCAAATTTCTCCATGGTGTTTATCGTAACCCCTGTGCTATCCGAACAAAGCTGAACAATTCTTGAATATAATTTAATTATTTTTGTACATAAGTCTGTCACAATATTGATTTCATCACTCTCGATTTCCTTACTCTTTATCTTTAAACTAATTATCTTTTGTAAAGAACAAAACTGTGTATATATATCATTTGTCTCATGTACCTAATTTAATTTCTCTTATAGTAGATGACCTTCGACTCGGGCCTAGTTTGGCGAGGTAATCTTTAATATACTTTAATTTATCAAATACCTCCTTAGCCTCATTTGCCATAACATATTACTTAAGTCTAGATATAATCGTCACGATATCATGACATTAGACATTAATAAGAAAAATTAAATATAGACCACATACAAGGTCAAATTAAAAGAAAATATTATCTAAGATATATGAGTAAAATAGGTGTAAAACGTTTTTACGATACACATTTTATGAATAATTGATTTTTGACTACACTAGCCGCACATTTTACCTCACGCACTTTTTACCGTACGCACTTATTTTGGCACAAATCACCCACTTTGTACTCACGCCGGAGAAGTCCCAGCAGCCGGGACACCAGTGGCCTGTCTACGGAACAAGCTCAACGATCTTCGCAACTCGTACTCATTGATGCCTCTCTCGATCCATTTGCCATGGCATTTTCTATACAAACGCAACAGCAATACCGCTCCTCCAACAGCCAAAACAAAACAAATTGTTATGAGAATATAGTTTGTGCTACTTGCATGCTGCAACAACTGTTCCGTAGCAGCGGAATTTCCAGCGCCGTTTTGCGCTATTATAACTTCTTGCTCTTTAGACTGTTGCTTGCCCATACTGTCTCTTTGTAAGACGAAAAAACTCGCGAAAAACAGTTCAAACATACGAAAGTTACGCCAAGTAGTAAGAAATCGTTCCAACGTAATGAAATCATTATTAGTCTTAAAACTTCACAAATCACTCAATGTTTACATTAACGATTCCTTTAACGGCACATCGCGTCGCGCTGGCAGGGTCGCCATATAAGGGTTCGATTCCGGTGAGTCAAGAGAAACAACGTGATCACTTCAAGTATGATTTAATACTCATTTAATTATAATTAGTACATTGAATATATAGTCTTAATCTAGGATAACTGACATCATCATCACATGAGTCTTAATCTAGGATAACTGACATCATCATCACATGACTATTAATTCTTCTTTGTCTTACATACACCATATACCACTCAAAAGATAAAAGTGGTCCACAATTCTTACGACTATAGTTGACAGTTGAGCCAAATCTGGTGAATAAAATTAGCATACGAATACAATTACGAACATTCTGCTTAATTATTACGCAATTGCAGAGTTTCTACCTAAAAATCAATATTCGAAATGTTCCGTGAACTAATATCGGCTATTAAACGTGGAAGTTAAATAATCAAATCATAGCATAGTAACATTATATTAATTTATTGAATTGATTCTCCATTAAATTTCCATTCCAGATACCTTGTGTATGAATGCTCCAATTACAACTTGATAAAGAATTTTAATAAAGGAACAAAATGAAAAGATACAATATAGATTTTCATAATTAAGCGCCATGAATCTTGCCTTGGGTTATAATTATTTTTCTTTGAAATTATTATTCGAACGAATTAAAATAATGTAGAAAGCTGTAGAAAGGTTGGTTCTGGAGCGTTATACATTCAATAAAATAAAAGCATTGTTGTTTTGTGTACAATAGCCAAGTATTGTAAAAGTCTACATTGAATAAAATAAATATTTTCGTTCTGTTTTTACTTTGTGTTGAAAATGTTTCTAAATAAATTTTACAGCAGCAACAATGACTTTACACAAACAAGTCTCGCTAATTTGATTCTGAGACAAGACATCGTCATTTCACCCGTCTAAATTTCTCCTCATGTCTAAATGCTATACAATGATGAGTTGGGTAAAGCTGATATGACAAAATATTATTCTGCATTTTATACGGAGAGTCCACATTCTTGCCTAAAAACAAAATACATATTCCCAGAGAGACCTCTAGTCTTGTAATTCCATCCACAACCCTCTCACAAGAATATTTCGCACGAAATTAAAATTAAGCTAATGTACCTACTAATTGAAACGATCAAAACATTTCCCGGGAGTCTAAGCCCTATACCATAACAGAACAATAAATAAACACACATCAACGTTACTCGTAAATGGAAGAGAATTCGAACACCTGAGTCGTGTCAAAGTAGAAATTACTCGGAAAATCATTGTAATAAGAAATAATAAGTTCGGTACTCATATACGAATCAAAGAGAATTTGTCTCAGATTTACAAATCAATGTATCAAAGAGGTGTCACTCAAGTATTTATAAAGACGTGTGACACGTTTGCCGTATATCATTTTGTCGTTTTTTTAATACAACCCTTAAAGTTGATTGGTGTGACAGGTACAGGTGAGTGAAAAGTGTGAAAGTGTTTTGGGTGTTTCAAGTGATCTTTTTATTTGTGTTCTGTTGTGTTGTTATTACAAAAGTTACTTAGAGTATTTTTTATGGTTTTGAATATTTTTGAAGGGTGATCGAAGACCGTTGTTCCGTGTAGTGACGGATAAAGAATACAAGTGTCACTACCCCATTTCATTCCGTGGGTGTCGTAAAAGGCGACTAAGGAAATTGCAAAAAGCGAATAACATCTTTGCGAAGAGATGGAAAACTTGAAACCAAACCCTATACCAACTCATCTGGCCAGCGCGGTATAGTAGGCCAAATACCACCCAATGAGCGCACCAACGAATAGGCCCCCAGTTCCCGGTAGTCCCGCTGTCCGCAACAAGGGTAGCGGTCGCGGTAACAGCGGGGCAGGGGGTGCTAAGAATCTCCGGGCTGCGGCAAACGGCTACCACAAGAAACTGACCCTGGCTACGTACAATGGACGCTCTCTACGGCTGGACCAACACATCACCGAACTCGAAGTAGAACTAGGTCATATAAACTGGCATATATTGGGGTTGTCTGAAGTCCGAAGACAGGGGGAGGACACGATAACCCTTGAGTCAGGAAACCTGTTCTACTTTCGAGAAGGCGATCAGCCCTCTCAGGGCGGTGTCGGTTTCCTCGTTAACAAATCTCTCGCTAACAACGTTGTAGAAATCAGCAGTGTGTCGACACGGGTAGCGTACCTGATATTAAGGATCACCGACAGGTACTCCCTGAAGGTGATACAGGTATATGCGCCGACCTCGACATACTGCGATGACATAGTCGAAGCCATGTATGAGGACATCACCAAGGCTCTACATCATACCACCAAGACACACTACAGCGTTGTTATGGGGGATTTCAATGCCAAAGTGGGAGTACAAGAACGCGGCGAAACGAGAATCGGATCCTATGGCGTGGGGTGCCGAAATCATAGGGGGCAAATGCTGGTCAACTTTCTGGAGTCACAGGGGCTCTTCCTAATGAACACCTTCTTTAAGAAGAAGCCTCATAGAAAGTGGACATGGCGAAGCCCCGATACTGTGACAAGGAACGAGATAGACTTCATCATGTCTGATCGGAGGTATATATTTAGAGACGTCTCAGTGATCAACAGGTTTAATACCGGTAGCGATCACCGACTTGTCCGAGGCACTCTAAATATAGACTTCAGAGCTGAGAGGCTTCGCATGATGAAGTCTACTCTTAGACCTACTGCGCCTCAGCTAGCAGTAGGATCCGAAAAGTTTCAACTGGAACTTCAAAACCGTTTCGGACTGCTGGAAACCAATGGCACTGTTGACGAGAAAGCCGACGCTGTGGTCAAAACGCTACAGGATGTATCTCGAAGGGTGTTTCCCGGAAAAAGCGTTAACAAGCAAAGTAAACTCTCGCACGAGACTCTTAAACTTATGAGGCAAAGAAGGGGAATGTCATATGCGCAGACGTCTTCGACAGATGGAAGAAACCTAAACCGGAAGATCCGGAAGCTGGTACGACGTGACCTCCGATGTTCCAATACCCGCGCCATTACGGCTGCGATTGAACAGAATCGAGGCACCAAAGTCTTCGCTCGCCAGCTTGGTAGAATGCATCTGTCGAAACTCAATACTGCGGATGGCAAAACGGTAACCTCCAAGTTCGAGATTCTCGCTGAAATTGAGAGTTTCTACAAGGACTTGTACGCATCACGGATGCCTAAACCCACGAGACCCAGCGATGATGACCACAGAGCCCAACTCACGCGCCATTACACGGAGGACATTCCTGATGTCAACCAGGGCGAGGTAAGAGTGGCTCTCGAGCAGCTCAAGAACAACAAGTCTCCAGGGGATGACGGAATCACCACAGAGCTCTTAAAAGCAGGTGGGACAGCAGTTCTGAAAGAGCTGGCGAGCCTGTTTAATTCCGTTATCCACCAAGGCCTAACACCTCAGGCGTGGAGTGGGAGTGCGGTGGTTCTGTTTTTCAAAAAAGGTGACAAAACCCTGCTGAAAAACTACAGACCCATCTCACTCCTGAGTCACGTCTACAAGTTGTTCTCGAGAGTCCTAACAAATCGCCTCGCCAGAAAACTCGACGATTTCCAGCCACCGGAACAAGCCGGGTTTCGAAAAGGCTACAGCACCGTAGACCACATCCATACTGTTCGGCAGATTGTACAGAAGACAAACGAATACAATCAGCCGCTGTGTATGGCTTTCGTGGACTACGAGAAAGCCTTCGACTCCATCGAAACCTGGGCGGTTCTGGATGCTCTGCAGCGGTGTCGCATCGATTGGCGCTACATCGAGGTGTTGAGATGTTTGTACGACACGGCCACTATGACCGTCCAGCTGCAGGACAATAAAACCAGCCCCATTGAGTTGCGTAGAGGGGTGAGGCAGGGGGATGTAATATCCCCTAAGCTCTTCACCAACGCACTCGAAGACGTCTTCAAGACGCTGGACTGGACTGGACGGGGCATCAACATTAATGGCGAGTACATATCCCACCTTCGGTTTGCCGACGATATCGTCATCGTGGCAGAGAGCCTGGCAGAGCTGAGCGGGATGCTGCACAGCCTAAATGGAGCCTCTCGACGGGTCGGTCTCGGCATGAACTTGGATAAAACCAAGATTATGTTCAACGAACACATTGTGCCGGGACCGGTTTATGTCGACGGATCGATGCTCGAAGTTGTTCAAGAGTATGTCTACCTTGGGCAAGTAGTCCAGCTTGGTAGAAACAACTTCGAGAAAGAAATCGACCGCAGGATCCAGTTAGGTTGGGCAGCGTTTGGCAAGCTACGTCGAGTTTTCTCTTCGCCCCTACCGCAATGCCTGAAGACCAAAGTCTTCAACCAATGCGTCCTACCTGTTATGACGTACAGTGCCGAGACGTGGACACTCACAGTGGGACTAGTCCACAAACTAAAAGTCACGCAGCGAGCTATGGAACGGGCTATGCTTGGCGTCTCTTTGAAGGATAAAATTCGAAACGAAGTTATCCGACAAAGAACCAAAGTTACCGACATAGCTCACAGAATCAGTAGGCTCAAGTGGCAGTGGGCTGGCCATATCTGTAGAAGGACTGATGGCCGATGGAGCAAGCGTATCCTAGAGTGGCGACCACGTCTCGGCAAGCGTAAGGTGGGGCGGCCCCCGGCTAGGTGGACCGACGACCTGAAAAAGGCGGCTGGGACAGACTGGATGCGGAAGGCTGAGGACCGTGTACTGTGGCGCGTGTTGGGAGAGGCCTATGTCCAGCAGTGGACTGCGATAGGCTGATTGATTGATTGATTGATCGAAGACCAGAAAATCCAAAGCAAAATAGCCGTTATTTTCATAGCAGAATAGCTGTATATTTTAGCTTATCAGTATAACAAGCATAGTTTTCTAAGTTTACCCTGTGCCCGATTAATAAACGATTTATATAATAAACTGATTATATTCAAATCCATTTAGCCGTTTTTACGTTACTGTGTTACAAAAATCTAAACATAAAACCTTGAACAGTGATAACATTATATATTTTCTTATATTATTAGGATGTGAAACACAACCTTGGTTGGTAATAAAAATAACATGAAAATAAGCCGTATACGCGGGCCGTATAAACTATTAGAATATAGACTGTGATTATCGTAGTACCTATGTAGAAGTATTTATTGGTAAATACATTTACTTGTTGAATATTGTGTTCGCGAGTGTACCAATTTCAGACCAAAAAAACCTTTGACCCTCATCGTTCTTTTGAGCCTTTTGCATTAAATGTTAAAACACTTCATTCACGATGGACGAAACATTTAAGACTTTCCACCGCGTCTTATCCTTTGCGGGTATATCTATATTTGCCAAAGATAACTGGGACTCCAAGCTGTGGCTATGCCTCCAAGTATTCAATTTCATCATTGGCTTCTTCTGTTTCATATTCACTACTGGGTTCGTGGTGACCAAGTATGATGACTTTCTTCTTTGGATCGAAGGAGCTTGCATCTGGACTACTGGAGTCATCATGTCCATCACTCTTGGAGTCTGTCTCATTTTCCGAAATAAATTCCGCAGTTTTCTTGTCGAAATGGTGTTTATCGACAGAATGTTGGAGATGCCATTTATAGAATACCTGTTACACGTTCCTGTGTCCACTCCTAAGCTGACGGAGCTGAAGAATTTGGTTGTTGATTCTCAGGCAAAGCTGCTTAAATATACCAGAGTTTTGCTTAAGACTTATGTAGCTTGTGTCTTCATAAGTGCTACGCTTTACCTTTGTGGACCGATATACCAGATGATAACAAGAGAGGATCCATTGTTACGACTTTTAGGTAAGTGTTTTTGTTTTTACTTATAAGGAGCTAATAATCTATGTGGAGATTGGCTTCATTACTTCCATCATCATCATGTCAAGGTTGCAACCACGATTGTGGTTGGAAGATAAGTAATATATATTGAAATGATCTATTTTAATTTGCAATATCTTTTTGATGAGGAAACCTTGAATAAATTATAAAATATTAAGATTCAGCTGATGACGGCTAGCAGATGGTAGGAAATAGATGACGAGCCCTAACTTACTTTGTGTATGTAACCATGTTAACCAAACCAAGACATCACTGCCAACCTCAACTAAACCAGTTTCAATTTTAATAATACCCAGTAGGTAGATTATATTCGTAAAAGAAACTTTAATTACGTTACATCATTTATTTTCTGTGAGAAATCGATCAAGCTATTCCGTTGTAGAAAGTATCACTATGGCGTCGAAGACGGCGTGCTTATATTTTTTATCACAATAATCGGTAACTATGCGTAAGAACTTCCTGACGGCCTTCTCGTCTTCGGATGCTATCAACAAAATCATAATTTTACGTAATTCATTAACTATAGTGGCACAATTTGCATTTCCCGCAGGTGGTCGAGTTTTCCTAGTAAGTTTATTTGTCCAAGTATGAAAAAAAAAAAACATTAAACTAATGTAACCGATTTTCTTAACTATGTATTTTATTGAGGAAGTAAAGAAATATCATCTTGTTTCAGCCTTCAACATGTGGTTACCATGGAGTCTAAAGAATATGAACGTGTATGTGGTATCAATGGTGTTTAACGTTTACAGTGCTTATTTATGCTGCATTGGTAAGTTAAGAGTACAGATACGTGGATATGAGCATCTGATGAAAGAAGGTTACTTAAAAATGTTAACAAAATAGGGTATAGATTCAGTCATCTTTAGTTATCTTTATCTTTTTAAAGACATTTGATCACAATCAGCCTCTCAATAATCTAATTAACGAGCTCATCACCAGAAAGATCTAGGTAATGTAATGAGCATATTACGCAATGACATAGAAAAATCATAATACTTTCATACAACACTGATCTTAGTGCTCCCTTGAGGGATTATAACATCTTACCATAAAATTGGGCTGGTCTACAAGGTGATCACACTGATCTAAGGAAATAGATGCAAATAGATCACAGAGGGTACAATTTTATAAACTTTAACATCATTCTTTTGAACAACAAATACATACATACATATATAGACTCACGCCTGTTTCCCGGAAGGGTAGGCAGAGACTACGGAACGTCATTTGCAACGATCCTGACATATCTCTCTTGCTTCATTCGCTCCCATCAAATTCCTCATGCATGCTCTTCTGTTTAGGGTACTTTTAATCTTTCCTGCTTTAAGGATGTGTCCAATCTGATCAGAGAACGTCCGTCTAGGTCTTCCCCTTCGTCCTGTCCCATTGACACTTGCCTTAAATATCTGCTTGGTCAGTCTTTCGTCAGCCTAAACTAAATTGTGCAACAAATAACCAAATAGTTTGCCTATATAGATTATTTCATCGAAATATTTAATTTTAACGTACCCAGGACTGCAGTCAACGATAATTTTGTTGCTTGGTCAGCTTATTCGCCAGTTAAGGATACTGTCATACATACTAGAAAATTTGAATGAGTTGATTTTGGAGATCACGTATGTCCAAGACGAAAGATGGCAGACTTGCTGTACTTTAGTATTTTCTCAGTGTGTGGACCATTACGCGAAGATGAAAAGGTAAAGAATGATCAGATTTTATCACATTGTCACTACAAAATAAAAATTATAGATAGAGGATATTGAAACTGGGCGTAAGTCTAAAGTGGGTTTGTTTGCTTTTATGGTAGTTTGAAACGTTGTATACCGTGTGCTGTGTCTACATTTTTAAATTGATATCAAGCTATTACTGACAATATTCTTACATGCCTTTTTCTCTGACCAAAAAACTACCATAAAACATTATCAGCGAAATGTTAACATTTTTCAATGTTTGTGTAATCTCGTGTAAATTTTTAGACAGTAATAAGTGTTACCCCATAAGTTTAATTAATAGACTACTAAGAATTTGAACACTCATACGATTTCTGTTTTTACAGCTTCAGCAATAGATTGAACGTTATCTGCAGGCCGTTTTACTTAACTCTCATATTAGTGGCTATAATGTTGGTGTGTGTGTGCTCCGTGAAAATAGCTATATCGGTAAGTAAAGACTGGCTCACATTTACTTTCATGCAACAATAATCATTGTTGCTAACTTTTACGATAGAAAATAAATAAAACGTTTCTATAAACTGTAAATATTGTTGGCACACTTGGAGCTATTGACTGTCTGTAGACTTATCATCAGCCCGCTGCAGCTGTATACATATTGTCCTACTGCTGTGCTTAGACCTTTTTTTACTATTACACATATAAGGGTAACGCCATAGTCAACCACGCAGACCTAGTGCAGGTTGGCAGACTTGACACGTCATTCGGGAACATCATATAATACTATGCAGATTGCCGCTCCTTTTTGAATTGACGGCACACATAACTTTTAAAAGTCGTTGGTTCACAACGTTTTTATGTGGTTTTCTCACAAATTATCTATGTAAAGACTAGTCATTATGATACCACACTACCGTCCTTTATCAGAGCGCTACCGTACTTCAGAAGACACCTTAAGGCGAGGTTGCAGTACTTTTTAAGATTTTTGAACGTCTGAAAGTCCCATGAACTATGATATTTTTAATGAATAAAAATTAAAGTATAAAAGTTGAACATATCTTCTAGTAAATCGTAAAGATAGAAACACGATTTGGAATGATTGGTTCGATAAAAAAAAATGTCAAACATGGCACTAAATCACAATTTTAAACGTGTACTGCTTTGAGATTCCATAATGAATTTATATGAAAGTATTATCAATAGAAACAGCTCTTTATTTTAAAATAAATGGTAAAAACAGATTTCGTAATTTCGTTATCATTTTTCTCCAAGAAAAAAAATAGTCAAAATGTTGGCATTATATCGCTCGCCGGCCGTTCATCAGTGCCTGTCTAGGCGTGATTGAGGGCGGACGTACGTCGCTGCTCCGAAAAATCCCCCTCCACCCCCGCATGTACCTTTTCGCAAAAGTACAAAGTAGTTCGTATTCCAAACTTAATCGTTCAAACCATAGACATACTAGTAAGAAACCGTAGACAGGTTACTGACAAGGTAACATGACGGAGCTTACGAGTGGCACGCATCCCGAAAAGCGTACGCACACTAATATAAATATGTCAAAACGACACACTAAGAATTAGATAAGAAGTGTAAGTGAGATAGCACATCTAATCGCTAGCGCGAAATAGAGATAAACATATACTCTCTGGACCGAAGCGCATTGTGACATCATGCTGACCGTTTCACAAACAATAATTTGACTCAGATGCGACATGATCACTTTGTCTGTCTTGAGTAAATTCAATTCGCCTCAAAGTAAATTTGATTAATTCATTTAAGGTAGGGAAATAAAAAGTCGATGTGATTTATTTATAACATTTATTAAAAAAGTACATTTCATTCAATGGAAACCTAAAAAAGTACGTTAATATAAAAACTGTGCGCTGCGGACCCACCGTAGCCCTGGCAATACCCCTGGGGGTATGGTGGGTCTTTTAAAGCTTAACCGTACTCCTGGCTGAAATGCTCGTAGTGTTATACCAACGCGCTACGTGGACATTAAACTGAACAGTGTTATCTCTCGTATGATAATGACTTACTACTTACGTTTTTGTATTTTTAGACAAGCGAAGACAAGCGCTAGTACGATGATATAGTGCAACAAGGAGATAAATTAGAGAATAAAACGTTTAGGTATTACTGCTAATGGTTATAATGCTTTGTATATTATAGGTATAATCTGTGGTACTGTTGAAGACCCGTCATCATCATCATCCTTGCGCTGTCGAATCATTCCCACTAGTTCTATTGAACAGTTCTATGATAGAACTAGTGATACTTTTTTCCCACTAGTTCTATTAGCACAACTTGATGAGAAGAATAGAACTAATGGGAAACAGTTATAGGAAATTTACCACTAGTTCTATGTATGTTTTACAAGGGTAGTGTCACAACATCGCGCTCACAAATCCGAATAAATATGTATTTATAAAAATGTGTTAAACGAATGAACGTCTACAAAACAAATGAACGTCTACAAAACAAATGACTACCAAAAAGTGATCGGCTATCGATAGTGATTGCAAAAAACAGGTGCATGCGATTTTCGACCTTATTGACAATTCATGACAAACTTTTTTTTGTTTTTCTCGCTTTCTGGCAATATTAGGGTAATAAAATTATAAATTCTGACTAATGTCAATTAGGTTGAAAATCGCATGCACCTGTTTTCTGCAATCACTATCGATAGCTGATCACTTTCTGTAAGTCATTTGTTTTGTAGGCGTTCATTTGTTTTGTAGACGTTCATTTGTTTTACACATTAAACAAATGAACGTCTACAAAACATATTTATTCGGATATATGAGCGCGATGTCGTGACACTACGGATCATTCTCAGTAGTTCTATTGAATACCCTTGTAAAAACATACATAGAACTAGACTGGGACATTTCCTATTACTTATCCCATTAGTTCTGTTCTCCTCATCAAGTTGTGCTAATAGAATTAGGACAGTTCTATCATAGAATTGTTCAATACTACTACTATACTGGGAATGATCCCACAAAATAGTAGAACTTGAAATTAACGAACTGAAATTAATAAACTAATTACACAACAATATTATCTGGGAGTACGGTTAAGCTTTGAAAGACCCACCATACCCCCAGGGGTACTGCCAGGGGTACGGTGGGTCGGCAGCGAAAACTGTGCAGTACAATCCACTTAGTTGTTTAATACTAAAAGGAGAAAAACAAGAACAAGTGTATGGACTTTGATCATCCGTCAATGTTTGTAACTTACGTATGATTTTGTATTTCTATAATAATAATATATTGTGTTGATTCAGCCTCAAATCACTTTTGTTACTTGACAAAAACACACATCAGTATTTTATTATTAGGAATGTCCCATCTGGATACTTTGTTTTTTAGTCTTTGAATACGCACAATACTGCTTCTCTTTTACACTCGCTAAATGCCAATTTTTTATTCACGCTATTATATGTGATACTGAATTTATTATAAATTGAAAATAAAACGTAATATTGTAATACTCATGAATGAGAAGTGATTCCATAACTTTTAGTCATTTTCCTACTATAGTTTAACTACTTTAGCAAAATCTCATTACACACGTCGGCATTTTCAAATGTAACGTACACACACGCGAGTAAAAGAGCGAGCGCTTCCGACCGCAGCGCGTGAGCGACTAAAGCCAAATGACGCCACCGCCGTGTTTTTGTTTTTGCGGGGGGTGAGGTCGAGCTACGCACTGTACTGCAACCTCGCCTTAAGGACGAAAATCATTATCCATGTTGATTGTTTTTAGACGCCCCTTTCAGTTAAATACACACTTTTACAAAAAGTAGAAACAAACATCAAAGTTACGACTTCAACTATTCCATTCTCAATGCGTGATGTACCCTACCCGTTTAGGTACTTTACATACTTTTTTATTGTCACTTTTTATAACATTTATATTTCAATGTTATCTTGGTCGGTTACGGCTACATCTAAGAAATGTTTTGATACATACCAATTAAAAGCTTTCTAACATTCCTTCCTATGCCTAGTCGTTATCTTCATAAAAATTCAAAATCTAGGTCTCCTAACATTTCGGAGTGTGATGTGTGAGCCAATGTTATTATAAAGTTTAGCAATACAGATAATTAAATTTTATTGTTCGGTCCCTTCATATGAATAGTTAAAGATCAAGAGATATGAAACAAAGTGGAGTCGAATTTAATCTTTATGCGTCTGAGAAGTTTCAACTATCGCCTATTGTTTAACAGAATTTCTTAGAAATAGAAGATAATAATGCAATGTATTGCGCTTTATTTTATTTATATAGTACCTTTAATACAAACCGCGAGGGTTGTTTTGATAAGAAAGTAAAAGTTCTGTTGTGTCATTCGTATTTTGTCTAACCAATTGCAAGAGTTTCAAAGTACACTCGAATCTGTCAGCCCCTACTTGGCCAGCGTGATGGACTATACTCTGACCCTTCTCATAATGTGAACAGCCCTGTCCCCAGCAATAGGACAGAATATATACAAGGCTGATGATGATAATCAGCTACAGGAAATATTCACTGCAATACAAAAGTTACTGTAATTCAGCGTTTGCCACTATTAGCCAACAATTTGAAGAAATACTCATAATATAATGCCTAGCCAAGCAATGTTTCGTGACGTAGATAATAGAGAACCGTTTGATGCCTTTTATTGTACTTACAAGAAATGCAATCGTAAAACAATTTTTGGATTGTTTATTGACTAAAACATTTCAATGTATTCAGACTATATGTTTTGGCTAACTTTGCTTGAAAATGGTATGGGCGTAAGGTAGAGATTTGTTTAACAAAATATTCCTTTATTATTCCAGAACAAGTTTTCGTTAGATACGATGAAGTATTACTTTCACGAGTTTTGTTTCATACTCGTTGTGTTGAGCTTCTGTTTGCTGGGGCAGCAAGTTGAAAACGAGGTAAATCATATCGAAACAGAAGTATTTTTTTGTAATCTGAGCACAAAATGTCTAGAAATATCCTTTTTTTTTTTTTTTTTTTTTTTTTTTTGTTTTACGAGGTGGAAAATCCCTTCGGATCTCCGACTCTTGGGGGAAATAAGAGCCGGAGTATGTGGTGTTGCCACTAAAAACCACCTCGACTGCCGCCATATACCCATGTGTCGGAGGGTGGGGCATCACTTAAGCACTCATCGCCACCCTCCGACGGGTATTGGCCCGACAGATGGTCAGGCGGGCCCCGAACAAAACCCCCTTGGCGACGGATTAAGGTGTTGGACTCCGCCGCCAAAACGCCCAGCGGCCGCAGAGGATAGGGAGGACGGCAACGCAACACCGCATCTTCTCTTCCTCTGCGGCCCCACCGCGACGCATCGAATGGTGCGCCCCCATTTGGTCGCGGGAGATAGGGCGCGCGGCAACGCAACATCGACACGCCTCTCCTCCCGCGACCGCACCCGACTGCGAGGGATAGACAGAACTGTCCCCCGCACCCGCACCGTTGGACGCATCCTGCTGGATCCCTCTTAGCTTCACCGCGGGTGACCAATCTACGGTTACTGAGCCCCCCCACCACGACAAGGTGGAGATCCCACGGGGGGGGTCTAGAAATATCCTGCCTTCATTCTCTTAACTTAAGAGGAACTACGCGCGCAAACTTCCTTTTGCTCTTGAACACTGACGTAAGAATGGTATTTTTTTGGCCATCAGGCTTATATTATGTCAAAAGAATGTTTCTGTTTCCATATGTTAAATTGATATCATAATATGTATTGTGATCTTGCTAAAAAAACGCTAATTACATATACGATTGCTGGTTTTTACTTGCATACCTGGATGCAAGTATGCAAGTATGCACCATAAACTCGGCAAATGTCTGCAATCCTTCTTAAAATAAAATTAGTAAAATAAATGTAAAATAATAAATGTTACCCGTGGAAGTAAATCAATAATGTTAAATGTTTTTTACAGTGTGAGATTCTAGAACGAATAGTGACTGAGAAGTGGTACATTTTCAACAAGAACCACAAGACGAATGTACGGATATTCCACATGGCGCTGAGTCAGAGAATGCCGATATACATATTCGGTACAATCACATTGTCTCTACCGACTTTTACATGGGTGAGTCAGAAAATATATCAGTTTTTATTTATTAATCATCAGCCCTAAACTGTTTACTGCTGGGCACGGGCCTCTTCTCACTATGAGAAGGGTAAGGCCAAAGTCCACTGCGCTGGCCAAGAGCGGGTTGGCAGACTTCGCATCTCTTTCAAGAACACGACAATGAGTTCATCATGTCAGCCTAGAGACGTCCACTGCTGGACATATGCCTCCCCTAAGGTTCTCCACGCAGACCGATATTGAACTGCCCGAAAACGACCGCTGTCCACAATCTTAACCAGATCTGATCTGAGGACTACGCCTGTTGCGTCTTACATTATATTATTGGAAAACCGTTTATTTAGGATATCTGAGCCAAAAAAGCCTTGTTTTCTTTCAGTTTATAAAATCTGGGATGTCATTCTTCACCTTGGTGATGTCAGTACTCAAAGAAGAAGAAGCAAATTAAATTATTGATTTTAATAAAAGTATAATGTTTGACTTGTAGAAAATTAGTACAATAAACGAAAATATAACATACTAGAATTTGCTCAGGGCTCCGCCCAGGTGGAACTATTTTATCACGTTAGGGTAAGATTCTAAGAATATCCAAAAATCCTCTCCTAGTGGTGTCCCCTACACTCCACAAAGAACATATATGACGTCAGACAATAACGCAACAATTGCATATTCTTTCGACTTTTTGTGTTTAAATAAGATAACTACGTTAAAACAACCGACTTCAAAAACGACAAAGTAAAAAATAATAAAGATTTAATATAAATGAAATACTACCTATTATTTATACGTCCTATTTACTAATAGGTTTGAAGTCGGTGCCAAGTCTTAAACAAATAATAATATTTTAATTACTTAAATGAATACGAGGAAATTAATACCATGAAATTACTACTATAAAGATAAATATGCGTAAATAAACTTAATAAAGAGCAATTAAATCTTAATATTATAAGCAAAATCAATCAATACGAAGAATAATGAAAAAAAATTATACGAAAATGTATTCAACAGAATTCCTAAACTAATAAATGGTCATGTGAATAATGAAGTGCCTTCTTTAATTTAATGGTTTTTGAAATTAGATTTGGCACCGACTGCAAAACTATTAGCAAATAGCACATATAAATAATAGGTAGTATTTAGTTAATCATCATCATCATTATCAGCCCTTTATACTGTTCCACTGCTGGGCACGGGCCTCTTCTTATTATGAGAAGGGGAAGGCCATAGTCCACCACGCTGGCCAAGTGCGGGTTGGCAGTCTTCACATGTCTTTCGAGAACATTATGGTAAACTCTCAGACATACAGGTTTCCTCACGATATTTTTCCTTCACCGTTCAGCAAGCGATAATTGACAATTTAATATGCACATCATTTCGAAAAGTTATTGGTGCGCGCCGTGGATTCGAACCCGAGACCCTCTGCGTGGCAGTCCGTCGGTCTCTTCACTCAGCTATCGCCGCTTAATTACTTAATTTTAAATTTAATTAATATTAAATCTTTATTATTTTTTAGTTTTTGAAGTCGGTTGTTTTTAACGTAGTTATTTTTATTTCATACTTTTTAGTGTATTGTTGTATTGCCAACTAGTTATGAGTAGACTTATAAAAGGTGCGGCGCCGAGGAACCTAGTTACCACGCGCACCAAAGTGCTGGTCAAGACGAATCAAACGAGCCCAAATTCGATAGGTTTTTGTCATTTAATTACTGATATGGCCACTTTTCGATTCCATTATCATATCAGCTCAATGTAATAATAATTTTTCATTGTCATCCAATTTACATGAATATACAAAATTTCAGCTCAATCGGTATCCGGGAAGTGGATCAAATTTACTTACGCGATTTATTTCAGCCATCGGGATAGGTGAAAGTAAATAAAAAAATGCTCATGAAATAAAATCTACTGGGCCTACCTCAATAAAATTTTATGGGACCAATTCGAAACTATTTCGCATCAAACAAAAAAAGAATCACGTAAATCGGTTCAGAAACCTCGGCGAAATCGGTGTAAATTCATCCAAAAAAAATTACTACTTACGGTTAACAAAATTTCGTATCTATTTGGTGATAGAGGCCCGTATTACGTCTGTAATGGTACCCAGTTGGATGGGTTACCGCTACCAAGAATAAATGGTACGTAATAATTCTCTACAATAATAAATATTAAAATATTTGTATATATAATAATATGGTATATTTTAGTAATATAGTTAAGTTACTATTCAAAGAAGAGATTATGGGCGGGCTTTTATTTGTTTAGCACTACACAAATTTCCAAGAGCCATAACAGTATTTTCAAGTACTCGGTATAGTAATTAACCGTTAAAACATTTTCAAGTTCAGCAAACAGTTTCTATTTAGAATCAAATTTAACGTACCTACATACAAGTTACTCTCTGTATGTTATGTGCATGCGAACGAGTGCATGCGTGAGTACGTGTATATATGTGCGTTCATGCGTGCACGGATACGTACCATTTTGGCCCTCACCGACATTGAGTCCGATACTGGTAACACAGTCTTAATATGGAATAAATATTTAAAATAATATAATAAAGAGAAATCCAGAGCACACAATCCATAACCCTCAACAAATAACATTTAACGAGCAGATTAGATTAAGTACAAGCTACATTCAGTGTGTTAGTATTCTTTGTCAACGTTCACACTCAACTCGTGAGGGCAGTTGCCCTCGACCCAATTAATCGTGATCCCCGTGACACCCTAATTTCCCCACTTTTGCGGATTTGCGACGGGTCAACTTACACGGGTTGGTCAGCCTCACGATATATCACAGAATGTTAGTGGTTTTGACAAGGGACCAGTAGAGTTTTGGGTGCAAATACTGTTTTACCCACCAGTTATCATTCGCATTGTGATTTAGGTTTTGAGACCTTTTTAAAGCCGAGTTTATTGTATTAGGGGTCTGCTGGCTGAATTTTTGTGAGGAGAAATTTCACTTTGCTTACGTCTGATGTGTATAAATGAGTGGCATGCTAGCTGGTAGGTATATAAATGATATCCTGACCAGCGGTTTAAAACAGTGACTAAGACTGACAGTTAATAAATGAAAAATTAAGGTTTCTTTAATGTGTATTAGCCGAGACTTAGACACTGACGTTGCGACTCGTCCACCAACTTTTAAGGTCGCTCAACGAGCTCTAGAGTGGACTATAAGAAACGAATTCGTAATGAAGTGATCCAACAGAGAACCAATGGGATCGACATAACTCATAGAATTTGCAAGCTAATGTAACAGTGCGCTGGTCACATCTATCTCAGGACTTATTACAACACAGAACGAACCAAGGGAGCCTACATTGAATAAGATGAAATCTCTAGTCTCGCCCACCGAGCATTATGATCATTTGACAGTAGATAATTCTTATTTACAAATAGCTTAGAGAACAAATTTTCTTTAATCTACTTATCAATAAAATCGACCACCTCTTGACATTGCCGAAACGAACGAAACCGAAAATTACGTCACGCGGATCAAATTTTTCCAATAAAAATCTTAATTCGAAATAAAGAATTTTTCAAGACATTAATCCTCTGACTAAACGCTGATTAAATTTTTAAGACGCTTTTCCCATTGAATTATCGAGAAACGACTAATTAAAATACAACGGAGGTTTAACTTTCCGACGAAGCGGTTTCTTGGAAAATAAATAATTATCTATTGAATTTTTTTTAAAGATGGCGAACAATTGTTTAATGAAAAACGTTTTGATTTATTACCTTGAAATTATTTAAATATCCATTGTTTTTATTTTCTAAGATTAGGCTTAGAAAAGGCTTTGGCAGGTAAGGCTTTTACCTGAAATAAATTTACAATTTAGATATCTGTGTCACTTGCCAGTCACTGCATCCATTTAGAAAGCAGGAGGAAATTATATAATTCTTAACTGGAAATTAACATAACAGACCAAATTTTAGGAGAAAAAGACGCTTAGGGAAGATAAAGGTATAAGGACCGGAAGATAAAGGAATAATGTTACAATATAACCCTGACACTTAGTACTATAAACTGTTTTCTCGGCTGGGGACAAATTTCTACCCACTTTGAAAAAGTTAGGTCACAGTCTACCACGCTGGCCAAGTGCGCGTGACTTCAATACGAATCAAATCTTTTATACATTTACTATTGCCTCGATTTCTTTTTACACTTTTAACAAGCAATAAATCTTTAGCGCATCTATGATCATATATGTATGATACCGGACATTGGTGAAGCATGCTTAAAAAAATGGCATAGATATAAAATGTGGATGGTTAAAAATAATTAAGTTACATCTTATAATTATGAAGAAAGATAGTCTAATTATAAAACGTCAAAAAGTAATCTACGTCCCCCAAGATTCTCCACGGAGACCGATTTTGAGCCGCCCGCATCCAACCGCTTCCCGCGATCTTAACCAGATCATCGGTCCACCTTGCGGGAGGCCTACCCCTGCTACGTCGTCCGTCGAAAACAAAAAGGTATGTGCCCTGCCCATTGCCACTTCAGCCTGGCAATTGGGAGAGCTATAACAGTGACTTTTGTTCTCCTGCGGATCTCCTCATTTCTGATTCGATGTCGCAGGGCAACTCCGTGCAAAGCTCTCTCCATCGCCCCCTGAGTGACCCCGAGCTTTCGGATAAGGGCCGTATGCCATATATATGCCGTAAATTCCCGAACGCTGCCCAACCGAGTTGGATTCGACGAATGACCTCGAAGTTGGACCTACCCAATTGGATCATTTTTCCCAGGTAAACGTACTTGTCGACAACTTCGAATGTAGAGTTCCTGAATAGGAGCACGTACGACATGGACGTTAAACACGATTTTCGTCTTGTCCATGTTCATCATCATAAGACCTACTTGTTGGGAGACCCTACAGAGGTCATCGAGCATTGTGCTAAGGTCTTCCATGGTCTCAGCCATGACTACGATATCATCAGCAAATCGAAGGTGAGTGATGTACTCACCGTTGATGTGTATGCCGAGTCCTTCCCAATACAGAACCTTGAAAACGTCTTCCAGAGCAGCGGTGAAGAATTTCGGAGATATGATATCTCCCTGCCTCACCCTTCACTGTAACCGAATAGGTTTTGAGCTCTAGTCCTAGAGGGTGGACTGACATGTTGGCGTTTTCGTACAGACACTTCAGCACTTCGACATATCGATAGTCAATTTGGCACCGTTGGAGAGACGCTGCCCAGGTTTCGATCGAATCAAAGGCTTTCTCATAGTGCAAAAACACCAAGCATAGAGGCTGATTATACTCCGCGGACTTCTGTATAACCTGCCGCGTATGTATGTGGTCTATGGTACTATAGTCTTTACGGAAACCAGCTTGTTCGGGAGGCTGGAAGTCGCCTTGCTTGCTTTCTCAAAAAATGTATTACCAATCTTCATATACGAGTTAGAATTCATTGCAGTCATCTTCAGTAAAGGATAAAATCTATTACAATTTCACTTTGTACTGGCCCATGCTGCACACTAACATTGAAATAATCAGCAGTGCTTCCGTCTCCGTATCAATGTCATTTAGAAAATAGCACCAGTTTAAGTCTACGTCGCGATCGCTTATCGAAACTATTCCGCGCTACATTACTATTGTTTCTTTGTCGAAACTATCTCAGAATGTGTCAATGAATGACAATAATAGCTTGGAACGAGTTTCATTTACTCGTTGAATGTTCTTGTCCCTCAAATCTAAAAACCCGATCCTCACTTTGTAACCTTCTTTATAAAAGTGTCGTTAATACGATAAATAATTTATTTCGGCTTTTATTTTCTAATAATAGGAAGATATACTGCCAGTTGATGACAAAATAGTGGTCAACGTGCGTTAGTACATATAAATCTATGGGTCAACCAAACTTGTACGTCAAAAGCTATTTTACTCAAAATATCGAAGACCATCAAACAATTATTTCTTTCAAAAGCAAGAAGTGTACACAGCTGCCGTGAACGCAAACAATGCTACAAAACACAGCACTGAATCTCTCTGTACAAAACGCAGAGCATAACTGCATTGGCGCCAACATTCCTAAAAACAACACTAGAGTTTTGTTCAGAAAATCCGATGAACAAGGAATTTCTACAGCACCAGTTGTTTTAGTTAAAC
The DNA here is from genome assembly GCA_944739405.2 of Euclidia mi. NCBI lineage: Eukaryota > Metazoa > Arthropoda > Insecta > Lepidoptera > Erebidae > Euclidia > Euclidia mi. The sequence continues at coordinate 32,275,499 of OX123192.2, forward strand.
ACACTGTTTTTTCATTGGTGACAATATGCGTCTACGATTGATGGACAGGTGAATTTTTTTATTTATTTATTTATAGACTCACGCCTGTATCCCCGAAGGGGTAGGCAGAGGTGTAATATTACATCCATATTTCGCCAGGAATTTTTAGGTCCCACGTAATAGGGGGCGAGCCTATTGCCGTACCGGGCACATTACCAGACTCCGTGCTGCTACTGAGAATTGCCTAACGGAAGAACCCAATAACACTTTGCCCAGGTGAAATATAAATGGATAATATGGATTTGTATATTCTAGTTGGAATAGACAGAGATAATCAAAACTAAATTGTTTAAGATATTGACTTCTCTCGGATTGCCTCTGTTTTGGAATCGAATAAAGGAAAAAATAAATCTTCACATCGCACTTAGAATTTTATTTTATTCTCATTTGTTACTGGACTTCAAGTGCATTTTATACTTAAACAGGAATCACACTATTTATTGATGAAAACCGTACCAAAACATCTGCTTAGTAGTTTTTGTATGTATCGTGTTCATACTATAAAATCTTCATTTTATAAAATGTATAGATGTAGCTAATTAAAACTGCTAACTTTTATTTAATAGGTTGTTTGTACACAAATAACATTATTAATCAACATTTAGTAATTATCTTCCAATTGACAAACTTTGTGATTGATTATGGCCTTAGTTTTAAGGAAGTCATTATCTAGGCGCTATAATGTTTCAAAATAACATTAATTTCTATCCTCGTTTCCGAATAATTATCCTTGTACTTTGTTCGGCTTCACTGCTGATATTTTGAAAAGACAACTCCTAGGAATATCTCCTGTGTCGCAATAGACTTTACAAACATTCTATCAACGAACACAAAGTACACCTAGATTCAAAACAACAATTCGTGGATCACACAAAGAGTAGTTCTTGGTGGGAACTCAACTAACATGTGACAACACTCTGTGTGATCTACAAATTGTTGTTTCGAACTTAGCGCAGTGTTCAATGGTAAGGCGACGGCTTAAACAACTGCGTCATCCATATATGTAGATATCCAGATGTTGTGCGTCACCTATATCAACCGTTAAACTGTCAACAGTGTCTCAAGTGGAGCAATACCAAAGAATCATCGATCTCTCTGCCAAACTGACTGAACTGAAAGATGCATGGAAATTGGAGTATTTCATTTACCGTTAAACTCTACTTTAATCTTATAGATAAACATACTATTTTAATTAAAACAAAACAAATGTTTTGAGTCAAGTATTTAGCAGATGCATCGACAAATAAGATTTTTTATTCCTAACATTTTATGAGAAAGGGCTCTTAATTTTTTTTATTAAATTTGTATTATACCGTAGTAAAAATGCGTGCAAAGCCATTGAAAATTACGAGCAGGCTTATATAACTTAAAACAACCCTCGCCCTTAAACGCCTACGGCTAGTTATTTTTAGCCGAAACATTAAGAGCGGTTCCACAATTTAAAGAGGTAGGTAGTAATTTTGTTATGTTAAATAAATAGCTGCAATATTTTTGCCATATAACCTTGATTATCTTAAGTTTAATTGACGAGATGCAGAGATATTTTCCTTTCTTTTTAAATAACAAGCCACGCGCTAGTATATATCACGGAGATCTTTACAAAAGTATGGAAGCAACGTACACGAAGAGCATTGAGACCCGTAATAAATATTTGGGGATCACAAAAAATAATGTTCCATGTTTAATACACGCAATAGCGAAGCGACCACTTAAGGTATACTTTAGCTGTATTTTCGGGACGTACTACGAGTCTCTCAGTCTTAAACTCATAATAATTTTAAGATATACTGCCTCCGTGGTCCAGTGGATAGCGTATGCGACTGCTGATCGGAGGGGACCTCCGTTCAACAGTCGCATACGCTCCGTACAACAGTCGGTTCGATTCCCGGGTCGGGCAAAAGTGTTACTGGGTTTTTTCCGAATACTCAGTAGCAGCCCGGAGTCTGGTACTGTGCCTGGTAACGGCAAAAGGCTCGCCCCCTATTACGTGGACCTAAAAATTCATGGCGAAATGTGGGTGTAATATTTACACCTCTGCCTACCCCTTCGGGGATACTATACTATACTTATATACTAGTGATTATAATTTAACGGATACGAACATTAGAGTATTAGACTAGCCATTTGCATATATGCAACGTAGTTATAAGGATAAACAAACACATTGCATGCAGTATTTCGAAAACATATAATTACATTACAGTTTGGTGATTTTATAAACAATTTCGTACCTTTAATTCTATTCCGTAACATTCAGGTTAACTCTTTGAATGCCATTTAGCTGTGCAATACGTGCAAAGTTGTCACCGTAAACCAAATCTTGCGAGCGATTATCGCGAAATTTAGTTTACAAGATGTTGTTGGACCAAAATTTCACTTAGCCGAGTTACAATGCAGGTGAGAGGAAACTGTAGTTTCTCTTAAACTTTGTACCAGTAACAAACATTAAATTGATTGTAGCTAGTGGAAGTTTCGAGACCCTGGAGAGTTTACATGGTCTGCGCCATTTCCTAGCGGGGCGGGCACTGAATTACTATTATGCTCTTGTTCTACGTGTACAATATACTACAAGTTGGTCATTCCTTCGATCGATGTTGTTTGTTGCTGCTTCTGGAATTCTGGATTTTGGAATTGTTGTTTTTGTGACTTTGTTCGTATTTCTTGCAATGAAGATTGAGCTTTTGTTAAATGTTTCGTATTTGTGTACATAGTACGCGTGTTATTATAATTGTTTCAATAAATTATATGTATTATACGACGGGTACATTATATGTATTATACATGGAACATTGAGTAAACGGAGTAAAGGTTGTATGTTCTATGTGCAATGTCCATACTGGAAAACTCTTTAAGTGATTCACAAATTATTGTTTCGATTTCTTGTCTTCATAAGTTAAATTTTACCAAGTACTTACTTCAAAATACAACGTAATAAACATTATATTTTTAAAAGACTGGAAGTAAATTTCTTCCAGTCAATTAAAACTATAATATTTTTACAATTAACTGCTAAAACTACTCACTGATTTCTCGAAGCAGCAACTTAAGTCTTGTTGTATATTTCTTATGCATTAAGACTTTACTCGCACAAAGTGGGTCAAATTCGTAACAGTAACTCAAAGGAACATTAACTTGGCGAAACAGTTCAAAATATCAGGTTCTAGGAAAATTATGTACCAAGCAGCTGTTAAATGAAGATAGTTTCAAGGAAATTCAAGATCACTGCGAATTTAATATTAAGTCACAAATTGAAACCTAACTTAATTTAGTTGATTGAATCAGGCGTTACTTGGCGGAACTCCATTGTAACCTAATGGAAGGAAAGAGGAACCCACCACGCACCCTCGGATTGCCCACCCCAACATGGGTAACGACTGAGCCATCGGTCCTGAGGATGCCTCGTGGAGAGGTGAAACACGTATCGAAGCATATTCGGCGCAAAGAGCGGGATACTATACGTCAGGTATTCCTGGAACCCATTTCCGCATTATTCCATATATCCCTTATCCTTTGTATTTAGAGGAGTTCGGTATTGTCAACCATTTTCTATTGCAATAGTTGGGGTGGGCAATCCGAGGTTGCGTGGTGGGTTCCTCTTTCCTTCCGTTAGGTAACTTAATTTAGTCCAGCTGTATGTTTTTTTTTACCTACTTGTGGTAACGGATTAAGAATAGAAAGTGTCGCTACGTCATTTCGTGGCGAGTAAATAAAATATCGATATAAACGTCCGTGTGGTGACGGATTAAGAATACTGAATGTCACCACCCCATATCATCGCATGGGTGTCGTAAGAGCCGACAGAGGGAGCATATTATGCAGAGAACAGCACTGTAAGAGAAGGAAAACTTGACACAAACCCTATACCAACCCGTTTGGCCAGCGTGGTATAGTAGGCCAATTCCTCCTTTCAAAAGAGAGACCTAGTCCAGCAGTGGACTGTTAAAGGCTGATGATGATGAAATAAAATATACGAAACAAGTAATATCCTTGCGAAGAGACGGCAAGCTTCGTATCATTTTTTTCCTATACCAAGCCTGTAAGCCAGCGTGGTATAGCAGACAAATTCTCCTATTACCTGAAAATGATATTGTAGAGAGCAGGAGAGACCTATGCTAACTCAAAAAAACCGTGTACAATGTTAAGCGGCACCTTAAAAAGTAAAAGAGTCTATTTTAATCATTTACTTTTCATGAATATGTCAAAATTCAAGCTAATTAGGTTTCACGTAGTCTTATTTTATAATTATTATATTATTTAAAGCATATCTTACAGCTAAACAACACATACACACGTTTATATGTAATGACATCATGTAATATCCTCCTGATATCATTATATTGCACGATGTAAATAGATAGTTGATTATTCAAATTGGGTTGATTGGATTTAAAGCCCTATGTAGCATGTACATACGGATAATTGTAAAATAACACAAGCCTTTTATATTGGCATTGCGATTATTAACACCAAACACAATTATAAAGCTGTTATTGTGGAATATTTTCAGTAGATTAGTAAAAACCATAGCTCTTTTTTGAAGAGTCTGTCTTTCAAGGTTAGCTCGTAGAAAACTCAGTGTTGATTTAAGCTCGCCTTTGTTTACAAAATTAATTAGTTCATTTATTTTGACTTCTTTCATGTATTTTTAAAGAATAATACATAAAATGAATTTATTATGTTTCATCACCATTTCATCACCTTTATTGGTGAAATGCTGGACGTAGGCCTCTCTCACAGCACACCTATGAGCTCATTTATACCTATGTATATATATATATATATATATAAGTAAAACATTAACAAAGATTCTTAAGGTGGGGATTTATACACCACTGTTTTTAATTAGTACAAAAAATTAAATGGGGCTCTAAGTATCTTTAACTGATCATATTTGTGTAGGAAAAAATAAAAACACTAAGTCCCAAAACTGTCTCAAAACTGTCCACAAAAATACGTAATAATTGGTAAATGCATAACTAAAACTATGACCTAATGTGTAGTAATAGCAGTAAACTGCTCTATTGATAAAATACCCCCGGTCCCTCTGCGCCTGCAGAACGTCCCGATGCGACAAACAGTGCTACATTATTAGGGGAAGTGAGCGCATCCATTTTTCGCTGCAACAGTTAATTGTTTGTTTACGTTTGCCCGACGCGATGGCTTATTAGTTCACATCAGGGGAGTATGTAGCTATGCTTCGTGCGTACGTTTTGAGTGGAGGAATCAGAGGCATCATTACCTATAGTGCAGGGTGTGCGGCGCACACGGGCGCCGGGTCTAAGGGGTCGCCGAGCGTCGAGCGCCCTGACGGTACTGCGCCCTTGCCGACGTCGGGCGCACGGTAGCAAAGCAAGGCTACTTACTCCTTTTCCTACTCTATTTTAATATACACAATAACTTTTGTTTCAATGTGAAATCAGTCTTAAAACAGATTATTAAATATTAAATTGGCGTAATGTCGCATCGCTACCAAAGGCGCGAGCCGGCATCGGCACCTGTTTGTTTTGATTCGTTTCACACCACGCCGACAATCATTTCTAACTCGACTGTATTAGAATGCTATAAAGTTCAAATTGAAATTTACGGGGACGTGCGGCGGTCATTTTCAAAGGCTTGTGTGCGCTTTACTATATATTCCGATAGGAGCAAAGATGCAGAGTCAAGAAATATGACAAATTCATTAATGACAAAAATTAAGTCGTTTAAATTCATCTGCTCTCTGCTTATTTGGTTTGAAATTTTAAGCAAGATAAATATAGTAAGCAAGGCCCTTCAAAAGTTAGACGTTGTATTGTCAGAAGCGGTGAAAATGATTGAGAATGCAAAAATAAGTTTGTCTGAATTCCGTAATGAGTCCGCTTTTGAGGAGCCTCCTCTATTGAAAACTGTAGCGGAAGAAGTCGAGGCAATAGTAGAATTATCCACACCGCATGCACGCCCTCGCGCTCGTAAAAGGTTTTTCAATTATGAGGCGGAGGATGACCCAATAACAGACGCGAAAACAGATTTTAAAGTAAATTTTTACTACTATTTGTTAGACACCGCAATAACTAAGTTCGACGAACGGTTCGAACTTTTGAATGAAAATAATTTAATTTTTTCATTTCTTCAAAAATTTAAAAACTTGAAAGATTTGGATTCTGATACAAAAAAAAAACACATTGCTCTAATTTAGAAAATAAACTTAAGCCATGCTGGCTCCTCAGATGTGGAGCAGTTCGAGCTCTATAATGAAATCGAATTATTACCGATGTTTATTGATGATTCCACTACGCCGTTGGACATTTTAAATTACTTGTTTACGAATAAATTAATTACAGTGTTCCCAAATCTGGCCACTGCACTGAGGATATACCTGACACTTCCAGTCACGGTCGCACATAGCGAAAGGTCATTTTCTAAACTGAAAATAATTAAAAACTACCTTAGATCAACATTGTCACAAAGTAGATTGACAAATGTATCGTTATAAGTAATGAACACGAAATCGAAATTGAAGTTAGTGACATTATTAAAGATTTCGCTAATGCAAAAGCTTGAAACTTAACTTTTTTGTAAATACATTTATGTCTAAGATAATTATATACTTGTGTGACGAGCGTCCTGTTATGTTACTATAAGTAGTTTTTAAAATAAATATTTTTGAAAGAACTACAAAGTTGTGATTTTTTTCATTCTTAAAACCCCTTTCTTCCCATAAAAAATTTTGCTTCCCGACATAATTTTAAATTGTACCATTTGCATACGAATTTCCGATTGAAAATATAGGGTCTTAACAAAGGTATGCACTTTTTTTAAACTGTGGCTTCTACTCATGATACTGAACAACTTTCCCCAAGGAATGCATGGTCAATTCCCAAAAAAAAAATTTTGGACTTTGTATGGAGACTTGGTCAATCAGCTGGTCGATCTCCATACTAAGTCCAATTTTTTTTGAGAATTTACCATGGGTTCCTTGGGGAAAGTTGTTCAGTATTATCATGAGTAGGTGTCACAGTTTAAAAAAAGTGCATACCTTTGTGAACACTCTGTATAATTGTTAGTTAGTACTTATTCCATTTTGACCCCGCTCCTACTAGACTAGAGGGCACCAGGGTACTGGTTGCACACGGGCACCACAAGGGCTAGAGACGTCTCTGGGAGGAATCGCGAGTGGAGCTGTACGTTTGTACAGGGAAGAGTTTGGAAGCCAGTGGATCGGTCCAGGCGGCCCTGTAGCTTGGCTTCCGTGCTCACCTGACCTCACGCCTATAGGACTCTTTTGGTGGGTGTACAAAAGTGTGCCGGTTAGTGTCGAGCAATTAAAACAGAGCATATTGGACGCTTTTGACGAAGTGAAAAGACAGATGCGTACTTCTCTCGTTAAAAAATAATTAAATAAAACGTGCCCGTCTGTGTATTGATAATGGCGGTGGACATTTCGAAGAACGACGGCAATACTGGTAAGTTAAGTAAATAATACCTACTTAAGTGATTAATAATTTGATGCGGGCGGCTCAAAATCAATCTGTGTGGAGAACCTTGAGGGAGGCCTATGTTCAGCAGTGGACGTCTCTAGGCTGACATGATGATGATGAAATAATATTTGTAAATAGCAGACGATTCTAACTTCATAAATACGCCAAAATTACAATTTTCTTTTATTACAGAATACCTTCTTTTAATTTGATATTTGTTTGCTTTCTAATAAAATAGCTCCTTAGTATTTAATTACTTGTAAAAAGGTAAATTTTGCCGGTCCTAAGCCCGGATGAAGTATGAAGGAGAGGTTAGAATTTAGGAAACTAAATAAAGTATACTTACTTTATTTAGTTTTCTAAATTCTAACCTCTAAATTGTGGGTATAATGGAAGAACTAAATAACTCAGATTTTGGGCAAATTGACCTTTTACCATTTACGTGAACCCCAAAATGTGCTGCATCTTTTAGTTTAACAAACATTCTTGAATCTTAACCCAGTCCAAAAATAAAGCCATTTTTGTGTTTCAATTGTAGAAATAGATACCTACCTATGTATAAATTAACATTAAATATTTGTAGAAAAAATTACTAACTCTATAAATAAATGAACAACTGTGACTACTGATCACTTGATTATGAAATGAATTAGCTAAATTGAGTTATTTAGTTCTTCCGCACACGAAAATATTTTAATGAAACTCGTCACGTTGAAGGAAAACTAAACAACTTGAGTTATTTAATTCGGGCATTAATGAGCGTTCTTTCGTTCTTAAATAAATATTTTTATTTATTTCTTCTTCAAGAAAATATAAATTTATAAGAGATTCTAATCAAATAAATGTCAATAAGTGAAATTATTTAATATTTCTATTTATAGTATACGCACGTAAGCAAAGTTATCGTGCAATTCAGTAGTACAAATTGGCGCAAAATAATGTAAACCTATAGATCAACCATTCTCAAAGTGTGCTCCGCGGAGCGCCAGGGCTCTACGAAGCATCTATTCACGACAATTTTTCTCCAATTAAATTAAATTACTTAAATATTACTAAATCGCTAGGTAGCAGAATACAGCAAAATGATCGATTTAGATTTGAATCTCACTGTAACTTAATAGTACGTGCTATGTTTTACCGACGATTTATTAATCGGATAATTATAGTATAAACAGATATACTATTATTAGACACATTATGTTACTAAGGTAGGCAGTGATAGCCTAGTAGAGATGTCAACAGGCTGCCATTCACAGGGCTCGGGTTAGAATTCTAGGCAGTAAATCGAAGTAATGTGTTTAAATTGTAAATTATGGCTTGCCTCGTGCTTTAGAGACCAGTTCTTTTGGACTGGGCGATGTGGACACCCCTCCCTACTTTTTTCTGACATCAAGATTTGATGTCTTGCAGCCACCGATGGAGGTTAGGTTTCTTAAAGGATTTAGTACCGTGGGCCAAATCCATACAGAGCATACTTTTTCATAGGTTATTTAGAAATCCGAAGAGTAAAACCGGCCGCTGTGGCTGGCTTTTGTGGATTACGAAAATGCCTTCAACTCCATTGAAACTGGGCTGTCCTGCAGTGCACTGCCTACACTACATGTCTCTCAGAGAGCTATGAAAAGGACAATGCTAGGGATTTCACTGATGTATAATTTCCGGCATGGGATTATCTGGCAGAAGACCAAAGTAACTGACATACTTCAGAGTTATAGCAAATTGAATGGGCGATAGGCTGGCCATATCTTTCGCAGAACTTATGGTCTCTCGATTAAAAAGCAGGTTCGTAAATTAAGGCCACGCCTCAGCAAGCGTAGTGTTGGCCGCCAGAATGGGTCTTGTGGCATACCCTGGGGAGGCCCACCTCTAGGAGTGATAGGCTGATGAAATGAACTAAATGAGAAGAAGTAGTTAATATAATTGTTTGACAATTATTCGCCATCTTCCTATTATGAAAGCCTCAAGGTGAGAAAATACCTCGCGAAATAGCGAGCAAGGCGTGACGTGGCAAACCGATACTCCGAAGAGGTAGACAGAAGTTAAGATAAGATAAGATAAAAACACTTTATTGTACACCAGTAAATACCAATATTACAATAGATTACATCAAAAACCTTAAAACTAGTGGTACAAGGGCGGTCTTATAGCACATTGCGATTTCTTCCAGACAACCTAGTTCGGAAATATATATTAAATATCAAAGCTAAAATAGTGAGTAATGGTGTACCTTGTGGAACAGTGATTGTGAAAAAATTATAGTGGATGGGAGAAAATATTTGTATATCAGAATAATATGAAATATACTTATACTTATAAATGTAACATAATTAATAACAATAATACCGTACATAAAAATAAATGATAAAATGGGTATGTGTGTTTATCAGTCATGATGAATCTGCCATATAGTGCTGAGTGACGAGATTTTTAAATATGTTTAAAGTTAAAGCCCGTCTGATAGATTCGGGCAACGCATTCCATAATCGTACAGCCTGCATAGTGAAAGATTTTTCAAAGAAAATCGTTGAATGTGTAGGGACTTTCAGTTTTAGGTTTTCTGATGATCGTAAGAACTTAGAATGTGTATTATGAAGATAATCGAACCGATTTTTGAGATACATGGGATAGGATGGATTAAAAAGAATATTAAAAAGAAGACAAAGAATGTGAGTATTCCGTCGAAGGCGGATTGGTAGCCACTTGAGCTTGTTACGAAATTTAGAGACGTGATCATATTGAAGTTGTAATTATTACACCTACATTTGGCCATGTCATGCATTTTTAGGTCCTACGTAAAAAGGGGGTCTATTGACGTTGCCGGGCACATTGCCAGACTTCGTTCTACTACTGAGAATTCGGAAAAATCCGTTACCTACACTCTTGCCTACAATCGAACCCAAGACCACTCGATCATTAGACGCATAGGTTATTTACTGGGCCATGGAGGCAATCAGCGACAAAATAAATGTAAAATATACATAGATTTTGATGTCAGTAATATAGTCTTTTCTGCAAATGTGGACCTTTTTGTACAACTTCTACCTTCAATTTGTATAGTAATAAAGCGTAGTATGCTGCAGTAATAGTTATCCCTTTCGATCTCTCTCCATGAACATCCCAAAAAACAGTCAGCATCACTTTCCCGGGCGAAAAAACGGCCTTTGTCCTTTAGAGTCGGTCCCTCCTTAGAAATTTACTGTTTGGAATATATTATTGATTTGGGCGTAACCATTATACGCTCAAATCGATAATATATTCCAAACAGTATCCAGGTTTCATCTACAGTCATTAATTGGACCAAAACTTGGATTTATTACGACTAAACTACGCAAACATACATATATACATGCATAGACTCACAGCCTGTTTCCCGGAGGGGTAGGCAAAGACTACGGAACGCCATTTGCAACGTTCCTGACGTATCACTCTTGCTACATTCACTCTCATCAGATTCCTCATGCATGCTCTTCTGTTCAGGGTACTTCTGACCCGTCCTGTTTTTAGGATGTCTCCAATCTGGTCAGAGAACGTCCGCCTATGTCTTTCCTTTCGTACTGTCCCATTCACACTTGCCAGAGCAAACAGAGCATTAAATAATGTTCATACGAACGCGAATTTGGTCTTAACGTGAGCAAACGCGGCACCCATCGCGCTGGGAGCTTGCTCATGCTAAAATCTTGATTTAATATGTAACTAATTCATTTTTTAGTCATTTTCATAGCCTCTGCTAGCTCTCTTAGTCAATTCAGCGGTCGTCTAGCACCATTTGGTGAAATTTTGCGAGGTTTAACCGTCAGTGGTTGCAGTTTTTGGACGTCCCGGTCCTTCATCTGTTCCCTAGCTCTGACAACCAGGTTTAAATTCAGCTGCCCAAAATTTCATTGTGGTAAATGATAGAGAAGAGAGGCAGCAATAGCCTAGTGGAGGTACCAATGGCAGTCCATGCAGAGAGGGTATCGGGTTCGACAAATCACGTCACGCGACAATGACTTTTCAAATTTAAGTGCGTATTAAATTGATAATTATCGCTTACCCTGTGCCTCGGAGCACGTTAAATCGTCGGTCCTGGGTTATGAAGATCTTTGACAGTCGTTACCCTCAAATAAACTGATACTGGTCTAAACCATGGAATATCGCTATCCCTTTGGGTTGCGGAGGTCAAACGGCAGTCGCTCTGTGGAAAAGTTGATATTCTGTCATATCTGGTTAGACCAGTAAGCGGATTTCGGGGTCTAAGACGTGTAAGTCTTGGATGCAACCGGGATAACGCTAGGGCGATGATGATGGAGCAGAGAGAGTGAACAAAAACAGAGTTTTAATCAAATTTAAGTAGCGTCGGCGTATTGCCTTTTAAGAACAAGAATTTAATGACAACTCGATACAAAATTTCCCATTTTCACAAAAAACACTAACATCGACTCAATCTTATTGCTGTCAAACAGCAACTACTGGTACAAAATAGCTTAAATGTTGGTGGGTAACTGCCACAAGAAGTACAATTACATCCACAACACTTTTTTTGACGAGTACTGCTTCCTTCAGGTTGAGGTCGTAAACTTTTCAAACCACCCTAGTGTGTTTTAATGCACAGGAAAGTTATTTTTGTTTTAGTTGATTTTAGAAGATTTATTATAAGTAAATTTATTTGATTTTATTACATAATTATAATATTTTGTTACCATATCTAATTCTGTTTTTGTTAATTGCTAATTTTGATATTGTAATTTTACGTTTATTTTTTTATATCTACGATGTTACTACTTCCAACCCAGGTTTTTTATTTCATGTGTGATCAATAATCAGTGATACAATTTCACAAATAAACTTTCACAAAGAATGCCTAACTTTCGTGTTCAAATATTTCTTTAAGTTCAAAACTCAATAAGTGTACTTAGTTGACCTAAATTCATGTATTCACATTCATCTAATGTGTGTGAAAACTGAATAACTACAATATAAAATTAGCTAACTACGGTATGTTTGCAATATCTTGGTGTGGCAAAATCGGATAACTTGGTTTTTTATTTTTATAATTTTTCTGGTTCATGATAAAAGCTAGTTTTATCAAGCATAGTATTGATAGCAAACATGCTTAAAGCATATAAAATCGCCGACGTTAAAATTGTTCTCCATTTCTTAGTGATGTAAAAAAAGTGTCAAAAAAACAGTAAATCGCGATTATCTCGAAACTTGAAATTTTGCATTACATCACGAAACTTATTCTTTTGTTTCATTTTATTGTCTAAGGTTACCTACATCATAATTGCGACAGCGAGAATGAGAATGAGCAGAATGGAAAACTATCAATGAATTAGTGAATGGATTGTAAAATATGTCTATGATTTAAGTGAGATTTTCTACAATAAACAAATGATAATAACTTTGCTATTTATAGATATAATGAAATTCTTACGTCACGTATATGATAATAATGTCTTCGCTAATCTGTCCTTAAAGTTTTTGTACTAATTAAAAAATAAGGGTGTATACAAATCCATTCTGGAGTGCAAGTATGGTGCTGTGCCATCAATAATGGGACACTTACTGGCTTGTCCTGCATGCCCTAGTACATGCACATATAGAAGAAACTTATGGATGCCACTGAAAATACCATAATACTAGCTAAGTTTTGAGCTGATTTGATTTAAATTGCCACCAACACGATAAGAAGAATTTACAACGATAATAATGTACACACAGAGAGAGAGAGACAGAAAGAGAGTTACAATTGTATATGCATTTACCTCAATTCCAATGATTGGTTTCTACAAAAACTCAATTCATGTTATTCAAAAAAATACCACTTCTATCCTCCTCAATCATGAAAAACGTATCGCTATCTCTTTACATCTAATACGTGTCCACTTTGAAATCAATCAGCTTTATCAACAGGCATAGCAATTGTTTTTGTGGACGATCAAACCTACGTAAACAATGGAACAAATAGATGGGAATGGATAAAAAGCTGTTTAGTAGAAAAATGGATAAACGAATGGTGTTTATTTTCTCTTTTATCGCCTCATAAATATCTATTGATGAAATTGGGTCCTTAGACGAATTAATTCGGCTGGCAAGTGCTTGAAGTGTTGTAAGTGTTCTTAGGTATGGAATTTTCTCGAAACGTGATTTAAATATCGATTTGTTAGTAGCTATGCACTTAGGACATTTATTGTGTATTTTTGTACCAAATATGATTGATGATAATAATGTCAGTCAAACATCTAATAAATGCAATGTAATAAGGACATTGGTTTCCCTCTACATATCGACAATTCTTGACAAAGAATAAAATTTGCCGAACTATTCAGAGAATTAACTCCTCCAGGCTAGCTACAGCATGAATTAGCTAACTCAAGGGGTAGTACTTCACTCTCATCACAAATACTTATTATATCATACGGTGCACAATTTTTTTTATCAGAAAATTACATTCCATCTTTAAAATCTTACCACGCAACCTCTTTTTGGCACTATAAACAATGTCAACACCTTCACTCTAATTTTTTTGTGATCAATTTACCACTTTTTAGCTCAGTATAAGATGCCACTACATACCTTGTCAGTGAATAGTCCTCTACAGACAGAACGACCTAAACAAAGTACCGATGAGTCGTCGAACACAATCAGCATAACATCAATATGTAAATCGATACAGGGTGAATTTGAATTGGTGTAATTCCTTTGAAGCATGTGATCTATTGCTGATTTACATACAGACCTGACCTTAGCGCCAAATAAAATGTAGGCTACATGTTTTACAAAGTTTTGTAGCTCAATTTAGGCATCTTACGGTGAGATTGATTGTTTAGATAGAAATATTATATACTGAACTACTTTATTCGTCAGAAATAAAGAATATTTTGAAAATAGGAGGTCTGTCAAATAAAATTCTGTATTCTGTACTAGCTGAGCGTGGGGTTAAACTCGCGTTTCTTAGGGTTACTGCTCTGCACCCGTGGGTCATAGTTAGTGTTTTATAGCCTATAGTCTTCCTCTTTATAATATCAGCGTTAGGTAAAGCATTGTCTATCTATATATCGCCACGCCTGTCTCCCGTTGTAATAGGCAGAGACTATGGAACGCCACAGAGTCCAGATCAAACACACTTCTTTTGCTTCCTCGACATTTATTAACCTTATCATGCATGCTCATCGGTTATGGGTACTTTCATTCATTCATTCTTGGTGGCGCAGCGATCCAATATTTTCGTGTCGTGGATTCATTTCTTCCAGTCCATTTTACGAAGGGTACTCTCATTATGGTATAAATATTTGTATAGATAAGAATATTTAATTCAATGAACTTCGGTACAGAACATAATACCAAACCAGAATTCTCATTACCAAAAAGCCAAGAACAAATCAACAAGATTTCGAAAGCCGGGAACGTCAAAGACGAATAGTTACAGCACTTTGGAGCACTTGAAGCTAAAACGCAACAAAACTGACACACAGACCGTGATGCAGGTAGCTACGGATTACCGACAAATTGGTCATCATAACTCAGCTTAAAGCTTTTGAGTAAAGCACCAGCCTGGCGCAAGTTCCTAGGAAAAAACCGAATGTATGAAACGTGCTATCTTTTTAATGGCTACTATTATATGTATAAAACGTGAAGATAGCATCCTTCACTATGTACCCTTGGAACAGTATTCTTTCAAAGTTAGACGGGTTATACGTACATCACCGCCTAGGCTGTCAATAGTGTCAAATGTCACAAGTGTCACATTATTATCCAGATTGAACTTTGCCGCGTTATGTAGTTTGTTTATGAAACATAAAAAACATACTGTAAAAGTGCTTTGTGTATACCAAATAAATGTGATTTTACACTTCTAGTGTTAGTGTTACTATATTTATTTGATTAGCATTGAAAGGAGCGCAATGAAAACAAGCAAAATAACGTGTGAAATATGGCATACAACAACATGCCGGGTCAGGCAATGAAAAAAGGGTAGGTATTTATGGCAAAATGTCCCTAGATAAAGATCAATGAATATTTATAATGTTATATAATGTGATATATTTAAATTAAACATAAAAAATAAGGCAATATTCTAAAGTTTCATATCCTAGTACTTTGTAGGTAAACAATAGTGCTGCCTGTCAGTTATCGATAATCGGTTATTAGAAATTGGCACAAGGACTAAAAATTCTTTTATTTTTTTTCTTTTTAGATGTAAATATGGGTAGCTGCAACTGGAAACCAAGACATGATTTATGTGCCCATTGAAAAATTACAACAGTTGAACTATGTGTGTGGCAAGCATTTTAAGCCGAAAGACTTAAAAAAAGGGAACTCAAGTCAGAAAAACAGCTGTGCCTTGTATCTTTAGACATTTCTTTAAATCCTATTACAGAAGAAATGTTGAAAACCTTTCCATTACATGTACATACATATATCTTTTAGTTCTGCGTATTTTTCTTCGCTAATCTAGAATAGATTTATAGAATAGGCTAATTTGTTTGAATAAACACATAAATATTAAATACATCTTTTATTTGTGTTGGAAAAGTATAATTCTAGTCGAAACATAATTATAATTATTTTTTACTGAATATTATCGATATCGATATTTCGTTAATCACTAGAGGGTACATCCCTATATTGACAAATATGACAATGCTGACAACATAAAAACGATGTCAATTAGTATCTTTATGTTGGTAGGAGTTCTCCCTGCACGTTTCATACAAAGCTGAAAGTCTCGCATGATCTATGGCACATCCGCCTCTTCTTACGTAGTATTTGTATACTCTTTGTAAAGCACTGCATTTAATAAGAATAAAAAGTCGTATTTGACATTTGGACGCTGCAAACGTATTTCGGATTGGGCGTTTTACTTTTTAATTCACAGTCAAAAGGAGTTTTTATTTGATTTGGGTTGAAATTAAAAAAAGATGTAGACACTATATAAATATCTTAAAACCTATACCTTATTATTGCAAGTGTAATCATTTGAGAAGCAGAGAATTCAGTGGAAGACAAATAGTCTGCCGCCGCAATGAAGCTTACTGTGGTTTCTACACTGATAGTAGAAACCACAGTAAGCTCTGCACTTTTGAAGTTATACACATAATTTAAAAACTAATTTGTGCATAGCTGACTACACAAATACGCAGTGTACACACACGTATAATTTTTTTAACTGTAACTCATTTCTTGCACAGGTCATCACTTAGTGATGGCCTGTGCAAGCGTTGCTTAACTATGCCATATAAAACAATTGAACTCCTCATTCGGTAATTTCCAATCAATTTTCGATTAACATGCAGATTTCACATGTAAATCAATTCTGTTCAATTTTACGCTAAAGAAAATAATAAAGTATTTGAACATACAATGATTTTCGTGTTCACTTGGTACAATATAATTAGTGAAAATGTACATTGTAATTAATATTTCGCCAATTATGTGTAAATTGACGTTCGTACGGACGAGTTGAGTATATCGAATAATTTGTTTCTTATTTACCCAAATGTATTCGGTTTTGTGTAAAACGTGTTTTAGTGATATTGAGTCCGAAAATTTTATATTTTAGTCGGTTGGCTGCACTTGCTGCCTGACTAAAGAGACATTTCGAGACAATTTTCTTTTAATTACATATCATAAGTTTCATTTAAACAAATAATTTTCATGTTGTAGATGGATTCTCTTGGTATATTTGATTATAAAGGTGTGAATTTGGTCTAATAAATTTTACTCTTTACCGACTAAAACGGTTTGAGCTTCTTTTTAATTTCTGAGATGGATATGTAATAGAAAATAATAAGAACTATTTGGTTAAGAAGTGGTACTCTTCAAAGCCATAAATCGCGTTTTATTTTTAACAGATAATTATATTTTCTGACTTACGAGTACCCCGTCTACTAAGTTCGCCAAAGATTCCCAAACATAACCTTCATCTCTTAAAATGTACGTAGCGTAGTTCATATTTGATGTCACGTAGTTTTATGCAAGTCGACGCATTTAACATGTTTTATTTAATTATTGCCTCTGTACCCGCGCGTACTGCAAAGCGGAGTTCGTTTCCATTGCATTCACATAATTATCACGGGCGTAGCAAGGTACGGTCAGCCAAGAAAATGGTCTACCAGTTTTGACAACTCTTTCAGTGTCATCAAAATAACGCTAAGCTTGAAGTTAGAACATTATTTCAAGGGAAAAGGAACCTTGTTGTTTATTGATATGCAAATAATTTTAGACCGTAGGTTGGCCACATTTTTAGCAGGCTGTAAAAGCTTATAGCAAAAACAGTAAAGTAATAATAAGAAAAGTTTCATGTGGTGATGAATTCGGAGCACAAAGTGTCAGCACCCGATTTCATTCCATGGGTGTCGTAAGAGGTATATTGGTTTAATCAAAACACTTTATAGAATTAAATCTTTTAAAGTTAAAATAAAGTTTTTCATAGCAACTTTTAGAAGTGCATCTTCAATTTAAAAGTACGCCACGACTCAAAACAGCTATAACTTCAGCTAGAATCTAGGAGCAAAGCACAAAACTCCCTTCAAGCTTTTAGCTTCCTAAAAGCCGTGCCGTACCAATAAACGTACCCACACCGGAACGCTTAGCACATATTAATTAGCAAGACTAGATACCTGAGTGCACAGTTAATTTGAACGCGTAGCTCTTTAATGTTGACTGAGCTGCGATCGCGAGATGGGTACGCGGTATTGATTTTAAGCTTTCATAACGTTGATTTCTAATGTCGGATACACAAGGCCATATCGCAAGTTAGACATGTATGACTGCAAGTGACGTAGCTGTAATAATTTTTTAAGCTGCACAATTTTTGACACTGGTCAAGAATTGTGAAACTTAAACTAAGGTAAAAAACGACGAATTTTTCGGCTTCTAGTGTTACCGAAAAACTCATGTAATGCTTACCACGGCTTTTCCAGCAATGGTTGATATAATTATACACCTATGAAATTGGCAGGACCCACTTAGAAACCTAATTTCTGCCATTGCTATTACAAACATGACTAACAGTGTTATTTATTTACCTAGTAGGCAACGTACCATGTGCGGCGACCCATTAACATCATAAACGATAACGTGCGCTGTCGCTAACAGTACCGTCTTGGACGCCATACACTGCGTTTTGGCCCCGCGTGAATCATTATAGATGCGCAAGGGCCGTCCGCGCGTGCGCGTCGCCCGCGCGATGGATGTCGTACACAACGATATTTCATTCTGAATCGTGGGAGGCGCAGTTATCGTAGCCTGCACCTACGACGTGTGTCAGGGTTAGTGGCTTGGCTTGACAACGGACTACTTTTATCAAAGTGCAACAGTGAGTGGTGTCGTTGATTACATGAACGACATCTCGTCTTACTAGAACAATCACTCGTTTTATGCTTTATACTTGAGCAATTAATGCAAGCTTTGTTATCTTTCACGCACTTGAAACGAGCAGTCGGATTTAAACCATTAAAGGCGGGACACTTGTAGAAATGGTCGTGCACTATATTACTGCATAGACACTTCTGTGAATTAATTTTATTAGATTCCGAGCATGTTTACGTAAGATTGTGAATTAGGGACCGAGTTATTATTACTATTTCGCGCTTTATTCAACCTTTGTTTGCTGCTGTTAGTGTTAGACGGGCTAGGTGAACTAGACTGCGTATTATGAAATATTCGACACTGATCTTTGATGAACGAAATAAAACTATCTAGTGTAGGTATTTTATTATTGCGTTCCGTCATCTCGAATGCGCGAATTGTTTCAGTGTCAAACTTCTTTAAAGCGAGTTGAAGCAACATAAAGTCGGAAAGATCTTCTAATTTTAAGTTTTTAAGAGAATTAACCACCCTAGCAAAGTTTTCTATAAACAGCTGGAAATTCGAGACAGATGCGGCACCGGACAGTTTAAGATTTAAAGCTTGATCAAAGTAGGTAGACGCTAGGACGCGAGTGTCTTGATATCTATCAAGTAGTGACTGAAATATGACCTGATAATTCTCAGCACTGGTTGTGACACCTGCAAATACGGACTGGGCCTTCGGTGACAGTTTACCTATTAAATAGTACAACCTGTCAGCATCTGTCAGAGAACCACTATCGTGCACTGTAGACTTAAAACTCGCATAGAATAACGGCCAGTTTCGTATATCGCCATCAAACGACACAATCTCGATTGGCGGTAACCTCAGCGTGCGAGCCGTGGAAACGGGCTGTGCCGAATATTTACCCTCCAATTGCGATTGTATACGCTTAATAATACAATAAAGGCCTTGGAAAGAGGTGTACGCCTGATAATTCGGTTTTTCATCAGGATTAGTAGAAAGCAATCTTGCGTTATAATCGTCTAACAACTTATGAAAATCTGTTCGTATACTATCTACTGTCCTACAATAACTGAGAAATGACTCCCTATTACTATCAGAAACGGCTGCGGTCTTTGAAAGCTCGTAAATGTTTTGAATACGCTCAAATAAAATATTGCGTTTTGCTTCTAAGATTGTCATCTTTTTGTCTTCCGACACGCGTGACTTCTTTTGTTGTGACATGCTTACGTAAGTATAAGCTAATGAGACCGAAACAAAATAAGAATATCTAAAGTACCTATTATTTTACCTAAGTAGGCAACACTTTAAAGCGGTGGAATTAAAAGTTGCTTGAAATATGAGATTTACAAGACAACTATGATAGTTCCAGAAATAATAATTTGGTAAGTAGGTAGCTACATAAAAGTATATTACCTACTGAAGCGTACGAAAACAACCATGTGACAGTTATGTGAATAGACTAGGAGTATAGCTAGGTGCTATAACTGCCTAGGTATAGAGATATAACGTATAAAACGTAAATTAATCCGACTCGTATGGATCAAAAAATGTTTCGGCGAACCGAATGTTCCTAGTCGAATTGGGAAAACTATTAATATTGTGGACTGTAGGATTTCGGTTCTTATCGACTAGGAAATGAGGAAGTGAAAAGGTGATGTTGATAGGAGCCTCTTACCTCGCACATCAGTCTTCTTCTTCTCAAATGGCAGCCTCCTGGTGTCTTCAAGTATATTGAAGCTGCTTGAATCACTCCACTACACAAATCACTTTCACTCGCGAGCGGTTTTGTTGAGTTTTTGGTATAAGCGGTAATAATTATATATGGCGGTGCGGACTGCGGTATACGACGGTCATGCGTTCCGAGCGTCTCGAATCTTCCAGTGTTTTCTTGATCGCCGTTGAGCAGGGCGGCCAATAGCGAGGCGTTTTGGGAGGGGATTCATGAAAGGATCGCTCGGATTGGCCGAGCAGCGACGAACCATTGACGTTGACATAATTAATTCTCTATGGAAAGGTAGATGGCGCTACCAATATATATTTCTTGTGTGCGTGTGTATGTCACAGAACTCCTCCTAAGCGATTGGACCGATATTGGTGAATTTTTTTGTTTGCGTCCAAGGGGATTTGACAATGGTTTAGATTCACAATTTAGTCCACTGGAAAATGCTTTTTACCTAATTTGTAATTAGTTGTGGATTTCGGAATGTTTCAGATTGGAACCGTCGGACTGCGCTGCCATCGCAGTGTCAAATCTTATATTAATAATTTCGTCAAGGAGTACATCGAAACCTTACCTGAATAATAAAACATTAAAAAGTAAAGATTTCGAGTTGACAACATATATCCGCAAAATTCGGATTGTCGAGTAATTTGTTAAATTCTAATGGTTCTGACAGACAAATCGCAGTCGCCATATTGGCCACTGTAGCGAAACGTCACTGATAACATTTTGAGTACTAAGTAGTTTATATGTGTTGATACTTTTTGGCAGTTATATTACAATTAAAACGACAATTAAAGAAGTACCTATCCGCCAAATAAAGGAGATTTGTGTTACCCCGAATATAGATGATATACTATAACTGGAGAACCCCGAATTTACGCGAGCGAAGCTGCGGGCAAAAGCTAGTATTTATATAATTATCCCGTCAGCAATCAGTTATTCTGACATCGCAGATTCCTTTGAAAGTATTAAATACTGGACACAAGGAACGTCGAGACTCAACACAACTGTTTGTCCATCACACGATTTTATCTCATTTCGGGATGAAAACCTCAGTGAATACTCGTGTATTCCTTCAAAGACTTATCACACGGCGAAGTGAGAAAGTTAGTTAGCATAAGTAAATCTTTAACATAACACAAAATGTATTTAAATTTTTTTTATGCCATCGAGTTACTTGATAGACAAGGGAATAAAAGATTTTTCTGTAAGTAGTAGTAGTGAAAACTTCATATGAACAAAACAAATATTTTTTTTTTCTACGATTTTTAATATTTTCACTTTGTCTCGTTAAAGCTGGAGTATTTTATGATGATAAAAAGCATTCCAATTGATTACGAATACTTTTTTATTTGATTGTTACCATAGACAATGGTGTGACAGGAATAGACGTGAGTGCTATATCCGTATCGATTATTAAATAAGTAATCGATACGATCGACGTTTATAGAGTTGGTTTGGTTTAAAATGCAATTATTTAATATTTAATCAACATTATATCAATAAGCTAATATTTTTGAAGCAAAACAACGTTTAAATCAAATAAAAACGTCACAGCATCGTATTAAAGTTGTATCGATTTCACATAAAATCGATTTAAAATGTGCAGCTCTGCTTTTGTCTTTGGCTGTGACAGTTAGATGCTATAAAATACTTCCGCGTTTTGATGTCAATCTGACATATGTCATTTGATAATTTAAACGTACCTACCTACATTGTTTAACTTTCATTCTATAACTTTCCTTGTACCTTCTTAACTAAAACTTCAAACACCGATATCTTCTTTTTCCACCTTTTCTGAGTGAAAATGGAATCATTTATAGACTCTGTTACTTACGCCAATTTTTTGATATATTTTTTATTACTGTTCGTTTCAAGTTAATTTCAGACATTTTGATGTATGGAGATCTGCCATTGTCCTTTACACACAGTCACCTACACATGAGCTGTTTGAAACATTTCGCATCATGAACTCCGATTTAGAACAGATATCTGCTTGGAGTCTGAGATTTGGGTTGCAGATCAACCCTTTGAAAACACAGATTATCATTGTTGGTAGTCCCAGGATGATTTCTCGCATTGACTGGAAACTGCTACCCCAAATTACTTTTGGTGGTATCCCTATACCTATAAGTGATTGCGTGAAGGACTTAGGTGTTTATATTGACAAAACTCTATCTTGGGGACCACAAATCACCGAAGTTAGTCGCAAATTGTTTGCTGCGGCGGGGACTTTGCGAAAACTGCGGAACTTTCTGCCGATTGCCACTAAGATTGCACTTGCAAACTCTCTTCTATTACCTATCCTTGACTATGCCGATGACAGCTATCTAGATCTCACTGAGGAGCAACTTGATAAGCTTAAGCGTCTTCAAAACTTCTGTATTAGGTTCATATTTGGATTACGTAAATATGATCACGTTTCTAATTTCCGCAATAAGCTCAAGTGGCTGCCAATTCGCCTTCGGCGGAATACTCACATTCTTTTTTCATTCTCTTCAATCCTTCTTCTCCATCTTATTTAAAAGAACGCTTTAAGTTCCAAAGTGACTCTCATTCAAGATCGGGTCTTAGGTCATCGGTAAATTTGAGATTGGAAATTCCAATGCATTCGACTACCTTTTACGATAAATCCTTTACTGTTCAAGTGGCACGGTTGTTGAATACATTGCCTGTTTCCATCAAACTGCCTCAAAATATCACATCTTTTAAAAAGTTTGTGAAAACCCACTACTTATCTCTTTAACTTTCCATAACATTGTCAAACTCACACTTTCTTTTTCTCCTTTTTTTACTGTTGTCTACTCCATTACTTAAATTATTATATTATTGTATGTATGTATTTATTTATATTATAGTATATTTATTAGTTTATTTGTATAGTATAGTGTGTATTCGTATTTTGTTTCATTAGTATCCTACTACGCCAAAACTGCCCTATGTCTGGCTCCTTACTTCTCTTTTCCATAAGGGTTGCCTGTAAGAGATTGCTTTTTAGCGATAAGGCCGCCGTTTGTGCAACATGTATTTATCTGCTGTAATTTTTGTGTAAAATTCATTTGGTGTACAATAATGATTATAATTATTATTAAATATCTGAGAGAACTCTAAACAAAAATATAATGACCCTGAAGGAAAATCGAAAGTTATCGTTGCCCAACACTACGCCCAAATTAATAATAATTTAATTTTGATATGTTACCTAGAGTGTCGAGTACCTACTATAATTATCAAGTTATTACGAATTGGACCAGACAGCAAACACCAGTCGAAATTAAAAAGCCGCTAACAGGTGTGTTAGCGGCTTTTTACTAATACCTTCCAAAAAACTAATAACTTCCAAAATATCCTTTTTTTTCTTTTTTGTGTCGGGTTGGAAAATCCTCATAGAGTCCCTCCGCCCTGGGGGGACAGGACCAAGGGGACTGTCAGACTCTTACTGACTACAAACCAACCCGTGCTTCTCATGTACCCATGTGTCGGAGGGTAAGGTTTCACCGAAGCATTCCTCGCTACCCCTCGACGGGTATTGGCCCGCCAGATGGTCAGGCGGGCCCCGAACGAAACCTCCTTGGCGGCGGATGAAGGTGTTGGGCTCCGCCGCCAAAACACCCAGCGGCCGCAGAGGATAGGGATGACGGCAACGCAACACCGCATCTCCTCTTCCTCTGCGGCCCCACCGCGACGCAACGATGATGCGCCCCCATTTGGTCGCGGGAGATAGGGCGCGCGGCAATGCAACACCGACACGCCTCTCCTTCCGCGACCGCACCCGACTGCGAGGGACAGACAGAACTGTCCCCCGCACCCGCACCTTGGGACGCATCCTACGCAGGCCGCACGCAAGCCCACGTGGAGCGTCCCCTCCCGGGATTCCGCTTAGCTTCACCGTGGGTGTACCTCAAACCCACGGTTACTGAGCCCCCCCACCACGACAAGGTGGAGATCCCACGGGGGGGAACTTCCAAAATATCCTACGAAAAAAGTTCTATTAAAAACTCGATCTTGTACAACTATTAAAAATACCATAAAATCAACACAGAACACAAAATAACATTTGAATATCTCTTATCGAAGTTTTCCAACAATGTAACACCGATGCAAATGATTATTAAATAGTGCAAGGATCCAGTTACGAAGTAGTAGAGACAGTATAACGTTTCCACCAAATTGTAGTGCAGAACAAACGACTAAATGTAATTTTAGCTATTAATTAAATGCTTTGTTTACAAGTTTGTTGGAGGTAACGTAACGCTTGAACGTTGTGGTTGTGTTACATTGTAGTTTGCTGTGCGGCGTTAACGTTTCATGCTTTGGCGATGTGTTGAGTTTTGGCTACAGTGTTTATGGTGCGTGAAGAAAATTCAAGTTTCGGCCATTTATATTAAGATTCTTTTGAAGAGTTTGTAAAAAGTTGATTTGAAATCGGTTCATCGATAATTTCTAACATATGTACATACATAGATACATACATAGACTCACGCCTGTTTCCCCGAAGGGGTAGGCAGAGGCATATTAAACGCCCACTTTTCGCCAGTATTTTGATCCCACGTAATAGGTGGCGAGCCTATTGCCGCTTACTGGGATATTTTGTTTGCCAGAGCCTCGTCCGTTGATCGGCAGATGCACCACTTGCAGACTGAGGTTGGCTAGGGACCCTAAGTTCTTGGAGGGAACCCTATGCACCACATAAACATTAACTTACATAGGTAATCTATAAATATCAAACATATAAAAGAGTTCAGTCATAAAAAACAGCGCTTTGTCTTTTTTAGGAGTAAAATCCGTAGTAGTTGAACATTTTATTTCTGAGTAGTACTCTATACATCTTTCTCAAAACCTTCACTACACAACTAAAGTTTACCCTCTCTTAAAGTTACTAGTCATTGAAGAAACCGAATATTATTTTCTTGTTATAAGTACGTTAAAGGACTATGGGCAAAAATGTATGGACTCCGTCCCCATATACCAACTCACATGGAACTGATGCCAATGTGTACCTTAAGTATCCACTACTTGATTAAAATCCTTTTTTTTTACTTAAATCCGTGGGATATATAAATAACTAAATATTATGGTTATATTACAGTACAAAACATGATTTGGTAACTATACAAAATAAAAAATTATGTATTTTTAAACATTTAAATGATAATGAATGAATAATAGGAAAATAACGAATATAAATGAATCATCATTATAGCGTTATCCCGAGGTCCGCTTACTGGTCTAACCAGATATTACAGAATATCAACTTTTCCACAGAGCGACTGCCGTCTGACCGCCGCAACCCAAAGGGATAGCGATATTCCATGGTTAAGACCAGTATCAATTTATTTGAGGGTACTGACTCCACGTAACGACTGTCAAACATCTTCATGACAGCCAGGACCGACGGTTTAACGTGCTCTCCAAGGCACGGGGCAAGCGATAATTAACAATTTAAGACGCACTTAACTTCGAAAAGTCATTTGTGCGCACCAATGGATTCCAACCCGATTCCATCTGCGTGGCAATCCGTTGGTATCTCCTCTAGGCTATCGCTGCCTTTATATAATAATCACTACATAGTATAAAACAAAGTCTGTCTTCTGTCTGTCTGTGTCCTATGTATGCTTAAATCTTAAAAACTACGCAGCGGATTTTAATGCGGTTTTTTTAATAGATAGAATGATTCAAGAGGAAGGTTTATATGTATAATTGACGCGGGCGAGGCCGTTGGCGCCGTCTAGTATAATATAAATGAATGAAATGAAAAAAAAAAAATCTTCTAATTATTCATTCTTATAATGCACATAGTAGGCAAATAACAATAGTGAGTGTTAAAATTACTGGTCTATGTTCACTGTGCACTAATGAATTCATAAATGAGTAGGTGTTTTACAAATAATCGTCAAAAATACGTACTTATACGAATATTTGTTTAACCGTTAATTACTAGTAAAAAAATATCATCTTGCCATGATGTGTCAATTGAGCTACATTTCATTTTTGTTGATGGGTGGGGACGATTCCGTCCATCGTCCTTTTCTAGTAATGAGTACCTACTTATAGCCTTCAGCATATTTGGTATTTAAACTCGAGAGAATTAGACTTGACTCTTTTCTAGCGATTTTAAACTGAGACTATTACCACTTAAAAAACTTAAGATGTATCCATCTTAAGTTTTTTTCGTCTTATAAAAGTCAAAGCCGAAAAGTACGATTTTATAAATAGGCAATATAACTCTTCGCAAATAAAACTTTTCGAATATAATTCTGAAATAAACATCTCGAACATTTTACGTCTTCAATAAAAAGTGTAGCTTATGACAGAGATCAAGTGTACTCAGGTACTGAGATTAAAATCGGACAATCATATTTAAGTGCCAATGAAAGTACTATTCGAACAAATTCATCGACCGTAAAATTTAATTTATTGGCAATATAAAATAAGTAATATCTAGGATCATAGCTGTACCTTTTTCTTAGTAAAGTCACCTTAAAGTAACCCTAATATCATTAGCTACGTGTGTTACTTTTGCGGTATCACGGCCAGGTTATTTTTAGTTTACGCACCATTAGCAGTTAGATTAATAATGCGACAGGTAAGTCAAATAGGTCGGGTAAGACGGGTAAAATACGGAGATATCAATAGAGATCAACCAGGAAAATAAATAAAAATATTTTTTTAGTATATTGGGAAGGAAAAGCTCAAAAAATGTGAAGACCAATCTACTACCATACAGAGAGAGTCTAGAGTTCGAGCCTGCGTGCACCATCGACTCTTCAAAGAACGTGTTAAATTGTTAATTTTCGCTCTCCACCTCAAAAAGCATGTTAAGTTGTCGGGCTCCGGCTGTCACGTAGATCTATAATACTCGTCGCGAGGTGTCAATGCTCGGAAAGTTATATCTTGGCACGGGTATAAAACGTAAAATATAGCCATCCTTTTGGGTGACATAGGTAAATGCTAGACCCAGGTTATAATCTGTTGCATGCAGATTTACAAGCAACTGAGATAACGGATCATCATAGCAATATTTTCTTAACTATAATTAGTTTATGATACGCCTAATATCGAAGATACCTAGACGAATACTACGAAAACGAACATAAACTATAATTCGACATAATATTTGCCTATTAATTTCATACTATGTTTTTCTTTTACGTAGAATGTGAGTATAAGATTCAATCTTCAACCTTTTATGCAAACGATATATAGTTTATATTGTCAAACGAAATATTGTAGTACCAAGTAACTGCTCACTTGTATCCTTGTATAGCTGAGCATGTGTATCGAAGACATGCATGATTAACTCATTCAGACGCATCTCACACATTTACACACTACTGCACATCAAAGACGGAGGGAAGGCGGATATTTTAGACTTAGGCTCTGGACTTAAGATTCACGGAACTCAAGCCTAGTATTATATTCTACGATGTAGCTGTGATGGTTTAAATCTTGTTTTAAAGCTGGAATTGGTAAAAATATTTTTCGATGATCCACGACTATGGCCTTAACCTTCTCATACTGAGAAGAGGCCCGTGCCCAGCAGTGGGACAGTAAAGGGCTGAAGATGATGATGATGATGATGATGATTTCAAAATATTTTTGAAATTAAATACTTGTGTAATTCAGCATTAACGTAAATATTCTAACATCACAAAGCCAGTGCAGCTTCATTCTTTTACGAATCCAGACACATCAAAGTTGCATGCCCTGTTAGCATTTCGTTATTTAGTCTTAAAACCTGTAGGCATGCAGTGGCATGCCTACAGGTTAGTCCACACATGGTAGCTACGCCACTGCGTAACTACCTAGTGTGTGCTGTCCGGTGGAGAAGCTGGTGGCTTCATCCCGCTGGGACATCGGGTGGCATTGTTTTCTGACTCAAACTCGGGAACAAAATACAAAAGGTAAGTAAAAATAACTTCAAATTTTTTCTTGATTTTCAGATATCCGAGGATATCTGAAAATAAGTCAAGTAACATATATATAGATAGTCAATTTGAGAAACTTTTTGCACGAGTTTTTTATAAAGATTTGCTTTTTTTGCTGTGTTCCTTACAACAGAGCAAAAAACGCAGCTCTTTATAAAACACTTTACTGTTTTGCAATCAATCTTCGTAACATGGAATAAGTTTCTCAAACTGATCTCCAGTGGGATTAAAATAGAATAGATACGGGAGAACAGTTTGTATCTTGATACGTCGCGAACTCTGTTTACACAAACAAAGTTACGTTAGCAGACGTACTAGCACATTTTATTGATCTGCAATCCATTATATAAAATGTTACTATCGGTCTTTTGTGAATTAGCAATAAAGGCTCCATAGAGAATGTGACGTAAACATAATAAATTGCATGAGGAATTTGATGGGAGTGAAGCAAGAGAGATATGTCAGGATCGTTGCAAATGGCGTTCCGTCGACTCTACCTACCCCTCCGATAAACAGGCATGAGTCTATGTATGTATGTATAATATCAGGCCCCATTTTTTTTAATCTAAATCTATTAGTGTTTAAACGTTTAGTTGTCCTAGTGTTATCGAGGTTGCATCTTAATTTTTCGCTTTTAGCCCGGCGGAGTCCGCTTTCAATTCTCTACGGATATGACTGAGTATACTTTTCATAGCCGTCTCACCTTTGCAACCCAAAAATGATAGCAATATTTTATGACTTAGAGCAGAGTCAGTATATCCAAGATACTACTACCCATAACGACTGTCAAAGATCTTCTTAACAGACGAGACCACCAATACCAGGCTAATAATGAACATACAATAATTCAATATTTTTGTATAGAAGTAAATAACGTAAGTAAATAAGACTGCCTCCGTGGTCCAGTGGATAGCGTATGCGACTGCTGATTGGAGGTCCCGGGGTCGGGCAAAAGTGTTACTGGTTTTTTCCGAATTCTCAGTAGCAGCACGGAGTCTGGTGATGTGCCCGGTAACGGCAATAGGCTCGCCCCCTATTACGCGGGACCAATAAAAATCATGGCGAAATGTGGGTGTAATATTACACCTCTGCCTACCCCTTCGAGGATACAGGTGTGAGTCTACAAAAAATAAAATAAAATAAAGAAGGCAATAAAAGTATAACTGCTCCGCATTATGGATTGCTACGAATATTATAAGTCATATTTTACCTATAGCATTTCTCTGCGTTATCGGTAACCTACCCAACCGTATTATGATCTAGCCAACAAGGAAAATGCATGCCACTATCTAGAGTAAAACATATTGGTAGCGCCATCTACCTTTCCATCGAAACTAATCCCATCAACATCAATGGTTGGTCGCTGCTTGGCCAATGCGAGCGATGCCTTTTGTTTCTATCCCTCTCTCTCCCATTCCCAAGAAGGGGGCACGCCTTCGCGGTTTGGTCGCGGCGATCGTCGACGCGAGTGACAGTCCAGAACTTTCGAGAACATTCGATTCGCAAGATACGCGTCCGCCATACCGTATCACCGCGCCGCTCCCGCTATAGTTATTACCGCTTATATAAACCGCTCGCAAGTGGAGGTGACTGTGTAGTGAAGTGACTGCCCTTCTGAGACGAAGAAGATCGCCGTATAAGGTAAGTGCCCTCCGTCCTTGGAATATCCTATACCCTTTTCCACATCCTCTTCCCTTATCCAATCCTAGGCGACTAAAACCCGCTATCCTTTGAACAGTCCATTCCATTAATCCTTCCCAAGTCGCCTAGAACCTACGGTTTCGGTGTATCGCCGAACCATTTTTTTTTTTTATCCATACGAGTCGGATTCATTTACGTTTTTATACGTTATATCGCTATACCTAGGCAGTTATAGCACCTAGCTATACTCCTAATATATTCACATAACCGTCACATGGTTGTTTCCGCCCGCATCAGTAGGTAAACTTTTATGTAGCTACCTACTTACTCAATTGTTGTTTCTGGAACTGTCATGGTTGTCTTGTGAATCTCATGTTTCGAGCAACTTTTGATTCCACTGCTCTAAAGTGTTGCCTACTTAGCCTACTTGGGTAAAATAATAGGTACATTAGATATTCTTGTTTTGTTTCGTTCTCATTAGCTTATACTTACGTAAGCATGTCACAACAAAAGAAGTCACGCGTGTCGGAAGACAAAGAGATGACAATCTTAGAAGCAAAACGCAAGATTTTATTTGGGCGCATTCAAAACATCTATGAACGCTCAAAAACCGCATCTATGTCTGACAGTAATAGCGAAGCATTTCTCAGTTATTTTATGACAGTAGATAGTATTCGAACAGATTTTCATAAGTTGTTAGACGATTATAACGCAAGATTACTTTCTATCAATCCTGATGAAAAACCGAACTATCAGGCGTACACCTCATTCGAAGATCTTTATTGTATTATTAAGCGTATACAATCGCAATTGGAGGGTAAACGTTCAGCAGAGCCCGTTGCCCGCAAACCGAGATTACCGCCAATCGAGATTATGTCGTTTGACGGAGATATACGAAATTGGCCGTTATTCTGTGCGAGTTTTAAGTCTACGATAATGGTTCTCTGACAGATGCTGACAGGTTGTACTAGGTAAACTGTCACCGAAGGCCCAGTCCGTATTTGCAGGTGTCACACCCAGTGCTGAGAATTATCAGATCATATTTCAGTCACTACTTGATAGATATCAGGACACGCGCGTCCTAGCGTCTACCTACTTTGACCAAGCTTTAAATCTCAAACTGTCCGGCAACGCGTCTGTCTCGAATTTCCAGCTGTTTATTGATAACTTCGTTACCGCGGTTAATTCTCTTAGGAATTTAAAATCTAGAAGATCTTTCCGACTTTATGTTGCTTCAAATCGCTTTAAAAAAGTTTGACACTGATACAATTCGCGCATTCGAGATGACGGAACGCAATAATAAAATACCGACACTAGATAGTTTTATTTCGTTCATCAAAGATCAGTGTCGAATATTTCATAATACGCAGTCTGGTTCACCTGGCCCGTCTAACACTAACAGCAACAAACAAAGGTTGAATAAATCGCGAAATAGTAATAATAACTCGGTCCCTAATCGACAATCTTACGTTACATGTTCGGAATCTAATAGTAATAATTCACAGAAGTGTCTGTGCAGTAATATAGTGCACGACCATTTATATAAGTGTCCCGCCTTCGATAATTTGAATGCAACCGCTCGTTTTAAATGCGTAAAAGTTAACAAAGCTTGCATTAATTGCTTAAGCATAAAACATAAAACAAGTAATTGTTTTAGTAAGACAAAGTGTCGCTTATGCAATAAAAACATCATTAATTGCTACATTTCGATAAAGATAACCAGTTGTCAAGCCAAGCCGCTAACCTTGATACACTTACGTTGCAGATGCAGGCCACGGTGCCTTCCCCCTGCACGCCTCAGGGCGAGGTATCGTTGTGTACGACGTCCATTGCGCGGGCGACGCGCACGCGAGGATGGCACTCGCGCATCTATAATGATCCGCGCAGGGCCAAAACGCAGTGTATGACGTCTAAGACTGTTCTGTTAGTGACAGCGCAAGTTATCGTATATGATGTTAATGGGTCGCCGCACATGGTACGTTGTCTGCTAGATAGCGCGTCTCAGACCAATTTAATAACGTTTGAGTTATTCAAACGCCTCGGATTATGGAATGGCTTTGAAAATACTAACTCAACCGTCAAAGGGATAGGCGGATCAGAGGAGCATTGCGGGGGTTCCGTAGATATTAAAATACATTCGCGTTTTGATAGGAATATTAATTTTATCATTTCTTCGCTTATCGTGGAGCGTATCACGGACGCATTGCCGAACGCTAATGTAGACGTAGCATCACTCACTCACCTCGAGTCATTGCCGCTAGCAGACGCGGAGTTTGCGAATCCGGCAGGCATTGATCTTTTGATCGGAGCTTCAATATGTCCGCACTTGCTACTAAATAAAATAGTACGTAGTGAGCGGTATGATTTACCGCCCGCTATTGAGACGGTACTTGGGTATGTGATTATGGGTACCGTACCTACGTTACATACTTCTCATTGTATGACGTCTTGTTGTTGTTCTGCTCTTCAAGAGATCAAGGTGGGTGCTAAAACTGTGTGTAAGATAAAGCACTAATTAGCTATGCTATGCTATGCCATGCTATGCTAGGCCACGCTATGCTATGCTGTGCTATGCTATGCTACGCTATGCTATGCTGTGCTATGCTATGCTATGCTATGCTATGCCATGCCATGCTAGGCCACGCTATGCTATGCTACGCTATGCTATGCTGTGCTATGCTATGCTACGCCATGCTACGCCATGCTATGCTACGCTATGCTACGCTATTCTACGCTATGCTACGCTATGCTACGCTATGCTACGCTATGCTACGCTATGCTACGCTATGCTACGCTATGCTACGCTATGCTACGCCATGCAACGCTATGCTACGCCATGCTACGCTATGCTACGCCATGCTACGCTATGCAACGCCATGCTACGCTATGCTACGCTATGCTACGCTATGCTACGCTATGCTACGCTATGCTACGCCGTGCTACGCTATGCTACGCCATGCTACGCTATGCTACGCCATGCTACGCCATGCTACGCCATGCTACGCCATGCTACGCCATGCTACGCCATGCTACGCCATGCTACGCCATGCTACGCCATGCTACGCCATGCTACGCTATGCTACGCTATACTATACTACACTTCCGCTTTGTATATGGATGACCTTGCCTGTAGTGTCATACCCGCTCCGCTAGCAATTTCACTTTGTGAAGAGCTCATTCAGCTTTTCAAGCGAGGCCAATTTGATCTTGTCAAATGGACAAGCAACTCTAAGGAGGTTCTCGCACGCATACCAGATTCTCATAAAGCTTCTCCAGACATTGAGTTTGAGAAGTCTGTACCGCATAAGGTTCTCGGTTTACGCTGGGACAAATCCTGCGATAGTTTTCGTCTCACCACCAGATGATAAGTGCACCAAACGCACTATGCTGTCCACAGTGGCTCGACTATGGGACATAATGGGTTTTGTGGCTCCCACAATTTTGTACGCCAAGCTCTTGATCAAAGAGCTTTGGCTATCAAAGTGTAAGTGGGATGAAACACCCCCTGACCATACTGTCGCCGCTTCGGGCCAGTTTTGTATTGAGCTTACCGCGCTCAATCAAATTACTATTCCGCGTCATCTTGGGTTGGTAGATGGATGTACCATCAACTTAATAGGTTTCGCTGACGCCAGCGAGCGTGCTTACGGCGGAGTTGTATATCTGCAAGCCCGCATTGGTTCTAACTACTCGGTGCAGTTAGTTTGTGCCAAGTCTAAGGTCTCGCCTGTTAAAACCATTTCGGTTGCGAGACTGGAGTTGTGCGCGGCCCTTCTGCTGTCTCAGTTGCTCCGCAAGGTTCAATACACAGTTTTGCCCCACTACCCCATTAATAAAATATAGGTACACATTTTCCGACTCCAAAGTAGTGCTCGCTTGGATTTATTCATCTCCTCACCGCTGGCAGACTTTTGTCGCCAACCGCGTTAGCAAATTGATTGAACTTGTTCCCGCTACTTGTTTCAATCACGTCGCGGGTTATCGTACTCGTCTTTAGGAAGAACTTTCCATAAATCATATTAACTGGAAGTTTATTCCACCAGCATCAACACATTTCGGTGGATGTTGGGAAAGCATGGTCAAAGTAATTGAAACGCATCTCTTCAAAGTTATAGGTCAACAGATCCTCTCTTACGAAGAGCTTTTAACTGTCCTTGCACAAGTCGAGGCACTGATCAACCCGCGTTGTTACCGTGAAAACCGCTAAAGGGAGTTACGTGCGCCCTGTTGTACGATCCAGTGAGATCTAGCCAGAAGTTGGACCTACCTCTTAGTTTAAGTATTTAGTTAGTAGTTTTCGCTATTATTCCGCTTGTAGTTTTCGCTAAAGTTAAATTTAGATTAATTTTATTGTCATATCGCTGTCTTAGCCTATTGATGGGTTATGCGGTAGTACACCCAACATAGCTAAGTTCAATTATATTTTCTTTTAAAAGCAACCCTTTAGGGCCGGGGGGATATGGTAGCGCCATCTACCTTACCATCGAAACTAATCCCATCAACATCAATGGTTGATCGCTGCTTGGCCAATGCGAGCGATGCCTTTTGTTTCTATCCCTCTCTATCCCATTCCCAAGAAGGGGGCACGCCTTCGCGGTTTGGTCGCGGCGATCGTCGACGCGAGTGACAGTCCAGAACTTTCGAGAACATTCGATTCGCAAGATACGCGTCCGCCATACCGTATCACCGCGCCGCTCCCGCTATAGTTATTACCGCTTATATAAACCGCTCCCAAGTGGAAGTGACTGTGTAGTGAAGTGACTGCCCTTCTGAGACGAAGAAGATCGCCGTATAAGGTAAGTGCCCTCCGTCCTTGGAATATCCTATACCCTTTTCCACATCCTCTTCCCTTATCCAATCCTAGGCGACTAAAACCCGCTATCCTTTGAATAGAGTCCATTCCATTAATCCTTCCCAAGTCGCCTAGAACCTACGGTTTCGGTGTATCGCCGAACCACATATCGTTGTCCGAGATTCGATCAATTTGGTATTCATAATCAAAATCTAGTAAGGTGAATCATCCAGTTGTCTACCATTATGAATGTTAGTTTTATAAATGATTTAATTAGCTTATAATATATAAATGACTATTTCCAGTTTTTTAATCATGAAGATTTCTTGCATCTAATAGTATAAAGCTGAACAGTTTGTTTATTTGCTTGAACTACTGGTCGGATTTGACAAATTCTTTAAGTGTTAGATATCCCATTTATAGAGAAAGGCTATAGGCTATAATATCACGCTATGAGCCACGGGAGCGGTAGAGTAGAGTATATAATACTTGACCAAAAAGTACTTGAATAAGAAGTCTTTAGCTGGCTACCGCGGAAGCAATCATTATAATTATTATTTTTTATGACGATGTATGGTGCGTGCTCGGAGACCACAATGGTGTCGTGTCTATTTTGACAGCATACAACTGAAGCGTCAAGTTGAGGTTGGTGATGGCGTTATCGCACGACCCATAGAGTAAGGCGACCTGAAATATGAACGTGTATGTCAATTACAAATATTAGGTCGGATCAATATAATTTTTAATGGTTTTTGTTTAATTTGATGTGGTCTTTATTTAAGCGGTTTCTGTCTCATTGATAAGTAGGTAATTAAGGAAAATAATAACTGTTTCAAATACGAACATTATTCATTCATGAACCATTTTAATAGTGGCCCGCGTATATACAATAAAGTTATAGAACTGTAACAATGCAATAAAATATTATGACAACGAAGTTATCAAATTAACACGTAATGGCTATTGAAATAGAGTCTCATTCTGTGAGTGAATAAGAGTGATAAAATTTTACACTAACCTCGGCACGATCGCTCATAGTAAATGCATGCACGTTGCTATTTATCTGAGGATACTCGTTGAGGATAATTTTGCGAAATTATATAATATGTTATGGCCATTATCTTGCTATAAAACTAGTACCTGCTAGTATATTTTTATTAGAATATAACTCTAGTTGGGAAACATTCACGTTTCTACACTTATATGCTTTACATTACTACTATCTCATAATTTTATAACAAAATACGCCGCATTTATATGTCCTCAATGTTTCCATCGTTAATGAGTTTAGGTACTGGTCTGAACAACTGAATGAATGTGTGTGAGTAACCTATAGAACTGCAAAATTATTTATCAACAAGTAAATTTACTTTTGATTGTTTAAAGAATTGTATTTATTTTTTGAACTGACGAGAATATTTAGTACACGCTCTTTATGTCTGTTTCTATCAAGTAAAAATTAAATAGCTACATATTTTAGTGGTCGACATTAGGTCTACCCACCCTACTTTACGACGTCAATCGGTGGCAAGCAAACGTATTACTATCCGACAAAGATTGGATCTGTACGAACGATGTTATCAAGCTTTGACTTGTTCCCGATACTAGCTGACGAATGTAATGAAGTTGGCAACGTAGCCAAAACGTCTGTAGCAACAGGATGTTTTACAGTCGACTAATTTGTTTCTTGTTGGTTTTAAAAAGTTTTCATGTGATTTTGAAGCTTTAATGTTCAAATTCATTGGTTGCCCTCGTCAGTCGCCGGACCTTTTGTTGTTTTCTGATGTTGCCGAACAAAATGTAACTGCAAATTGGGTACACCAATAGACGCTTACTCAACGGAAGCATGTAGCTGCGAATCAGTACAGTCAGCATCGAAAACACGTAACCTCTTGAACGTAATACTATCTTCTGTATATAATTAATATTCTTGCGCTACTGACTGACAGACAAGGCCGAGCCGAAACTACCGATACCGGTTGCAAGAAGCTAAAACTTAGCATGTATGTTCCTTAGGGAGACTGGGAGAGCTCTAAGAGAGAATGTTTGTAATTCCTCTCCTAGGCCCACGTGGCCGAGCAGCGGGCGAAATCTAGTCTAACATATCATTACACAAGATTTTCTTACTTGATCTTATCCAGTTTAAATTTAAACACTAGTCAAGAAACGTAATCATAGTGATAAGCGTTGTAATTCAAAATTGACTTTCTTCTTTGTTTAACACAAGCCAATGGGCGTTTACTAATCAAATAAACAACTTGACCTTATAATCTGTACAAATTTATTCGTATTAAGCGATCTCTCGTCTTTTGTCAATTAAAACGTCTAACAATTTTAAACCTAAATGAAAAGGGAGATCTTGAATGTTTTGTCGTCTGAATGCGTCCTTTTTATGCGAATAAGAGATCTTTTGACGGAAAGTTTTCTGAAGACGCTACGTTGTTCTAAGGTCGCACTCGATTCATTTTGTGTGGCCCGCCTTAATGTCATTATTTGAATTAAGAATTTCGAAGTCAACGAATTTAATTTGACTAAACAACTGGCCTGTTTTATTTTATTTTGCTTTTTAAAATTAAATATGCTTAAAGGGGTGTTCTAATAATAAAAAGTTTGATGAATAGTACTTTTGGAATTCCATTTTTAAACAATAGGCTTAGGTAGTGATCTTTTAATCCAAAAGTCTGGATAGGTGAACGTTTATTACTCTTTCGCGGCCAAACTGCAAAACATATTTCCATGAAACTTTGCAGTTATATAGATACATTAAAATAGCACATGGGCTCCCTTTCAACACGCGTGCTGCGCGCAGGAACCAGTATAACCATTGTCATTATATACACTACATGTGCTCCATTATTTTATCCAGATATTTTTTTTGTAAACTAAAATAGTAACTAAACAGGCATTAAAACGCAACAATTTACCATACAAAAATATGTTTGGTTATATTATCTTAGTTGCGAGTAATAAATGTCATCGTAGTAATTTCCTGGAACGTTTCCTTTAAGGGTGGCTGATAATTACGTGATTCGACCTCATTTATTTCTACATCGACCGAAACTTCACATGGGAAGGGGTTTGTACAAACATCGCTAGTGGTCAAATTGTTTAACAAAATCATTGGGCGCGTCAATTTGAAGTTTTAAACGTCATGAGATTCAGGCGTAAAAGGCATCATATGTATATTTTTGATTTCTCTATTGTGAACAACTGCGAGGTTACCATGTAGATGTGTGATCTATAAAAATTTACACAATTATTTTACTTAGTTCTCTCAACGTCATCATCATCCTCGCGTTGGCATCCTAGACCTTCGCCTTGGAACCCAAGGTTTGCGCACTAGTCTAACCAGATTTGGAAGAATATTAGCTTCGCCGCAGAGTAGGTTTGTGCACTAGTCTAACCAGATTTGGAAGAATATTAGCTTCGCCGCAGAGTAACTGCCGTCTTATCATAGGTAACTTTGTGTATTATTATCTGGAAAAGTAGTTTTCTCACTCATGCTAAATTTACTTTGGCACTGAAAAGGCTCTACTACGACCCAGTCTATTAAAAAATACGCAGAAATATCCCCACAGCAAGTGCCCAAATAACTACAAACATTAAAAAACCAATAAAAATTCAAACCGAACATGTTCATTTCAAACAGTTCATCGAAACACGAGTTTCCTTTGTTTTATTTTCGCTAACGAGACCACTCCTTTATATTTGTTCTGTTGGATTTAGCAAAGCGACGGGAATCCTTGGAATAATTTATATTTTTCAAGAGCTCAACAGCTTGAATATTGCTGACATTGTTTTGGAGTCGAGAAACTTCTGGATAAAGGAACTACGTCACCCTTCGCGTTGCACTCCTAATCCTGTCCTTACAAATATTATGAATGCCTTTGAATTTGTATGCAAAGAAACTTTTTCGTGACAAAGAAAAATATTCATGAAAAACAGTGGCGTTTTTTGCCCGAAATTGCTGAAGGAGAGATCGTTTTGCTGATGAGAAATCATACAATAGAGAATATATATATAATAATACAATATAGTCAAATTGAATTAAAATAAAAACAATACTAAAAAGGAGATAATAGTAATTATATCGTAAAAAAAGCCTCGCCTGCTACAGTCGTCATCTACATATTTAAGAATACGTCACGCCACCAACCACCCAAACATACACATAATTATAATAGATAAACTCCAGTAGCTTATAAAGAAGTTATTTACCGAAAGTAATAATTTTATCGCCTTTATGGCAATTAATTGGCCAACGGAGCTCGCATTATGATCTTAAACGATGTTTAACACGTTGGCAGCACTGCGCGGTACAGTTACTGACATAAATAGATAATCGTATAATCTCATTATAAAACAAGGAT
Source organism: Euclidia mi (assembly GCA_944739405.2). Taxonomy (NCBI): domain Eukaryota; kingdom Metazoa; phylum Arthropoda; class Insecta; order Lepidoptera; family Erebidae; genus Euclidia; species Euclidia mi. Next base: position 32,314,747 of record OX123192.2, read on the forward strand.
GTAATATAAGCCAGGGTTAGGGCTAGATTTGCATTATTTTAGCCCATCGATCGAATTTGCATAAAATTATGTATTCATTTTAAAAATAAACTTAAAAAGCCTTTTATAATATTATTTGCTCCGATGTTTCAGCACGGGTTACACGAGCCGTTATCACGAATTCACTATATAACCATATACTTACTTCATCTCTCCATGTAAGGTTCACAAATTGAAAGGCTATTGCAGGTTTCATTACAGGTCATGGTCATAACTCTGCATAGTCTATCTTCATATTTAACTTTCAGTGGTCAAGCAGGATGTCTGAAATTTGATAGGATAGGCTATATGATGAAAAACAGGGATTTTTACTACCATGGGTGGTTCTTCTAGAGTCCCGAAGCTGCACTGATCACTCCACTACACCCGCGGGCAGTTAGTTCTCGTTTATAGTATAAAATAGCGGTAAAATATTGCGGTGCTGCATGTATTCGTCGCGGCGCGGAGCTGCGCCAGGACACAGCCAGTCAGTGGGACCGTTGATTCTTGACTGCGTCGCAGCATCGTTGAATTCTGCGACCAATTAGAGCGAGACGTGCCTTTGGGAGGGAATGGGATAGAAAGGGATAAAACATCGCTCGTTTTGACACTATCAATAGAAAAGATAGATGACGCTACACATATCCCCCAGGCCAAAAACGGTTGCCTTTAAAAAAAATAATTAACTTAGCTATGTTGGATGTACTACCGCATAACCCATCAATAGGCTAAGACAACGATATGATATTAAAATTAATCTAAATTAACTTTAGCGAAACAATTATAACGAAAACTACAAACTAAATACTTAAACTAAGAGGTAGAGCTAACTTCAGGCTAGATCTCACTGGGTTGGAAGCGAGCAGAGACGTACAACAGGGCGCACGTAGCTCCCCTTCGCGGTTTTCACGGTAACAACGCAGGTTGTACCGTCTTTGGAAGTATGCAGTTTCTCCACGATGGCTAACGGCCATGAAAGCGGCGGAGCATTATCATGTACTATGACGACAAACGTACCCTCTTGTATAAGGGATGCAGGACTATTCCATTTGGATCTAGCCTGAAGCTGGTGGAGATATTCCGCACGCCAGCGCCGCCAGAACGACTGCACGAGTTTATCCAGCAGAGTATGTCTCTGGAGCAAGCTTGAAGAGTCTGCTTCAGGAGCCGGAAATGACGATAATGGCACTGTGTTCAGAAAATGTGCAGGGCTTAACGCGGATAGTTCTGCAGGGTCACTACTCAATGCCGTGAGCGGACGCGAGTTGATCAGCGCCTCGACTTGTGCAAGGATAGTTAAAAGCTCTTCGTAAGAGAGGACCCGCTGACCCATAACTTCAAAGAGATGCGTTTTAATTACTTTGACCATGCTTTCCCAACATCCACCGAAATGTGGTGATGCTGGCGGAATAAACTTCCAGTCAATATTATTTATGGAAAGTTCTTCCTGAAGACGAGTACGATACTCTTCCCTGAGAAACTTATAAAGGTCGCGTAAATAAGAGCTTGCGCCCCCGAAACAAGTGACGTTATCCGTGTACAAACACTGTATAAGGCCGCGTCGTGAAAGAAATCATTTAAGGGTTGCCAGGAATAACACCGTGCTTAAATCCGTCGCAACCTCAATGTGCGTAGCGCGCGTCGTTAAGCATGTAAAAATACATAGCCAAGATTTACGGCTTTTAACACCTCGACCACGCACTGGCGTATACTGCAGTGGTCCTGCGTAATCACAACCGGTATGTGTAAACGCCTTATCAACCCGATTGACGCGCTGGCTAGGAAGAAGAAGCCGCCATGGGATGGAAAATCGGACGGGGACGAAATTTGAAACAGATGTTAAATTTATGTATTCTGTGATGAATCACTCGTCGAGCAGCCAAAACCCAATATTTATGCCTAAGTAAGGACATAAGCAACTCTGGACCAGCGTGGAGATGCTTCTTATGATAAAAATCAACAAGAAGGTCGACAAAATGATCATGACGCGGTAGAATGCAAGGATGCTTGTAGTTATAAGGTTCGTCCGAATTCGACAGACGACCACCAATGCGTATAATGCCGTGCTCATCGAGAAACGGCTTGAGCCTAAGAATAGCGGGAGAACAAGGTACATTATTTTTCAAATTTTAAATGTCGTTACTAAAATGAATAGCCTGTACAGCTCGTAGTAACTTATATTCTGCAAATTCAAGGTCAGTACTTGTAACAAAAGTTCCATTAGGTAGCTGCCTAAGAAACGTACAGACATAAACGATGGCGCGGAGTATCTTAAACCACGATGACATGCGTAGGGCGAGTGCATAGATTGGAGATTCAGCAACCTCAACAATCACGGGATGAGAAACAGACTTCCGTTCGGGTACATCCTCGTCCTCTGCACTGTGGTCAAAGGGTTGCATGGGCCACTCTGACGGATCATGGGAAATCCAAGAAGGTCCACGTTGCCACAATGGATGATGCAGAAGATTAAATGGAGTAACACCACGAGACAGGCAATCAGCGGGGTTCTCAATACCCGCGACGTGATTGAAAAAAGTAGCAGGAACAAGTTCAATTAATTTACTAACGCGGTTGGCGACAAAAGTCTGCCAGCGGTGAGGAGAAGAATAAATCCAAGCGAGCAGTACTTTGGAGTCAGAAAACGCGTATATTTTTTTGATAGGGTAGTGGGGCAAAACTGTGTCTTGAACCTTGCGGAGCAACTGTGACAGCAGAAGGGCCGCGCACAACTCCAGTCTCGTAACCGAAATGGTTTTAATAGGCGAGACCTTGGACTTGGCACAAACTAACTGCACCGAGTAGTTAGAACCAATGCGGACTTGCAGATATATGACTCCGCCGTAAGCACGCTCGCTGGCATCAGCGAAACCTATTAAGTTGATGGTACATCCATCTACCAACCCAAGATGACGCGGAATAGTAATTTGATTGAGCGTGGTAAGCTCAATACAAAACTGTCTCCAAGCGGCGACAGTATGGTCTGGGGGTGTTTCATCCCACTCACACTTTGATAGCCAAAGTTCTTTGATCAAGAGCTTGGCGTACAAAATTGTGGGAGCCACAAAACCCATTATGTCCCATAGTCGAGCCACTGTGGACAGCATAGTGCGTTAGGTGCACTTATCATCTGGCGGTGAGACGTCAAACAGAAAACTATCACAGGATTTGTCCCAGCGTAAACCGAGAACTTTATGCAGTACAGACTTCTCAAACTCAATGTCTGGAGAAGCTTCATGAGAATCAGGTATGCGTGCGAAAAGCTCCTTAGAGTTGCTTGTCCATTTGACAAGATCAAACTGGCCTCGCTTGGAAAGCTGAATAAGCTCTTCACAAAGCGAAATTGCTAGCGGAACGCATATGACACTACAGGCAATGTCATCCATATACGAAGCGGAATTAGTAACAGCTGCTGCGGCGGGAAAGTGATCGCCTTCATCAGCGATCAACTGGCGAACAACTCGTAACGCGTGATATGGGCTAGACTTGAGTCCAAAACAAACTCGATTGAACTGATACACCGATAAATGTTCCCTATTGTCAAAACGATAAAAAATCCGTTGAAATCTACGGTCAGATTCGCGAACGCCGATACTGAGAAACATTTGGCGGCAATCAGCTGACAGAGCGATTTGGAAAAGACGAAACTTTATTATGATGTTAAATAAATCAACCTGTAGATTAGGGCCGGCATGAAAAATGTCATTAATCGACTGACCCGATGTAGTCCTACAACTAGCATCTAAAACCACACGACGTTTAGTAGAGGTTTTATCTTCGCGAACTACGCCGTGATGCGGGATATAATATGAGGGAAGAGAATTGTCCTCGTTGTTTACAACTACACTCAAAAAACCTTTATTTAGGTAGTCACGAATGACGTCATTATAGGCGCCGCGTAACTAAAGTGATGCATCAAGTTTACGTTCTAAACAATGGAAACGAATAAGGGTCACCATAGAATGGCAACGCCACAACGTATCTGCCACTGTCGTCACGAACAGTGGTAGCGCGGAAATGTTGTTCATACTCGACATCCTTACGGCTCATCGAGGGCGGTGCGGTAATCTCTTCCAGCTCCCAAAATCGCTTGAGAAGAGAATCAATATTATTTTCTTGAAGAACAGGACAACAACAAGACGTTATATAATGAGAAGTATGTAACGTAGGTACGGTACCCATAATCACATACCCAAATACCGTCTCAATAGCGGGCGGTAAATTATGTTGCTCACTACGTACAACTTTAGGTAGCAACAAGTGCGGAAATACTGAAGCTCCGATCAAAACATCAATGTCTGCCGGATTCGCAAATTCCGCGTCTGCTAGCGGCAGTGTCTCGAGATGCGTGAGTAGTGATACGTCCACATTAGCGTTCGGCAATGTGTCTGTAATACGCTCCACGATAAGTGAAGAAATGTTAAAATTAATATTCCTATCAAAACGCGAATGTATTTTAATATCTACGGAACCCTTGCAATGTTTTTCTGACCCCCCGATACCCTTGACTACTAAGTTAGTATTTCTAATGTTATCCCACAGTCCGAGGCGTTTGAAACAATCAGAAGTAATAAAATTACTCTGTGACGCACTATCGAGTAAACAACGAACTATGTGCGCCGCGTTATTAATATCACAAACGATAACTTGCGCTGTCGCTAATAGAACCGTCTTGGACGCCGTACACTGCGGTTTAGCATCGCGCTGAGCACGACAAGCGCGCGAGGGTTGTCCGCGTGTGTACGCTGTCCGCGCAATGGACGTCGTACACAACGATACTTCGCCCTGAGACGCGGAGGGGGAAGCCACCGTGGCGGCCTGCACCTGCGAAGCCGGCGCGCTAGAAATCGGGTCAAGGTTACCGGATTGGCCCGACAGCGGATAATTTTTATCAAAGTGTAATAATGAGTGATGTCGTTGTTTACATGAACGACACTTCGTCTTACTAGAAAAATCACTCGTTTTATGTTTTATACTTAAACAATTAACGCAAGCTTTGTTTTCTATTACACATTTGTAACGAGCAGTCGGATTAAAATTATTAAAAGCGGGGCTTTTATAGAAATGGTCGTGTACTATATTACTACACAGACACTTCTGTGAATAATTATTATTAGATTCCGAGCATGCTACGTAAGATTGCGGATTAGTTATTATTGCTATTTCGCGATTTATTCGACCTTTATTTACTATTATTATTATTAGACGAGCTAGATGAACTAGACTGCGTATTATGAAATATTCGACACTGATCTTTTATGAAAGAAATAAAACTATCTAGTGTAGGTATTCCATGATTACGTTCCGTCATCTCGAATGCACGAATTGTTTCAGTGTTAAACGTTTTTTAAAGCGAGTTGAAGAAACATAAAGTCCGAAAGATCTTTTAATTTTAAGTTTTTAAAGGAACTAACTGCGGTAACAAAGTTGTCTATAAACAGCTGGAAATTCGAAACAGACGCGGCACCGGACAATTTAAGATTTAAAGCTTGATCAAAGTAAGTAGATGCTAGAACACGAGTATCTTGATACCTATCAAGTAGTGACTGGAATATATATAATGACCTGATAGTTCTCAGCACTGGGTGTGACACCTGCAAATACGGACTGGGCCTTTGGTGACTGCTTACCTGTTAAATAGTACAACCTGACAGCATCTGTCAGAGAACCATTATCGTGCACTGTAGACTTAAAACTCGCATAGAATAACGGCCAATTTCGTATATCGTCATCAAATGACTTAAGCTCAATTGGCGGTAATCTCGGCGCTCGAACTGCCGGTGAGGCAGAAACGGGCTGCGCAGAACACCTACCCTCCAATTGTGATTGTATGCGCTTGATGATACAATAAAGGTCTTTGAATGAGGTGTACGCCTGATAATTCGGCTGTTAATCAGGATTAATAGTAAGCAATCTTGCGTTATAATCGTCTAACAACTTATGAACATCTGTTCGAATACTATCTACTGTCATATAATAACTAAGAAATGATTCCCTATTAATATCGGAAGTAGCGGCAGTTTTTGAGCGCTCGTAAATGTTTTGAATACGCTCAAATAAAATATTACGTTTAGCTTCCAAGATTGTCAGCTTTTTTTCTTCCGACATGCATGGCTTCTTTTGTTGCGCCATGTTTTCGTATGTATAAGCTAATGAGACCGAATCAAAATAAGAATACCTAAAGTACCTATTATTTTACCTAAGTAGGTGTTTATGCGGTAGTTATTCGTTTTTCGTAAGTAGGCAACAACTTTAAGGCGGTGGAATTAAAAGGTGCTTGAAATATGGAATTTACAAGACAACTATGATAGTTCCAGTAATAATAATTGGGTTAGTAGGTAGCTACATAAAAGTATATTACCTACGGAAGCGTGCGGAAATAACCACGTAATGGGTATGTAAATGGACTAGGAGTATAGTTAGGTGCTATAACTACCTAGGTAGGTACTTCTAGAAAATACCTACGCGCGATAAACGAGAGGTTGCGTATAAACGCAAATGAATCCGACTCGTACGGATCACAAAAAATGGTTCTTCTAGAGTCCCGAAGCTGCACTGATCACTCCACTACACCCGCGGGCGGTTAGTTCTCGTTTATAGTATAAAATAGCGGTAAAATATTACGGTGCTGCATGTATTCGTCGCGGCGCAGAGCTACGCCAGGACACAGCCGGTCAGCGGGACCGTTGATTCTTGACTGCGTCACAGCGTCGTTGAATTCTGCGACCAATTAGAGCGAGGCGTGCCTTTGGGAGGGAATGGGATAGAAAGGGATAAAAGATCGCTCGTTTTGACACTATCAATAGAAAAGATAGATGGCGCTACCAATGGGTTTAAACCAAATTCTATACCTATAATATTTATTATTATAGGCAAATGTTTATAGCCGTTGCCCGCAGCTTCACGCGCCCTAAATTTTAACTCCTTTTTTATCCTCTTGGGGTGTTATGTTTAATAATTCCTCTTTAGTCGATACTTGTGTATATATACAGAACTAACCGGTCTAGTTCATGTTTCTTCCTTCAGTAAAAGACTTTACGGTGATGAGTCTATTTCTTATTTAAATTCTAACAAAAAAAAATCAGGCAAACTGTCCTTTAGGGTTACAATGTTACATTTATGTCCTATAGTGTAACATTTATTTATTTATAGGATACTTACATTATCATAAATGAAATATGATAAATAATTCCGCTATTTTCGCCTCTTGTTAAGTACCTACCCAAGAACGTATGTAAGTGTAAGGGACTGCCAACAAGATTTTTTATAAACCTGTACTATAATATGTGTCCGACTGTACCCGATAATGAAGTCGCGCCTTGTATGAAGCGGTTTCGTTTAACAACGGCTACATAGGCTCTTAATCAAATATGAAATTCGGAGGTGATAACAGAATATGCCTGTAAAGCCCCAAGAGGATAGGCATCAGTGGTTTAACACAACCGCTGGATGAATGAAAATGCCGGCAGGCTTTCCCATCCTGCATAATAATTATGTTTTGCTTCTCTTCCTTTAGGATTGTGTTGGACTGAAACAGGGATATGTCTTGGCGTTACTTCTTAAAAAATTGGGAATGAAATATCCCAAGACACGGACAACATTCATTCTATGGGATACCTACTGCACCGTTTTCCATTGTCCTGCAACATCGTAATCGTCCTAGCTAGCCAATAGTGATGTGTGATATACCATTGAAAATATATTATCTTATAAAATATAAAACAGAAGCCTACAAGTTGTAAAACTATAACTGAACATTGTAATACTGAACTAAGAAGTCAATGTAATAAAGAACCTCGTTAAATTGTACCCTTCCTAATGAGCATCGTCATTATGAGGATTGCCCTATCCTAAGTCTCCCTATTAGCGAATAGCATAGATACTCGTACTATGCATAAACTACTTTTTGCTACCAGACCTTTTATAATAAATTATTCCTTAAATTCCTTTGAGACCTATCCTTCTTATAGTACTTATTTCTCAAACATAAAATACAATTTGACTCCATTATTTTTGCAACTATTGAATTTACAATGCATTCATTATTTTCTTGCTTTCGAACTTTCTTCTAACCTTAGGGACTTTTAAAATAATATTACAAGAAAATTAAATTAAGCTTCAGATGCTATTGGGCTTGTTTCTATTTTTATTTAAATTTTATTATTCTTATGAGTTAGTTACATAAGCTTTAAAGTAATAAAATAACTAAAGCAGTTAGTTGTTTTCACTTAGGTTTAAAATATATAATTACTTACCGCTTTTTTTTTTGCGCTTCGTCGCGATGGACAACTTTATAGAGCACCCTCAACCATTCTAAGGCAAGTTCACCTCAAGGAAGAGTTTATTTGTTGATTTGTTTTGTTGGTGGGATTATGTACGACTACCGAAATAAGTCCGGCCTAAGCATTAGAAACCACCGCAGTCTCCTCAACCTTCCTTAGCAGCGAAGTCTCGCGAATCTCATCAGTGAAGTATTGCTTTCATTACCCTGAACTTACGCTCCAATTGCATTAACCTAGGATATTTTCAAATTGCAATCGAACCTACTTTAGAAGCTATTTTCATTGAACCTAATTTTCAATTTGGTACATTTAACCTCACCGCTCATATCTGTGTCACAGATCACAACATGAATACCGAACTACCATGTGATAATGTCCCAATAATTACAAATTGTCACTCACGTAGGTATCGCCACTATGACGAATACTATAATACTCAGGCTCTCTCAGTAATCAGTGTGTCACACTAAAAACCATCAGTCAAATGACAATAATCATTCCAACCAGAATCTGTGTGTTCATAAATCTACATTACAATTAGGTATCCGACAGAATATTTGCATGATTGCTCGCACTAATCAGTCGGCTTTGAAATTATTCGGACATTACGCCACTCTAATAAATAGAGCCTAACTTGAATTTGAAATGATACGCGATTTACGAAGCAAATGCTTTAATGAGTAGGTCTAAAATTTGAACGATTGGAACTGATGCAGTTCAAACTTAATCACATAGCACGGTGGAGTATTTATGTAATCACACCATTCTGGGATTGAACTCCGCTTAATTATGACTTTATAGGTAAGGTAATTATGAATGCACGGTTGGCGTAGTGGTTTAAGCGGTCGCCCTGCTCGACTTGTCACCGCATCGAGTGCTGTGGGTTCTATTTCCTCACGAAAGATAATTAGTATGCTACATAAATTGTTGTTTTGATGTCTGCATGTTCATTGTGTCAGTTAACACACAGTTGTCACAGCATGTTTGTAAAGTCCCCTGCGACACATAATACATTCCTAAACCGGGAGGTGTATTTAAAAAAAAAAATACGTTTACCTACATCAGTACTTTGACTGTTTCGTTCAGTACAATTCTTAGATGAATTTAGACAGGTACAAGACGCATATTGTAAGGCCATATATGAACATCTAAGCTATAAAACAAATGCTTACTTTAGCTGCTTATTTATTCACCTCTGGTCATTTGAAACCGATGGCGTGGGATGCTGTTTAGTAGGAGTTTGATTCACAAATCAGTGGACGAGTTGTGACAGTACTAAGTATTCAGGTCGGTGTTACCTCTCCCGTAGATTAACTATTAGAAAAGTATAGCCATTTTTAAACTAAACGTCCATACTCTGCTTCTATAAAGCATGCAAGGGAAGAGATCAAACTAACACCGCATTAGTGCCGGCTGTGAAAACACGTTCGCGTAATAAAATATATATTACGATCTGATACTACACAGTTTACGAGAAAAATTAATATTTAATGTTTATTCCATACAACATCCTGAATGGACGTTTAAAATCTATATCAATGGCATAAGCTACAAATTGTTAAAGAAAAATGACCAGTCTAATCCACAAAGTCATTTTATACTTGTTTATATTATAACTACATGATGTTCCTTACGTCATTCAGATTACATATTATAAAAAAGTCATCCGTCTCGTCTGTCCGCGATAAACACAAAAACTATTGAATGGATTTGCATGCGGTCTTGACCATCAGACGGAGTGATTCACAAAAAAGGTTTAAGTATATCACACAATCACAACACGACATAGCATACTAAAGGTGAAGCCACAAACAGAACCTAGTTCAAACACGGTAAACACTCAAATCTTTCCACCAAGAATTCCTTCATAAACAAATAAAAGCAAATCATTTATTCATAACTTTATACATCAGATTTTCGGCTGTCGTCCAATAATTTCCGAGTGTCAGTCATTATTAGCAAATGTCAGTATTTATTACGGCCTGTCGGTCACACGGTCGTAGGTATACAGTGTACGCCACACACAAGCGATTAAGGCCCAATCATGGGCAGGATGAGATATATTACACATCTTCTCGTGTTAATTTAGACAGAAATAGGACAGTAGTGTAGTCACGGGTTAGACGTTTCCCGGGATTTGTTTTATTCCTACTTGTTTATTTATATTGTTTTGGGAAAACAAAAGTCTTATTCCGTCTTTTCTCAAGCATAAATAAAAGTTAAGACACTTGCAATAGTGTTACACATTGTATATTTGATAAATGGTTCGTGCACCAATTGCCTCGGCGACAAACCCGCATTGTTCTCACACGAGACAACACTTTGTGTGATCCCCCCCGTGGAATCTCCACCTTGTCGTGGTGGGGGGGCTCAGTAACCGTGGATTGGTCACCCGCGGTGAAGGTAAGAGGGATCCAGTAGGGGACGCTCCGCGTGGGCTTGGAGGGGCCTGCGCAGGACGCGTCCAACGGTGCGGGTGCGAGGGACAGACAGAACTGTCGGGCGCGGTCGCGGGGGGAGAGGCGTGTCGGTGTTGCGTTGCCGCGCGCCCTATCTCCCGCGACCAAATGGGGGCGCACCATCGTTGCGGCGTGGTGGGGCCGCAGAGGAAGAGGAGATGCGGTGTTGCGTTGCCGTCCTCCCTATCCTCTGCGGCCGCTAGGTGTTTTGGCGGCCGAGCCCAACACCTTCATCCGCCGCCAAGAGGGTTTTGTTCGGGGCCCGCCTAACCATCTGGCAGGCCAATACCCATCGGGGGTAGCGAGGAATGCTTCGGTGAAACCCTACCCTCCGACACACGGGTACATGGAGGAAGTCGAGGTGGTTTTTAGTGGAAACACCACATACTCCGGCTCTTATTTCCCCCAAGAGTCGGAGATCCGAAGGGATTTTCCACCTCGTAAAACAAAAAAAAACAAAAAAAGACACTTTGTGTGATCCATTAAGTGTTGTCTCAAGTCTGAGTGTCAATTGTATCCGTTGGGTGTACGTTTGTAAATTTCCCCATGACACAGGAGTCCCTCCTAGTGCGGGAGTTGTCGTTAAAAAAGAAAGTCGTTTCTCGTAATCTTTTCGCCGCGCCACGCTTCGGAGTCGACCTGAGGCCAGACAATGTTACAATAGAGAATTCAGGTGTTACAATAGAGAAAATACATGCACCGGCTAATAATTTTGTAATATAATAATTATAACACGTTGGTAGTCGATTGTATGATCAGATTTCATCATGTAAAATGTGTTACGCGATGTAACAAAACCACTACACAATTATTGTGGTGATATTTTTGGAATTCATAATGTATAACACATTTTCGGTATGTAGCGATTTAATGTGGTGGCATTATTTGTCTGTAGTGTGCTAAATATAAGTAACATTTATAGTAGCTAAATTAAATAACCATAATATTCAATTATGAATAGTTTTAGGTAAACCTGCTACAGTAAACTAATATTCTAACGTAAAATGAGACTAATATTTGTACAACGGGTCTTAATTGCGTAACTAATTTAATTAACAAGCTAGTCCTTCTATTTACTGCTAATAAGAAATACTAAAAATAAGATAGGTATTATTATACCAAAATACTACTAAAATAATGTATTATTATGCCTAAATATAAATAACACAAAATCGATTATTTTCAGTATCCTGGAGTGCTACTCCAAACTTTCCCGGGTTTTTGAGTAGGTACGCTAATTTCCCAACACTATCGCTACCGACGACCGCCGTATAAAGCCGCAAACGTGTGAAATTATAGTCCTTTGAGTTAAACTTGACGTAATTCTGGCGAACTGGCCTGAGTAGCTGTCTATAAGGAACTTACACAACTACTGAAGCTACTAGAATGTTTCAGCTTACTAAGTAATAATATTCAATAGGAGACATACTTAAGTAAAAGGCTTAGATATATTTTAAGGTAAGTTTATAAAGTTTTTAACTTGATAATTATACCATAAATCCAAACTGCTGATAATTATGCTTGATAAACGTTTGCCCACGGCTTCAGCCGAATGAGTAAGATTTATCGCAATGAGAGTGCCGATGTGTTTACGGTTCAATGTCGAATTTTCTGTCTCATCCCAAATAAATTATTTGCTTCGTGTAAATTATTTGTTCTTAGTCTCGGAATGGAACGGAATAAAATGGGTTAGGTACGCTTTGTATTCTTAATACATCATCACACAAGGATAATAAGGATCACATATAGTGTTATCCTGTGTAAGACAACACTTTGTGGGTCAAACTCACAACGCTAAACGTGACGTTAAGGGGCGAGGCAGCCTCTCAAACCACAGCCTAATATTTTGCTGTTTACACGTTCTATCGTTCCCGCTTATTACCATTAATATACTTGTAGCATGCTATTAATTTAATTAATATTTAATTTTCTTTTAATGTAGTAATAATGATGTGCAGATTTAATCGCCTTTAACCAGGCCATATTTTCTATGGACAATCTCAATTTTTTTCTTCTTGGGTTTACGCGAATGTTACACATTGAAATTAAACTACAGTTTACGGATTTTATCGCGATGTATTGGTTTCACAAATTTATTACATTTGAAACTAATAATCTAGAAACTATATTTTTAATTTATTACTAGCCGACGTTTCGAATTCTTTACAGAATTCATGTTCACGGCAGACTGAGGTGATATTCGTCTTTTTCTTGAATGTATAAGTTATCTCAAAGTACCCGAATATTTTTCATCTACTGGTGTTACTATTTACGCAGAATGAGCTCACAGTGTCCTTAGGTCTTCTGGTGATGGTGATCTTCTTTGTCCTTCTTGGGTTTCATTAGCCTTATGACAGGGTCCCAAGCTGGAGGAACATTCCAACCATCTTCCCTATTGAAATTAGGGTGTTTTTTAATTTCAATAGCCTCTCGTATCATCCTTGGAAGAAAACGGTGTTCTTTTGCGAGTATCTGTGGTTCATCAAATCGCAGGTAGTGGTTGGGTCCTTGTTCCACATGTTCACACACAGCAGACTTTGTTGAGCGTTTATGTTTTATGTCAGCTATATGTTCTTTGAGTCGAATGCCTATGCTTCTCTTGGTTTGTCCAATGTATGAGAGCCCACATTCACAGTCAATCTTGTAGACACCGGCCTCTTGCAAGGGTAACTGACACTTGACAGATGGTAATAATTGACTGATCTTCGTTGGCGGCTTGTAGTAAGTTTTGATAGAAGCTCGCTTCAAGATGTAGCCAATTTTGTCGGTCACGCCCTTGATGTATGGGAGGACAGCAGGTTGTCTTTCTACTGTGGCTGGTTTTTCTTTCTTCTGGGATCTGTGACAGTGGCGCGGCGGTCGGAGCTCGGAGAGTCGGAGAGTCTTGCAGAACTTGCCTGACATGTTGAAGCTCAGCGTCCGGGTGTTTCTTGTCGCAGATCCCGCGGGCTCTCTGAAACAGAGACATTCCTACAGTAGCTAACTGTTTAGGATGGTGGTGAGATTCACCGTTTAAGTACCTATTTGTATGGGTCTTTTTCTTATACACAGTATGGTTTAAGGAGTTGTTTTTATTCCTGATGACAAGTACATCTAAGAAAGCTAAAGAATTGTTTGCCTCTAATTCCATTGTGAATTGTATTTGGTTATTAATAGAATTAAGATGGTTTAGGAAAGCATTAACACTATCTGTTGGTAAAATTGTGAATGTGTCGTCTACATACCGCTTGTAGAAGCTCGGTGTGATGGTGGCAGTCTGCAGGGCTCGCGCCTCGAAGTCCTCCATGAAGATGTCAGTGACAACAGGGGATACTGGAGAGCCCATTGCTACACCGTCTACTTGTATGTAGTATTTCTCATCCCATAACAGATAGCCCGTTGTCAGGCAGTGTTTGAGTGTTTCTGCATATTCCTCAGGCATGTTGTTTTCTGTCAGCCTCCTTCTAGTAATTTCTACACAGTCATGTACTGGTATGCACGTGAATAATGACTGTATATCAAAACTAACCATGATTTCCTTGTCAGAGAGATGTAGGTGTTTGATTTCACTGACAAAATGGTAGGAATCTTTCACATGTGCTCTCGTATTGCCTCTGAGCGGTGAGAGAATCTTTGCCATGTGTTGAGCTAGTCTGTAAGTTGGTGCGCCTATCTGACTAACTATCGGGCGCAGAGGAGCGTTTTCCTTGTGTATTTTCGGTAGCCCATACATTTGAGGAGGTTTTACACAAGATGGTATTAAATATTTCACGTCCAAATTAAGTTTTTCGGAGTATTTCTTAACAATATCACAAGTTTGCTTGAGTATTTTGTTCGTAGGGTCTGACTTAACCAACTTGTAGGTACTTTCATCCGACAAAAGATGTTCCATTTTTTGTTTATACTCGGACGTGTCCATCACTACCGTTGCATTTCCTTTATCTGCTCGAAGTACTGTAAGTTCAGGCCTAGCTTGTAACTTCTTCAGTGCGAGATATTCGGACTTAGGTAGATTCCTTGCCGGCACTTTCAATTGACGTAGTACAGCAGAAACGTCCTGCCGTATGGCCTCGAAATCTTCCTTACTCACATTGTTTTTCACTAGGCAATCCTCAACGTTGCAAATAATGGTTTCATACGGTATTCTTGATGGAGTTATCGCGTAATTTAAACCTATGTTATGTTTAGCTGAATTTATTTAACACACGATGTCGATATAGGTGATCATTCATCATCATCAACCTTTTTTACTGTCCCACTGCTGGGCACAGGCCTCTCCTCACTATGAAAATGGTAAGCCCATAGTCTACCACGCTAGCGAAGTGCGGGTTGGCAGATTTCACATGTTTTTCGACAGTAGAACATTATAGAGAACTCTCAGACATGCAGGTTTCTTCATGATGTTTTCCTTCACCATTGAGCAAGCGACAATTGGCAATTGATCACGCATATAACCTCGAAAAGTTATTAGTGCGCGCCGTGAATTCAAAACCGATACTAGTCTCTCCACTAGGCTATTGCGCCATACTTAAAATTATTACCAGCCGAACAAAAACACACATCGAAAACTCAGCTTATTCGTCAACTTTTCCGTCCCAGTCACATCGATTTGATAAAAACAAACATGATTGATTTTTTGAAGAATTGATTGATTGAAGCGAGACACGGATTCAGCGCATGGTGGATCATTTACCGAGTACAAATACGAGCACCTATGCTCAGACGTTCATCAAGGCGACACAGGCTTGAGATTAGCAATCTCTTGAAAAAGTATTAGCAAGCAAGACGTTATTTACCCAGCGCTCGCCTGATTTCAATCAGAGCTTCGATTTGCAGAGTGGAAAGCTCCTTGATAGAGATGTGGTGAGTATAGATGTTTAGATTTGTCGATGATGCGGCTCAATGGTTCGAATTGTTGATGTAATTTACAGTCACACCCAAGAAAAGCATATTTAATATAAGTACTTCACATTTAATAAATAGACATTTGTAAATAGAAATCTAAAATAATAGCTACTGACACTGAAGTGACGAATTTTGAAATTATATGACCAATCAGTAACACATTATTATTGTAATTATGTACCTATGTAAAACCACGACTTATGTTGGTTGCTGTTGGCGAGACCTACGGGTACATTTAAAAGTATTTGCTCAGCTTTGGCCCAGCATTTATAACATTGTTTCAGATACATTGTTATGTTTTTCATAAAATGCATACCTACTTACCCATATTCTCGTACAAATGGTATTACAAAATTAACACCTTTTATAAAGCCTATTTTCTATATCAATAACTAGTAGAGATAGTATCAAATTTTAACTGGCATTAAAGCCATTCATAGCCAATCGTTACAGAAATTCGACCCAAAACCAAAAATGATTAAACTACGCAACGCCTTAGAGCTTCTTCTTTTTTTAGGGTTCCGTACCACAAAGGTAAAAAACGGGACCCTATTACTAAGTCTCCGCTGTCTGTCCGTCTGGCTGTATCTCATAAACCGTGATAGCTAGAAAGCTGAAATTTTCACAAGTTATGTATTTCAGTTGCCGCTATAACAACAAATACAAAAAATAAAAATAAAATATTAAGGGGGGGTCCCATACATAAACCGTGTTTTTTTTTCGTATTTTTTGCTCAAAATTACTAACTGTAACAGGTAGATGCTTTTAATTTTCACAGAATATGTAGTTGTATATTACCTTTTAAAATAAATAATTAAATTAAAAAAAGTAAATAATAAGGGGGGACTCCCATACCACAAACGTAATTTTTAAGCAATTTGTTACTCGATCTTAATAAACAGGCAGAAACTTAAAAAGTATTTACGTATACATACAACAAAGGTGATTTTCTTTTATAGATGATGGTACGGAACCCTTCGTGCGCGAGTCCGATTCGCACTTGCCCAATTTTCTTCTTTCAGCCGTTGTCGACTACTTTTGTAGTGTAGGCCTACCTTAACCTTTTTCACTCCTCTCTATCCTGTGCAGATTATATCCAACTTTTACCTGCTACGGTCTTAATATTGTCTTTCCATATAATTTGATGTCGGTCGACCCCTTGATCTTTTCTGCCCATGCCTTAGAGGTGAAATATTGGAAATATTTTCTTGGTACACACTTCGTAAAATAAGCTATCGATTAAAATAAAAAAATAAAATACTGATTAAAATTTCATTACTCCAGTTTCAGTATTTTTGGCTCGGTAGTGTGATGATATGTCAGCGAGGACATGTCTTTTTAAAAATCATCTCATAAATATAGAGCATATCGTTCTAATGAATTCATTCGAAACTAGCTTACGCTCACAATAATAAGTTATTATTTAACTTCATCATCAATCAACTTCAACATATCGCTCATTTGCGACAAGAACGTGACAAAGTAAAAATCTCAGTTTGTGATAAAACGCATTTGAAAGTTCAAAATTCCTGTAACTTTTTAATTATTATATGCAGACTATTCAGCTCAATACAACTTAACTTCAAGGTTTTCGTTTTTTTGGCACAAATTGCATTCAGACCTTTAAGTCAGTTAGTAAATTTATTATGATTATTTATTTAAAAAAGGGTCCTCCTTGTTGCGTTATTCTTGTAAAAAAATTGCATTATTGCAAAACAAACAGATATGTACCGTTTTTCTTGAAAAAAAGTTTGAATAAAAATCTAAACCTTTACAAGTTATGTGGTATTGCTACGTTTTATTGTTAATCTGGAATCTAAATGTATGGAACATTTTAATTAAGACACGTTACTGTCGTAGAAATCTCTGTATTTTTGTATTTTGTTTTACAAAATGCAAGATATTTTAGCGAAGTTATTGTGTATTTTTCGCTGAAATACAAGTAATAATCACATACATACATACATACATACATAGTCTCACGCCTATAACCCCGAAGAGGTAGGCAGAGGTGTATTTCTACACCCACTTTTCGCCAGATATACTTTAGTCCCACGTAAAGGCCTATTCAAACCTGAGCGATATTCGCTGCCGCTATGGGTAGAGGTCCATACCGCGCGGGTTTCGCTCAGGTATTTGGTATCAAGTACCGCGGCTAGAGCGACCTGAGCGATATTCGCTGCCGCTGTGGGTAGAGGTACATACCGCGCGGGTTTCGCTCAAGTATTTGGTATCAAGTACCGCGGCTAGTTCTTACCTCTCTGAGCGAAACTCGACTAACGCGCGTTATTCTACCCACAAGGATAGCGAATACCGCTTAGGTCTGAACAGCAATATTACCGCATATCCACTGGGTTTTCTCTGCCGCAGACGGTAGCGAATACCGCTTAGGTCTGAACAGGCCTTTATAAGGGGCGAGCCTATTGCCGTACCGGGCACATTTCCAGACTCCGTGCTGCCACTGAGAATTTCGTGACAGAAAAACCCAATCCCACTCCCGATCCCACGCGCACATTTATGCCGCGAGACCAACGAGGCAGTCGTATAGGGTTTGATGTCGAGTTTTCCGTCTCTACGCAAAGATGGTATTTGCATCGTGTTATCCCTTAGTCGCCTCTTACGACACCCACGGGAAGAAAGGGGATGGTGACACTTGTATTCTATGCCGTCAATCACACGGCTATAGTAATAATCACATCTCAACAAATATTATAATTATAACCAGACAGTAATATCTGTAGTGTTACTTGTACTCACAACTGTTAGCAATTATAACGTTATTAAATATTTAGGAATGCCATATTACCATAAACATCACAAGCCTCAGTCTATATTTTTTTCCCTTCGAAATCAAATAAAAAGCATTATTAGTTCGCTTGGGTTCAATAACCTGTCCTTCATCATCGAGTTTGACATAACGATTTGCTGGAATGGCTTCTTCAACGGATGCAGCAATGAAACTCCATTGCTTGTCGATCTCTCCTAAATTCCAGTAATCTTTCAGTATTTCACGGCGTTGTTCTTCGAAAAAATCTTTTGACACTTGAAAATGCAGGTTTCCTCACAGGGTTCTCTTAGTTGACGGGACGGAACAGTTTTTTGTGATGCTTTTGATTCGTAGGACTGTCCTTATATATAACTTATATATAACAGTTTAGTATTTTTTTTTAAATTTCATTTATTATGTGGTCTTTCTTTTCCTTTTTTGTAGGTGTAGGGTCTTCATTTGTGCTAATCTGTACGTCTGCAGTCGGATATCTATTTTTAGATACAAAGGTTGGTGTTTCTCTTCCTGTGGGCACGATGCTTGCAATGGCATCCAGCATTTTTTGTCTCATACTATCGTGATTTCCTGTCATCATTTGTTTAGCTGTGTCATCTATTTCTTTACTTAAAATCGTATTTTGCATTATATTTGTTGTGTTGAGAACACAACAAATATAATGCAAAATATTTTTTTTGTTTGTCATCAGTCAGTATAGTACGTATCTCAGTCTTATTAGGATTTTCGTTGTCGTTTATAATTATATCTTCATCTTCACCTTCACTAGACCTCTCAATTCTTCGTTGAGTTGTCCTTCACTGAGTCGTCAGAGTCGACAGCAAAAGTTTATTTTAATTTTTTATTATTACAATACTGAGGCATAGCATATATTATCATCATAGAAAGAGAGAGATCACTTTATTGTGTACACCAGAAAATCATCATACATCATACTTGTCGGCGATACGCCAGGGTTATGGTGTCCAGACTCCATAATAAAAACACTCACGTAATATTACTTGGTTTATTTTCAGACGATTACTAGCACAGAATTGAATTAAAATGCGAACTACAGTCCTTTTTATAAACTAACCGTCATTACACTTAATGTAACGTTTAACAACTCCTTTTCAACATATAATTGAAATTACTGTACTTACTATTAATTATAATCTAATCAAAAATCGACATTAATATTGTAATGAATTTTGCACAACACCAAATTATTTATTTTACACGAATAACATATTTATTTTATTAACCAAACGCTGCTTTACAACGTTGTCAACAGATGGCGCTATCAACAGAATGTAAATATAATAGCATGTTATTTATTACCGAAAACATAATAATAAGTGTCAGAATCATGTTATTTAATACTAATTGATTTTACTTTGAAAGTTTCTGGAGTTATCTTAATAATTAAGCGATAAATTAAATACCCAATCTTTATAAACAGTTAAGCAGCCAATACAGTGTCTAATATTGTAAATTAGTGAAGTTCTCAGTTCTATGTTCACAAATAGTTATTTAAATATCAATCTTAAATATTATTAACATTTTCGTAACAATATAATCATTATATATTAATTTGCGCCCATACGGCCATTCTGATCCAGCGCGCTCCTCGCGCTGACTATTTAGGTAACGGTTACAGAATAAACAGCATAACAAACAAAAAAATGAATATAAAAATTACATAAATAAGCGTTTATCATACAGAATGAACTTAAAGCTATTTACAAGGCTTCACCTAGTCATAGGATCTTAGCCTGTGGCATGCGTCACCCATCACGGGATCTAACAAACAATGCTTCACCCATGGCTAAGCCGATTACGGCATCACCGATTACGGGATTTAGCACATACAGGCATCACCCACATAGGGATCTAGCCCACGCGGCATCACCCATCACAGGATCTAGCCAACACACGGCATCACCCATCACGGGATCTAGCCACACACGGCATCACCCATCACGGGATCTAGCCAACACACGGCATCACCCATCACGGGATCTAGCCCAACACACGGCATCACCCATCACGGGATCTAGCCAAGACACGGCATCACCCATCACGGGATCTAGCCAACAAGACCAGGATCAAGGATACGCATGGTGGCCAGCCAGCGTTTTGGGAAGGATGTTGGATAGGAAAAATAAAATTTTACTCAAACACATAAATGCAAAATTTGCCTCATAAACACATCAATGCATATACATAAAATAATCATCATCGTTGGTCATGTTCAGTTATATCAATACAATGCAATTATATAGGTCCAACAACGACAGTGGAGGAGGTAGAGAACCCCCCCACGTAAATCGGTATCTGACGAATCCTCCGCCCATACGGTCAAGCCGCTCATACAGTCGCCGATGTTGATCAGCAACAAAGGTTAGCAAACAATGCTTGACTCCAGCTCAGCTCATGCGGCATGTGTGCGCGCAGCCCACACACAAAACCACCGACGTCAAAACGGCGGGCCACCGTCATCCATACATACAAATCAGTAAAGGGCCGCTCGTCCATCCTCTCCTCACACCAAGGTCAGGTCATCCGCTAGGATGTCATCATCAACCTGCAACACTCAAAAGACAACATGTGGTGGGCAACATTTCCCACCCAAATATTAGTTCCATGAACCTTCGTTACTGTAGATGAAATAAAATTCTACTCTTACAAAGTGGTCCGGTCTATTAAGCTATATCTATATATCAGGCATGTTCAACCTGTGCATTGATCTATAGTTATCTTTGCTACAACAGTGTTGGAGTCCATATTTTACGCATAAGGTAATACAAAAGTAATACAAAGGACACTGAATTTTCTCAGATTCTGTCTGACAGTGCCTTTTTAGATAATCAAATCAGAATCAAAAGTTATCAGGATACCCATATTTTGCAGTTTTGATAAAATAGTTAAAACTTAATATATTCAAAATAAGTTTTATCCACATCAAATAGGAAAACAAAATGGCAGGAACAAAGAGAGGCCTATGTTCAGCCGTGAACAGTCTGACTGTTGGTGATAAATATGAAATGATTTCAAACCAGGCAGATCCAAGGATTTCGAAAATACTAGTGCTATAATTATTACTCATGTAAGAACATGTTTAATCCAATATTGAATATTTTTAGGCATAGTGCAAGCTGTGAAATGGTTGAACTGTTTGCCAACTGAGCCATAAAAGAGAAATTCACAAGCTACCAATATTACAAAGCAAGAGTAGTGCCGTCTTATTTCTAAAAATGATTCCACTCAGCTTATAAATTTACTACAATAAACCATAAAAGTTAATAAAGACACTCAGATGTTGGTATTTTATAATTAATTCAACATTTTATTTATAAAAATAGACCTTTCTCTCTGAAATGAATGTTTTTATTTATCATTTGTCTACTCTTTCATAATGTAATTCAACTTTAATTTTATGTATTGTAAACTGACTAATCACAACTGACTTCGAAATAAAGCATGAGTAGTCCACACAATTACTTTTATTGGCCAAGAATAAATACTGCTAAATGGGAAAAGAGATAATATGGATTGTCACATTATGTTCTTTAAACCCACTTATCATTATCCTAATAATCATATTCCTAACTGTCTTGCGTCCCAAAAGAGCTAAGCAATAAGGTTGGCACTAAGTTTTATTGGTTTATCACTGTTTGTCATCTTGAATATAGATGCAACTAACTTTGCAAATGCACTCACAAATAAAATAAATTGTATTTACCAAGTAAAACACTAAGGCTTGTTATTTATAAAAGATTAGCAGTCACCTGCCTTAAGACCAACCTAAAATACTTAGAGATGGACTTTTATAAAACCTAAATGAGTGCATATGTCCATAAAGAAATCTACTGTCCAGATCTCATGTTTCTAGCTTCAGGAGTTCGGGTTATGCAAGGACTTATCACGGTCGGAACAAATCATTCTATACAGGTATAAAATTAAGCGACAAATATTAAGATATGTCGGGTTCCCTTGTCTTATTATATAACCTTAACTTGAGCTGCAAGTTGACAGTAACAATTTCAACATAATGTTAAAATTTAAATCATGTAGGCACCTACAGAGTCCACAAATATATAGTAAAACCTATTTTGTAACTTTACGAATTAAAAATGTGTTTCACAAATTTATTTTTATATCTACCTTCTGAATATTTATCTGTACTAATATAATAAAACTGAAGTTTGTTTTGTTGAATGCAATTATCTGTGAAACGGCTGGTTTTATGCAAATAATTATTTTTGTGGTGGATAGTCATTTATCAAGAGAGGCTTCATATAATCGTGCCGTGAGCACTAGCCATAAGTAATGCAATTAGTTAGCCTTATGTAATGTGTAACCAAGGGCTATAAATTATGTTTTGATTCCTTTAATGTTTTAATATTGAGATAACCTGTTGACTACCAATTGAATTCATATTTAGCCCAACGATTAGCTTATTTAAACTGAAAGCAAATCAGGCAATTTATACAATGGATCTATATCAGAGCTTCAACTTTAAAAGGGCAGTTATACCGTCCTTTATTAATAATTACATTAGTAGAACCACATAACAATTTTACAGAAAGTTTCCGACATGGCCTAACGATTAATAAACAGACATGAGACAAGAGCCCCAGCCGAAGGCATAACATGACTATAAGCACAGTAGCACTGCTATGTACCAAACGTGGATAAACAACAGTTACCTATAAGTTCTATTTGGGGTGTAACGTTCGTAATTTTGACTGTATAACGTTTATCTGGTAATCCTTACGAGGACAGTAGGTAATCGTGTAAGCATCATAATTTATAAAATTAGGATGTTTCTCAAAAACTCTAATCAAATCAGCTCTGGATAAATACCTCTGGTCAGTGCATCAACAACCCGCATCTGCAACCTCTGGTAGCACTCGGAGCAGAACAGCGTTCACGCCACAGCACACCCCGGTGGCGCCCGGTGCGTGCACCCCGTCGTAGTCGCTCTGTCGCTCTCGCTCGCAGGTGGCCTCACGTGAAGTGTAGACGTTCTCGCCATGTCTCCGACACACCGTGCGGTCTCCGATCAGGGTTGACTAGCGCCAAACACGGCTTCCAAGCGCTTGTCGCATCAGTTTTCAGGTCATCATTGGTAATGGCGGCCAAGCCAAGAGACCCATCACTCTCGCGCCAACCGTAGATCCCGAAGTCTCTTAGGGGGCGTTTATCCCACCGCTGCTGTCGGCGATACGCCAGGGTTATGGTGTCCAGACTCCATAATAAAAACACTCACGTAATATTACTTGGTTTATTTTCAGACGATTACTAGCACAGAATTGAATTAAAATGCGAACTACAGTCCTTTTTATAAACTAACCGTCATTACACTTAATGTAACGTTTAACAACTCCTTTTCAACATATAATTGAAATTACTGTACTTACTATTAATTATAATCTAATCAAAAATCGACATTAATATTGTAATGAATTTTGCACAACACCAAATTATTTATTTTACACGAATAACATATTTATTTTATTAACCAAACGCTGCTTTACAACGTTGTCAACAGATGGCGCTATCAACAGAATGTAAATATAATAGCATGTTATTTATTACCGAAAACATAATAATAAGTGTCAGAATCATGTTATTTAATACTAATTGATTTTACTTTGAAAGTTTCTGGAGTTATCTTAATAATTAAGCGATAAATTAAATACCCAATCTTTATAAACAGTTAAGCAGCCAATACAGTGTCTAATATTGTAAATTAGTGAAGTTCTCAGTTCTATGTTCACAAATAGTTATTTAAATATCAATCTTAAATATTATTAACATTTTCGTAACAATATAATCATTATATATTAACTTGCGCCCATATACTCGTTCTTAAATTTCATAGGTTTCCTATTGTTTTGATGCATTCCTAGTAAATAATAATATTGTTGCTCATTGTGATTACCACAAACCTTCATCATCCTCAGCCTTTAACAGTCCACTGCTGGACCAGGCCTCTCCTTTGAAAGGAGGAATTGGCCTACTATACCACGCTGGCCAAACGGGTTGGTATAGGGTTTGTATCAAGTTTTCCTTCTCTTACAGTGCTGTTCTCTGCATAATATGCTCCCTCTGTCGGCTCCTACGACATCCACTCCAACCCACCACAAACCTAATCTTTGAAAAAAATACTATACTTCGTGATTTATTAAATGAAACTTATTTGTGTGCTCTGTGAATAAAAATACTGCTATATTGGTATTATAAGTGAACATACCTTCAATAATTGATGGTATTGATGATGAAGAAGTGCTGCTGCTCAAGGAACTAGTCGATTCCTTTCCTCCTCAAGCGAGCGGTGACAACTGACGTGAACCGATATTGCATTAAACTTAAGGGCGGAAAGAGATGGCGCTAAACCGATAGTCGCCGACCTTTTCCCTCATTACTCGGTCATTTTCGGCGCTAGAAATATCGCGTTTTAGCAGCAAGTAGAGTGCGATGCGCCGGATTCTACTGTATCATTATTCCATAACAATACATATTTTCATTAACACGTTCTTGTCGCAAATGAGCGATATCGACATATAATCGGTGCGTCTAATCACAACTTAATAGGTATGATAGTTAACTTAACGTTTTGTAAAAAAGATGAAGGATTTTGATAAAAAGCAATAAATTCATTCGCTAAGAGAAAGATCTAAGCAAAACATTACGTAACACTTGATTGATTTGTCGATACTTTGTAAGCACGTCACTAAATTGTAATAACTTGAAAGTTATACGTGCAGATATGGAATATCGGTTATAAAACTCGTATTAAAATGTTCGATAACGTTTGAAATATGACGGATATAAATACGGGAAAATACGGATAGAAAATTTTAACGATTAAATAACAAATAAATACAGGTTACAGCCTAAAGTCGCAGTAAGAATATTACATTGTAGAATTCGAAATGTACCTATCTCTTCTACTGGGTTGTGAAGACACTAGACTATTTACTGATGCACTGGTACCATAATACTATAAAGAGACTATTCATACTCGGGTATTTTTTTAATTGGTAGGGCCAAGCTGTTTACGCTATGAATGGGCTGGCACAACCGAGGAAATAAAGCAGCAATTGGCTGCAAAAATAGGCAATGAAGACTAGTAGCATTACCGCACTTTTTTCATCGACAATGCAACTCTAATAAATTCTCAGGCAAATCAGTTTCAATCAGCAACGCTTTTTCCTGAAAGTTGAACCTTTCACCACATTAGCGGCAAAACAGACGCAAATACATTATGCAGATAGTGCTGGGAGATGACGTTTATTTGACACTTAATCCGAGTTTGCGTCACGACCTCACTCCTCGGGCACGCTTAACTCAATATCTCGTGTAATGCGATATATCGATATGATCGAATCGACGACTCACAGTGTTTTATGCATACCATTTTTCGGACACCGTCTTTTTATTAAAGAAGCTTATAGGTATATTCTATCAAAAGAAGTATTTCGTATCCCCATTAAGCTAGCATGTCTAGTTTTTAAGGAAAACTTTTTTGAAAATTTTCATATTATAAACCGGATATTTAGAAAAAAAAAAATCTTCTTATACTAAGCATGATACGCAATAATAATGTTAGAAAGACCGATAGCGTCTTTTACACTGCACATTTTACAGTAAAATGAGCCTCATAACTTGACTAGATTCAAATTTAAGCGAGATTTTTATTTTTAGTTCTTCTTACTTTTTCCGAAGATTCTACCATATTGGGAAAAGTTATTTATACAGAAATGATGCTTCTTACTTTCCTCATATAAATAAAAACTAGAAGTTATTCCAAATTAACTGTTTTTGCTAGGGTTTTCACATTTACTATCCGGATTTTAATGATTAAATTTTTGGTTCGATATTGATTTTTTACAACATACAATTTATTTATAAAATTATTTTATAGGGTTCTGTGGTTAAAATGAAGAAAAAAATATATCGAGTTTTATTTCCCTAAACTAATATATATATTTTTTATGGTAATAGGCGGCAAACGAGCAGACGGATTGCCTGATGGTAAGCAATTACCGCCACCCATGGACACAAGCAATACCATAGGAGTCACAAGTGCGTTGCCGCCCCTTGGGGTTGGGAAAAGGGATAGGATAAGGAGTGGGATCAGGGAGAAGGGATAGGGCCTCCGGCACTCTTACTCACCGAAAGAAATGCAACAGTTTAGGTACTGTAACTTTACGTCGATTTTCTGTGAGAGGGTAGTACTTGCCCGGTCGAGCCGGCCCATTCATGCTGAAATCAGCAAGGTTTTACTACCTTGAAAACTCTACTATCTTGCAAAGCAAGCGCAAATACAACTTAGCATTCAACGCTATCGCTATTAATATGAAAGGATTTGAAGTCCTTCGAAGTTCAGAGCATAAGATTTCATAGATACAACATTTTCTTTTGCTTTTTGGATTTTAGATAAATCAATAGTAAAACTTAAACATTACAAACAGTTGAACTTTATTCTCAAAAAATATTTTCTTCGTTGCAAAGCACCACAAATTCTTCTGAATCATAACTTTCATCTTCATGAGTGCTGGTAAGCTCTTTCAGCAATTCCGGGTTAGGTACAGGTTTCAATAATGCAATTGCGGCTGCAGGCAAAGGAATTCTACATTGCTTTTTTTGACGTTGGAGCAGCTGTGCATGAGACAATATATGCTGATGATATGATGCAAATCGTATATAATTATGTACAAGATGAAATTTTTTCGATGTTGGTTTCTTAGGGAAAGTTGGTCAAAATCATGGGCAGAATGACATCTGAAAATTTGGCTAGTGATTAAAATTTCATCTTGTATAACAAAAGTCCTTTTTTTAGATATTTATTCATTAAAGTTAGATTATAAAATAATATTTGTATCGTTTTATAAGATAATTCAAACTACGTGTTTATATATCAACAAAATGGCAGGTATTTTTTTTGACAAAATAAAATCAGATCCGGATCAAAATTATTATCTCAGAGTTTGACAACCCTGACGACGTAAACTCCGGATAAAACTTAAAAAGATTGTAGTTTCTAGATTCCATCGAATTGGGATATAAAATTTATGTGGTGTGTAGGATAAGTAAAGAAGATAATTACAGTTTATATCACTAACCCCAACACGGCGGAATTTTGGAGAAAAACAGGAAAAACCAAAAACCAAAAAACCTCGTATAAGTTTGGATTTAACAAAGTTACGAGATTCACTTGTATTCTAAGATATATTACTCATTATATATTTATAATCATTATTGCGTACTGTGTTTAGTTTGGACGCCGATACCTTTTCCTAAATTTCTAAAAATATAAAAATTTTGAATTATTTTTATTCAAAAATTAGACCCCCTTTTTAATGGGGATACGAAATAATTCTTTTTATTGAATATATCTATTAGCTTTTTTAATAAAAAGACGGTGTCCGAAAAATGGTCTTCATAAAACACTGTGCGACTGTGAATCATTTTGAATATCGATTTCGAAATACTGCAGGGTTATTTGAATATTACTTTTGAAAGGTATTTCTTTTGATTTATTTGGTTAATCTGACTTGATTTTGATCTTACTTGACCTGGAGGCTATGCAGTAATGCTCTAAGATGCAATTAGCAATTCGATATAGATAGGTATACTTATATTGTAGACGAGAGGATGTTCGCAGACGGCCGCAATTTTTTTTCAATTTATCCGCTCCTGCTCTATCCCGTAGGAATTTCGGGAAATCCCATCTTAGTGCATCCGTACGGAGCCCTCAGGAACACACTTGCCAAGTATAGACTTCGTGCATTTAATAGTTTTGGCTGTAGCTTGTCTGTCAATCAGTCACTAACGTAAAAAAAATATATACAGGGTGTCACAAGACCCATCACCAAGCCGAAGTCTACTCGTTATGGACATCATGCTAAGTCATACTAACCAAAAATAATACCTGGGAAACGAACTGTTTTTTAGGTTTTCACATTTTTTTAACCACAATTAAAAGCGCGCGCGTGCAATGCTCGAAATACCTACTTATCCATGAGGTCTTAGGGCATCTAAAGAACATATTGGCGGGGTAAATGCATCGATTTTGTACCTCATTAGAAATATTCCATACTAACTTTGAGCCTCAATATCTCCTGAACCAGTCATTTCCCAGGTATGGTGCCCAAGTAAAAAATGTTCGTAGTGATTGGTACAACATGGAATTTCAGTTTTTGTTCAGGGTCTTTTTACAACCTGTATACAGATTCGCCAACATCTAAAGAAAAAGCTCTCTTATCCATAGACGGCGTGAACTTATTAACTGTATCAACCTTCATAAAGGTTATTCATGTGTGTGTATCGTACCTACACGCCATAAAGCACTTTTTGATTCTCGTTACTCGTAAATGAATTGATGTAATTAATAACGATTCATTGAATGTTCTACTTACCCAATTTGGCCATGGTACAGTGATAATTAATGAGTGAACGAGGGATCTGAAATTATGACGCGGACAAAACAATTCACTGTCATATCATATTTAATATTGCAAATTAACACAATTGTATATAACAGGTAAAGCAGAATTACTGTTTGAATTTTTCGATGAAAATGGGATATGACCGAAAAATAGAATAGTTCTAGAAACTCCACGATTGGTTTCAGGATAATATTATCTGTAAGTTAATTTGTTGACTACTGTTATTTTGAGAACACCTGAAGAAAAAATACAGGATTGAGCAGCAATTTATACATGAATTTATTTGTATAGTGCATAATAATAAATTCATATATAAATCGCAATGGTGTGGAAGAATTTAATAAAATAAACCTTTCAAAAAGTTATGACGTGCTGTATAAAAGGGAATAAAAATGCAAAAGCAAATT
This sequence comes from Euclidia mi, assembly GCA_944739405.2. Classification (NCBI taxonomy): domain Eukaryota; kingdom Metazoa; phylum Arthropoda; class Insecta; order Lepidoptera; family Erebidae; genus Euclidia; species Euclidia mi. The sequence goes on from OX123192.2 coordinate 32,344,021, forward strand.
GTGCTCACTTCCATTTCTGCTGAATATTTGCAGGGTGTACCTACAGAGATTATTTTAATATAAATTACATCCATAAACACGGACATAATTATACGTGTCAGTTCATTCTAATTTAATTCGGCGACATTAATTTGACAATCACATACAAGGTTTTACCAAATAAATAATTAACATTAATTTAAACGGGTAAAGGCACCTTTTAATACAGCACCTGAACAAGCCCTGTCTGTTTGTAAGACGGGATTCAACCACCAAGGATACTCAAACCAGGCGTTTCCTCTTCTTGTCTAGAAAAGTTGGCTTAAAAATCTGTTGGTTTAAAAAACCTCTTCTTATCTGGAACTTGGTAGCATAATACTCCTTTATACAAAGAGAGCTTTGCAATCAAATTATTTAAGTTTGAATCCAACGTCTCTTAGATTCCGACACATAAAGTCCTATTTCACTATCTCTGGATTATTTTCCAGATGAATTCGAAACTGGTTGAATTTGTTTCAGTTATCTGACAAATAAATTAAACAAGAACTTATTAGACAGCAATGAAACTGACCATAGGTATATCTCTTCTTATCAGCCATGCAACAAACTCATACTATTAAAAAAATCCACAGCAAAGTTAAGAACATATTGTTCCAATTTCCATATCCGATCGTTACATTGTAATGCCTTTCAGTGCGTGTTGTGTGGTCGACAAAAAACTGCGTCCGCTCATTAATGCCACGGCGGCAGTATTAATAGTAGTGCCGCAATGCCATTGAATTATTTTACATGTTGTCGCGGTACAAGTACAGAGATGCTACTGGGATTTACATACGACATTCATATAATTCACTTAATTATTTTTGTTCGCAGGAATTCTGAACCTACTTCCTATCCTACTACCCTTATCAACGCAAAATTCTGTGAGGAAACACATTTTGATCAAAATTTGCAGTAAAAATCTTTATAAGAATAACATAGTTTTTTATTGCTGTGATATAAACTCTCAAGTAGGGAAGGTCGTGGGTATAAGCTTGTAATACGTACACGCACATAGTATCTACTAAGAATCGGATATAAGTTAATTACTATAACTTACACGTTCCCCACCACACAATTCGCCGACTACAAAACGGCTTACAGCTCCGTGTAATAAGAGTTGTACCTTTTCCGTTTATTAGTCACATTGGAAGAATCCATGACGCTGCGGAGACTTCGTAATTGGAAATCCTGATTTTGTCCAATACTGCGCACGAACTACTTTTTCGTTTGCAATTTTTATACACCAATGAAGCCAATATTGCATATGTTATCGTACCATTTTATCTACAGTCATTATATCATCAATGTATAAAAATAGTAAGGAATTTTTGCCAAAAATAAATACCTTTATATGCATAAATGTAGCTTAATTTACTTAAAAAACATTATTTTAATTTATTAAAAGCTCGTTCACTCTTTGTGGTTTGCTGTGACATTTTTCTTAAGCGATTTGCATTATACAGACATATGCGTAAAACCTCAGAATATGTCCAAACTAATTCAGGTGCAATGATTCGTTTATTTTTGTCACAGTGCCAAACATGCACGCTTTTTATTCCGATAAGCTTTATGTTTGCAGAATCGTTGTGATTCAAAACAACAGCAGGTTTGTTAGAGTAGTTAAATAGAACCTCCGAAACCTGACTAATATGAAATTGGATCTCAAATCATCTCGAAAATTTAACACAATGTTGTTTGGTCGCAATATTCCGTAGCATAGCTGTAGTGCTGAACCGATCATCCTACTTTCATTAAAAGCTTGCTTCTTTTAGTTCCGTTTACTTTTAATAGGTAGATAGTGTTTCTTTGGCATTACTTCTGTTATGCTTAAAACGATTAAAACAACAAAACCATATAAGCTACAGTTACCATTTTCTAGGTGCAAGTTAGTCGAGAAATTGTACACATAGATGTAAGTTTGACAGTCATTCCAACAACGTGGACAAAATCAATTCTCCCAAAAGTATAAACAATCAATTACGCTCAAATCCCATTTAATTCAGTAATCACGTAACAGCTCAATCTAAAAATGAATTTGTGCGATCTCAGCATTTATTAAGCTTACACAATCGGAGTAAAACGAAAGTGGACTACACTCGTACATTTTGATTCGTAATTAACAAATCAGTATGCACGCAGCGTCCCTCACAAAAATCCTTTACGCGTTTATCCATAAAGCGAACGACATAAGGCGCTGCACAGACATAAACACTTTCATGTTTTGTGTGGGGAGACTAAACAGGGTTCTGAATTTTCGCAGAATCTATCTTAGTTTGAGATCTGCAGAAGAGTGAACTTCGCTGAACTGGTTTTTGGATGAAAAGTATTTTATATAAAAATTTTGCATGTCAAAGTATATGTCGCGAACGGGTTAGCAAAAAAAATCTGGTCCAGGCTAAAAAAATTGCCAACCGCTTTTCCTGACAGATAGAGTAGAGGTAGAATCAATCATTACCAGTCCGGTCGTAGATACTATTTGTGACCAGTTGCTTCCACTTGATACATAAATCAGAATGATTTTCCATTAGCTAGCTGATACTAATTACTACCGTTGACAGTACACACAACATAAACAAACTACAACTCATAACACAGCAATGCGTAATTTTCCAGACACAGCAAGTAAGGTTTTCTACTACTTGCAGTGTCGGTAACAAACAACCAGTTTGCATCTGATGACTGCTAATGGATGCAACAACTATCATTCTCTAATATATGTATGTAATAGTTTGAAATGTAAAGAACGTAAGGATATAGCTAAACTTTCTATCGAGCGCACTGCTGAGATTTCTTGTGTTGAACTTAAACAACATACTATAGTGTGTGTGTATCGACCACCACAAAGCGATTTTACTCAGTTTGAAAGCATTATAGAGGATGTTTTAAAACAGATCATTTCGAGTAGGAAGTCTATAATCGTATAATGCGATTTTAATGTCAATTTGTTAGAAAAATCGCCAATTTGTACTAGGTTAGTTAGCTTATTTATGTCATTTAATTTAAATGTTTTGTTCTCTGAACCAACCAGAATAACCTCACATTCTTCTACATGCTTGGATAATGTTTTTTGCAAGTGTCTTTATTTAAGTAAGGCTGTTTTAACTGACTTAATATCGGATCACTGCGGGCAAAAGTTTGTAATTCCAACTAATACAACCCCTAAAGTACAAGAAATTACATGTAGGCCAATGACCTCTGCTTGCCTCAAACACTTTAGTAAAGATGTTGCTACCAAGATCTCCAGTATTGACTTAATCGTTGATGATCCTGATGAATTATATAATTGCTTATTTGACACTATTATGGGTATGGCAGAAGAGATTTGAAAGTAGAATAAATGCTGTAGAAATGAGAGCACTGAGAAGTATGTGTGGTGTGTCTTTGACCGACAGTGTAAAGAATTGTGTGATACGAGAGTGGTGTGGGGTAAAAGAAGATGTAGTGACAAGCATTGAGAAAGGCATGTTAAGATGGTTTGGGCACATGGAGAGGATGGATGACGATAGACTGACAAATAAGATATATCAGGCTAGCGTGAATGGGACAGGACAAAGGGGAAGACCTAGGAGAACGTTCTCTGACCAGATTGGAGACATCCTGAAAAAAGGACAAGTCAGAAGTACCCTTAACAGAAGAGCATGCATGAGAAACTTGATGGGAGTGAGTGAAGCAAGTGAGGTATGTCAGGATCGTTGCAAATGGCGTTCCGTAGTCTCTGCCTACCCCTCCGGGAAACAGGCGTGAGTCTATGTATGTATGTATTTATAACACTATTAATGACGTGTACAATAAAAAATTTAAACAGAAGACGTTTGCAAGGAGCATTAAAGTAAATTTTTGTGATTGGGCAACAGAAGGTATATACAAAAATAGAGCTAGGTTGTATGATCTATATGGTATGAAGAAATACAATTTTAATCCTGAATTTACTCAATATGTTAGAAATTATTCAAAGGTTTTCAAGAGGACATGTGCTTTAGCCAAATCTTTATATTTAAGCAATCAAATCAAAGAATCCAAGAACAAAATTAAAACTACTTGGAACATTATTAACAATGAGACTGATCGAGCTAAATTGGTAGATAACAATTATGAATTAAAATTTAATGGTGAAATAATTACTAAGAAAACTGATGTTGCTCAGACATTTACAATTTCTTCATAAACATACCAGTGAACACAACCAGCTGTCTAGATTAATGTCCAAGCAAAGCATAAATGTTGGTTAGGGGCAATGTGAATGAGTGTGATGTGCTTTTTAATTTTAAATATATTGACACCAATGACATACTGAACGTATTCAACACGCTCAACAATAAAAAATGTGTTGACTTATGGGGCATCTCTGTTAAACTTGGAGAACACATTATTTCTAGCTTAGCTCCATATTTAGCTGCAATATTCAACAGATGCGTAGATACAGGGGTATTTCCTGATCTAATGAAACACAGTAAAGTGATACCATTATTCAAAAAGGGATCCAAGAGCGACCCTAGTAATTTTCGGCCAATTTCTATCTTGCCTGCTATTAGTAAAATTTTTGAAAAGATTATTTTGCATCAATTAGAGAGCCACTTTCACACAAATAATTTATTTCACAGTGAACAGTATGGCTTCACTAAGGGTCGCTCCACCGTTGATGCCGGTGTAACTATGTGAAAGCATATTTTTAATGCTTGGGAAAACTCGTAGGATGCCATTGGTGTATTTTGTGACCTGTCAAAGGCAACGCATTTGATTGTGTGGAACATAATACACTTTTACGTAAATTGAAACTTTATGGTATTAGAGATACCGCACTCAATCTTGTTGCCAGCTACCTTGGAGATAGAATTCAGTATGTAGATGTTAATGGGAGTAGGTCTCTAAGTTTGCCAGTAGGAATGGGCGTTCCACAGGGCTCTATACTCGGTCCATTTCTTTTTTTAATATATATTATTGATTTGCCGTTCTTTGTTCAAAATTTATGTGATATTGTTTTGTTTGCCGACGATACGTCACTAATTTTTAAAGTTGATCGTAATTCATGTAACTTTGATAGCGTCAATAACACTCTTGCACAAGTATTAGATTGGTTTTCGACAAATAATTTGGTACTCAACTCTAGCAAAACCAAATGTGTTAAATTCTCTTTACCTAACGTCAGAAGTGTTCCTACTAATGTAATTTTAAATATGAAAACAATTCAACTAGTCGAATCAACTGTATTCTTAGGTCTAACTTTAGATTGTAAGCTTCAGTGGGGCGCCCAAACAAACTTAGTTCTGCAGCGTTTGCAGTTAGAAAAGTAAGGGAATTCACAGATATAGATACTGCTAGATTAGTTTACTTTCGTTATTTTCACAGCGTTATATCTTATGGTATTGTGTTATGGGGTACGGCTGCTGATATACAGACTATTTTTGTCATTCAAAAGAGGGCCATACGTGCAATTTATAAGTTAGGTGCTAGAGATACTTTACGTAATAAATTTAAGGAAGTAGATATATTGACAGTTGCATCGCAATATAATATATATGCTAACTTAATGTACATTAAGAAAAACTTAGTTCTATACCGCAAAAATAGTGATTTGCACAAAGTGAACACAAGGAATAAGCATAAACTAGTGGGAACTAACTACCGTTTCCATAAAGTTCATAACTCATTTGCGGGAATTGGTATACGATTTTCAACAAATTGCCTACTGAAATAATGAATTTACCCATGCACAAATACAAACGGACAATTAGGAACTTTCTTTTACAGAGGGCTTACTACACTATTAAAGAATTTTTAAATGATAAGACACCATGGGGATAGATTTAGGCTTGTTTAACTCACGATTATTTTCATTTCTGACCATTTAACATAATTGTTATATAAATTTGTTAAATTCTCGTTTTGATAAGTGACATGGTAGAGGTGCCTCGTGAACACATGATTTTGCAGGATTTGGATATTTTTATGATTTTTTGAATGTAGTTTAACATTAGTTATCCCTGATCATATAATTGTTTACTTGTCACCTTCACAAAATTCTTTAACCTATTGGTTGCTGATACATCTATACTACTGAGCTATAGTGTTTTATTATTGTAGTATTCGCATGTTTTGCTTTATTTTATTTTTCTTTCATTTATTTCCAATCAATGACGCCAAGTGTTTTGGCTGTGTCAGCAATCATGGTACCACAAATTGTAAAATTAAGATTCTGTTTTTAAAAGAGTGGCATGAGTTTCTTCCAGGCTCTTCTCATAGCCCTACCATCCCGAACCTGGTTGTAAAAAAAAGAGAATTGACGTTCATAAGCGTTGCTTTTGTAACCTATATGAATAAATGATTTTGAATTTGAATTCCCTGCGATGTTTTGCCATCACAGGACACGTTTATGCAGCGCCTAAAGCGAACGACGTAAATGCAATTTTTTGTGGCGACACGGCATGCCTACCGCGTCCAGTATTTTTTCGGCAAACAGGTTTTTAATTAATTCGCTTATTTATTTGAGCTCCCAGTGATGTGGTCAAGCTATTGGATCCCAATGTATCGGACACGTCGATATTGGTTTACTATGGTTGAATGTAAATGCGATCATTGTTGTCCTAAACTGTTCGTTTTTATTGTTACCGTTGATATTGTTTCGTAATTTATAAAAAGTGTTTAGCACCAATTTACATGCAAGCATCAATAGATGCTTTATTTATGTCCGGCAAATATATTTTTAATGGCGATAAGCTAATTAGTAGAAAAGATATTTATGAATACCTAATTGATTTACTATTTATTGTAAGTAAAGTTAAAAATTGGTTGCCCTGACTAAGTGTTCAAAGAGTTTCAGGAATATTACTAAACGCGTAAACTCTGCGCGAGGGTACGCTCTGTAACTAAGTATTTTTCTTATATGCTAAATAGAATAATCCCTGCATTTTCGATTAGTTACAAGGCTTAATTTATTGTCTTTCTACATAAGGCTATTTAAAATCACGTTTTCAATCAATACAAAGAGATCTTTGTGGTAGAATAATATAAACATGCTGTAAAATCAAATGAAAAAAATTAAGTTCAACAAATGCTATCCGACCCACAGGTTTTTGATTTCCTTTATTCCTTAAACATCTGCTCCCTCCCATATGATAATGTAGTCCAAAAAATTCCGCCAAAACAGAATAGGTATACGCATAACAAGTCAATGTTTACGGGATCACCGGTCCATTCCAACGGATCAAAAAAATATATCACATCCTAATCCCGGGAACGTTCACACATTTTCACAAACAAAATAGTGTTTAAAACCTTTATATACTGTCGCATTTTTTCGCGCGATAACGGGATATTGCACGCGGTAATCACTTTCGAATATTGATGTTATGCCACCGGCGATATTATCCATTTTGCTACTTATTTGCGATGGTGTTGATTGGCAACACCGTGCCGTGATTATGATGTTTGGTATAACAATAACTGGAATACAGTGGTGATATTTTAACATGCATAAAGCTTTTAGCAAGAATTATTGTTTTTGCTAGAATAACTGGTAAAAAATTTGTCATTAATGAAACAGTTTTCCAATGAAGGTAACGAGGCAAAATTCATATCAACAATAAGGTTTCTAAATGGCTGTTGGTGGCAAATTGAACGATGGTTATTGTCAATGAAATTGGCAAGTTTTATACATAGTCAAACGAACAGTTGTAGCACTACATAAGCAGTTATTTTTGACGTCCGATATTATTTTTTTTTTGATGTAATTAATAATTCTTGATTTACACAATTTTATAAAATAATTTTCACAAAAACAATGTTTGAAGGACTACAAAACCGTACTCATAATCACAAAGACAAAGCGCCACAGCGTTGGTTGTTCCATAACCGTTGACTGACCGTAAATTACAGCTATTATTTTGTGTTATTTCAAGGCATGTGGACAAGAGCACTTACAAATTATAATCATCCATGGCATTTACCTCAATACATCCATGCGAGGCTTAATAGTTCTGACAGGAATTTTAATTTCATGGAAGTCTCTAGTTGCCTTTTTTTTGCATGCAATATGGACATTCTCATCATCATCAAAGTCCTAGTATTACCCCAATTTCATCCAAGACTTTTACTTTGGAGCTTTCTATAAGAATATTAGCTGATGCGGTCTGAACCCAAAAGGCACAATAGCAATTTTCTATGGCTGAGACCAAAATCAGTTTAATAATGACAGTCAAAGATCTTCAAGACAGTCGGGACACAAGCGATAATGAACAATTTAGTAAAAACATAATTACATTCTATTTCGTTAACTTCACCTGCGATCGTAAGACTTTACAAAATATGGGTGCAATGTACGATTATATCTAAATTCTAAGTAGCTAAATTATATTGTTGAACAATTATCTCGACATGTGGTCTTTACTTCATTCATCAGCCATCGCAGATGTCGAAAGATTACTACTACTAGAACTATTAAAGTATTATGCTAGATGCGTAGGTAGTACCTCCTACATATATTATAAAGCTAGTAACATTTTGAAATTCCAACTAGAATCAGCTTCGTTTATCAACTAAGCACATAATTTTACCTTATTAAGTATTGTTTTTGAAATCATTATGAGACACTATCACTAGGTCATTTCGTTCATTTTATGATAAAAATGTAGTTCTGCTGATTTAAATTCTGCTAAATGTTTAAGGATCGCATCAAATACGGACTTGTGGAACACAACGTAGGTACTAGGCATGAGACCGATATTTCAAAACGAATCTGAAATCCGATTCCAGTCAGAAATCGTATCGTATATCGATACGTATGGTATCGGTATATATGGTATCGATATATATGGAATATCGATTCCAATATGAGAAAATCGATTTTAGAAAACGCTTAAACAATACCACGTAAACGTAAACAATCTAATCCAAACCAAACGATACAAGCCTATTTACTTGATTTAAGTTTTTGTAGTTTTGCTAACCAAACTACAAACTAAATCTAAAGCTTACGTTTTCGATAGTTTTCATATTCATTAGTTATCTATTACTCTACCAACGACTCCTTAGTCAGAATGAGAGAGAGTGAATTTCATTCCCTTTTCTTTCTAAATAAGTGATCCAAAGAGCAAAAGAGATGGAGCGAATTTTCGTCAAGCAAGCGAATCGTTTTGGATTTTGGCAGTTTTATGAATTGCAGATTGAATAGAAAAATAAAACTAAAAATCGTGGTGATAATATCTAATTCAGATTGCAACTACTTAATGTTTATTTTGAATATTGCAAATAATTATTAGGAATTTATATTTGGAGAGTGTTTTTGACATGATTTGTCTCATGCCTACAATACAATAAGATTTCGATTGTTTGCGTTTGTCGTGTAATATACCAACTAGTAACTACGCTCCAAAATGCGCTCATAAAATCGATTTCTAAAATCGGTTTTTGAAACCGATTTCAAAATTTGAAATCGGATTTGTATCGGTTTGAGAAATAATCCAAAAACGCCCATACCTAGTAGGTACGTATGCAAAAAAAGGTTTTGTTACCTCACCAAAGCTTGGATACAGAACCGTTCAATACTAGATTAATGCATAGTTTTGCCACGTCTGGATAGGCATTATTTTTCAGATATGTTACTCAAATTCGGAACTGCCAATTATAATACAACTGTAATTTGTAGGACTGTAGTAAAACTGATCCTGAATGATACGGAATTTACCACTCTTTCCCATCTGCTTTTTTCCGTTCTGCATTCCGGTCCGTAAGGTCCGCACTAGAATTAAATCTTACCTATATAAAACATTACTATCAATCATCTTTAGCCCGACCAGCAATATCTCAGGCAATAGTGACAAATTCGTGGTATTCCTTAAAGTATCGAAATATCATTCACAATAACAAAGAAAAACAAAGAATATTCAGTTCTACAAAATCAACTCTGATGACTCTACTAATTACATTTCATTCATTATTTAATTTTCATTCTCACAGTTATTTACATTCATTCGTTTCATTCCTACCACAATGTTAATTAATTTAATTACGGTAGAACTAAATGTGAATGCATATTTCGTGTTAGAGGTGGTCTGTGCATTTGTGTTGGCATTTTAAATGATTTATTAGTACACACGTGGTCCGTAGACAAATATTATTTATAGTTAAACACACGCTGTTTGCTGCTGAAAGGAAACGAAATAGAATAAGACCTTAATTCTAAATAAACTTTTTCGTTGCGTACAGAATCGCGGGCTCGCGACTTTACAATTACGGGTATATACAACCAACGAGCACAAATATTCAAAACACGAAAATGTTTAAAACGATGACATGGATCATAAGATGGGACTGTGTAACCCGTTACACAGTCCCATTGTTCGATTGTGTAAAGTTTACCACAACGCTCGATAGATGGCGTTGTACCGGGTTTCTGAATCGCGATGTTAAGATTCTCCGAGGCATCTATATAAGGGTCCGATCAAATAAAATTTTTAACTCGCATCAAACGGTTGTTTCATTTACTAGCCAAGCATACCGTACCAAGCAGCCGACGCCCAAACATTTTTTGGTCCTTCGAGCCGGATGGGGTTATTGTGTAACAACAATATTCCTCCTCTCAGTTGTTCGTTCCGTTGGCTCTTTGTTTATCCTGTTACCCCGCTGGTAACAGTGTACGGTTCAAAGTTCGTCGTGAATTATCCTTGTGTATACAAGTGTGTGTGGCGCTGTTAAGCGCTACAAAGCGACAATCATCGCTACTTGGAGTTGTGACAAGAATTGGCAGAGGGCGCGGCAAGTGCCTTTGAGTTCGAGCCTGCGATACGTGAGGGCGCCACTGGGCATTCTATATCTGGGTGCGTTTGGAGCTTGTGACGTCAAGGGACGTGATGGTTTGGAGTGAGAGGTTTAGTCAAGCAAAACTGTAAGTAGTGAACAATTATTAACTTTGAATTAGCAGTGGTAATATCATCAACTTAGAAAATTTGCATCAGTGTCTTGTATTAAGTGAACTTTAGTAAAGTAGAATCATTTGGGGCTTGTAAAATTTAGTGTTAAATTAATTGTAGTTTATAAAGTAATTTAGACTTAGAATAATTAAGTAAAATTGGTTCATACGCGGAATCCATGCCCGATTTTGCCCCGAAGTACAAAGTAGTTAAAAGACTTGTAAAATTTTCGGTTTTTGTCATAGACTCGTAATTTTAGCAACTTAGTCGGTAGTGTAATAATCTGTAACTTAGATATTTGAGCTTGTACTTTGGTGAATTTATTTAGTTGAAACTTGTGTATAATCATAAAAAATATTTACAATGAAATCATTAATTAAATTACAAATTAATAACAAAGCAATAATTGAAAAGGCTAGAAATAATTATAAAAAAATCACCAAAAGATCGTATAACACAAACATATTTACAAACTAGATTAGAATCATTGGAAGAACAGTGGAAACAATTTGTAAAAACACATAGAAATATTATAGAGAAAGCGACAGATATTGATTTAAATAACGAGTAATTTTCAAGTGAAGTATATGACAATACCGAGGAGTTATACATATTATATAAATCAGAACTCAAGGAACAAATGAATGTAAACACAAATATTAACATTACTTCTAATCAACAAGAAAAAACATCGACAAATGTAAGATTACCAAAAATCAGTCTACCCAAATTTTCTGGTTTGTATACTGAGTGGACCACTTTTAGAGATTTGTTTTTATCTCTTATACATAATAATGTATCTTTGGACGATGTACAACGTCTTCATTATTTAAAATCACATTTGTCAGGAGAAGCAGCTCAATTATTGCGACATACACCAGTCACAGCCGCTAACTATAGTGAATCTTGGTCTATTTTATGTAAGCGGTATGATAATAAGAAATTTTTATCTAACAGTATGTTAAAACGTTTTGTCAAACAACCAGTTATTGTAACGGAGTCTTCAACTTCTATTAAAAATCTTTTAGACACAACAGTCGATTGTTTGCATGGTTTGAGTACCTTAGGCATTGATGTAGATTCTTGGGATACAATTGTAATATTTTTAGTGAGTGAAAAATTAGATAACGAATCTCGAAAGTTGTGGGAATCTAAAATTAGTGTTGATGATAATTTACCTACATTTGTTGAATTTAAAACATTTCTTGAATCGAGATTTCGTGCTTTAGAATATTTAAGCCCTAAGCCCAGTAGCCAACCCAAGAATAATAGTCAACATTCTAATGTAAAGACTTTTCATGTTGCTTCTTTATCCTGTACTTTGTGTTCTGGAGACCATAAATTGTGCCATTGCAAGCAGTTTGCAAAGCAAGATTGTGATGCACGTCGCGACTTTGTTCGAGCCAATAAGTTATGTTTTAATTGTTTAGGCAAAATTCACGCCGTATATTCTTGCCGTCAGCCCACCAAATGCCATCTTTGCAAAAAGAGACATCACACACTACTTCATCCAAAAACAACCGTTGAGGCCACTGAACCACTAGAAGGTTCAGCGGACAGGAATGTTGTGGTAGCCGCGGCCGCCGCTTCTTCCAATCAATGCGAGTCAACCAACACCATTTGTTGTTTTGCAGATGTTCACAACCAAGGTTTGCTTGCCACAGCTTTGGTCGATATCGAGTCAAGAACTGGTACTGCTATTGTTCTAAGAGCTCTGATGGACCAGGGCTCTCAGGTCTCTTTTATCTCGGAGGCCGCAGTACAGTTATTAGGTTTGCGTAAAACACCTGCTCACACCGACATTCTACGACTAAGCGATGATGAGGGGGTTTTGATGCCTTCTAATTGGATAGTAAGGTTTAGATTACAGTCACGCCTAGATCCCACATTCAGTTTGTATGTCGATGCCTATGTGCTGAACAGACTCACATCACGACTTCCTGAAAGGAAGATCGTCAATGTATTGCCGTCAATCTCATCCTTGGAACTTGCAGATCCATCTTTCACTACCCCAGGTAAAATAGATCTCCTGCTGGGTACTCGCGTGGTCGGTGAAGTTCTAATGGACGGTTTGGTCAAGGGCCCGCCTGGAACTCCAGTTGCCCAAAGGACCAAGTTAGGGTGGATCTTGTCTGGTGAGATCCACACATCGCTCAGGACTCAACCAGTATGTTGCAATGCAAGCGTGGACGTCAACGGGCTCCTGAGAAAATTTTGGGAGTTGGAGTCTGAGTCTTCTCCTCATCGGGTAATCTTGACTGAGGAGGAGCAGAAGTGTGAGGACTTATACTCCAAGACTACCACAAGAGATGCAACAGGACGATACACCGTCCAGTTGCCGTTCAAGACTGATCGTCCTAGTTGCGTTTATGGGAGATCCGAGGATATTGCTCGTAAGCGCTTCAACATGCTGGAAAGGAAGTTATCAAGCAATCCTGAGCTAAGAAGGCAGTACACTGAGGTTATCCAGGAGTATGTTAGATTAGGACATGCTGAGGTTGTTCCCCAAGCAGATTTAAAAAACGATGCCTTTTATTTACCGCATCACGCCGTAGTACGCGAGGATAAAAGTACTACTAAGGTTCGGGTCGTCTTCGATGCCTCTTGTTCGGGATACAACGGGGTATCGTTGAATGACGATTTGATGGTTGGCCCAACCTTACAACCTGATTTACGTCATATCATTATGAGATGGCGCTGCCATCCCATTACCCTAGTCGCTGACGTCATCAAGATGTACCGGCAGGTTAGAGTAGCTGACGACAGCGTAGACTTCCAACGAATTTTGTGGCGTGACAACCCAACTGCAGAGTTACAACATCTACGTTTGTTACGTGTCACCTTTGGTGTTTCTTCGGCTCCCTATTTGGCGGTACGTACTTTGCAACAACTGGCACGCGACGAAGGTAAAGATTATCCTCTAGTTGCAGACCGAATCCTGAAGGATTTTTTCGTCGATGACTTTTTGTCCGGTTGCGAATCTGTAGCTGAAGGAGAACAGATATATCATCAGCTGAATGACATATTAGCACGCGGAGGCTTCCAACTTCAGAAGTGGTCCAGTAACAACAGAGAGTTATTAAGTAAAATACAATGTGATACAAAGACAACACATAATTCAGTAGATTTCAAAATTGATAACATCATGAAAATATTAGGCTTAACTTGGAATAGAGATAGAGACGAATTTCATTATACTGTCAACCTTCCTCCACTGGAATCTCCCGTGACTAAACGAAGGGTCATATCTGACATTGCCCGCTTATTCGACCCACTGGGCTGGCTCGCTCCAGCAATAATTACAGCCAAGATATTTATTCAACGTCTGTGGCTTTCGGGTATCGATTGGGACGATGCATTGCCAGATAACCTATTGACGGACTGGCTCAGCTACAGAAGTGAACTCAACAGTATAGTCAGTTTTCGTCTGCCTAGATGGATTCACACAAGCAAAAACGACCAGCATCTTGAACTGCAAGGCTTTTGCGATGCCTCTAATGAAGCATATGCTGCAGTTGTCTATACTCAGTCCATAGATTCCAACGGTCAAGTTTTCGTCAGTCTCGTGGCATCAAAAACCAAGGTGGCCCCCGTCAGACAGGTATCTATACCTCGTCTGGAGTAATGCGGCGCGGTGCTGCTATCAAAACTTCTGCGTAAAGATTCCGTCACCTTGGGGATTGACAGGAATGATATACATGCCTGGACTGACTCATCAGTGGTCCTCGCTTGGTCGGGGAGCCACCCCAGTTGTTGGAAAACTTTTGTTGGCAACCGAGTTGCCGAAATTCACACCAGTATGGACAGCGAACAATGGTCGCATGTTGAATCCAGAGACAATCCCGCTGATTGTGCCTCCCGTGGAGTAAATCCTTCAATGTGTGCAGATCTTGAGTTATGGCTGCAGGGACCACGTTGGCTTAGAAACAACATTATTGATTATAGTAGATCAAAAATCAATCAAACTAACCTAGAAGAAAGATACACGATAAACAATAAATAGTAAAGAAGAGGATAACATATTAACAAAATTTTCATCTTTAAGAAAGTTAACCAGAGTAATTGCTTATTGCAGAAGGTTTCTAAAATCAAAAAACAAATTAAATCAGCATAAATCTTACAATAATTGTTTAACATTTTTAGAAATTAATCAAGGTCTTTTAACATGTGTCAAAATGTGTCAAAATGAATACTTTTCTACCGAAATAGATAGCATAAAGAAAATAGGCAAGGTCGATAAAAAGGGCAAACTTGTGCAACTGAATCCCCATCTGGACGAAGATCAGATTATGAGAGTTGGCGGAAGATTACACAGAGCTCACATTGAAGATACCATGGAGCACCCTGTTATACTTCCAAACAAGTCGCACTTTACGAACCTCATAATTACTGATGCTCATGAACTCACTCTGCATGGCGGGCCAAAATTGGTCCTTAACTTTTTGAGATCCAAGTACTGGATTCTCAATGCGAAGAGTGTAGTTCGGCAATACGTGCGCAAGTGCGTAACTTGTATTCGCTACTCAGCTCGAGTTGTACCACCGTTAATGGGTCAGTTGCCGTCAGCTAGGGTCAATGCTAGCCGGCCTTTCTCAAAGAGTGGAGTGGACTACGCAGGTCCTATTAGTGTCAGGCCCACAAGAGGGCGCGGTTATCACTCCACAAAAGGCTACATTTGTCTATTTGTCTGCATTGCTACCCGTGCTATACATTTGGAGGTTGTCAGCGATATGACTTCGCAAGCGTTCATAGCAGCCTTCAAACACTTCACAGCCAGACGAGGCCATTGTGAGGAACTGTGGAGTGATAACGGCACCACCTTCGTCGGAGCCAACAAAGAGTTGAAGGCTTTGTTTACTCAAGAAAGGTCGGGCGTAGCATCAGACATAGCGGATTGGCTGGCAACTAACGGCACAAATTGGCACTTCATTCCACCCCACTCTCCAAATTTTGGAGGGCTTTGGGGAGCTGGAGTGAAGTCCACAAAACATCACCTCAGAAGAGTGGTAGGGGTCAGTATGCATTCATTCGAGGAGCTGATTACCGTTCTCGACCAGATAGAGGCGTGTCTTAATTCGAGGCCCATCTCTACATTTAGTGGTAGTCCCGAAGATCCATACCCATTGACACCAGGCCATTTTTTGATTGGGGAACCATTACTGCTTCCTCCTGAGTCAAACTTCGAAAGTTCGAATGTCAGTACATTAAGGCGATGGCATTTGACTCAGCGTATGGTCCAAGATTTTTGGCGTCGATGGTCTCATGAATACCTTGTCCAGTTTCTGCACAGATACAAATGGTCCCATCTGACAGTGGAACCTAATGAAGGGGATGTAGTTTTAGTTATGGAGGATGACATGCCTCCTGCAAGATTACGGCCTTATAATCGAGAAACATACTGGCTCAGACAAAGTCACGAGAGTAGTATCATTGCGTTGCAAGGGTTCTGTGATTAAGAGACCCGTTTCAAAGCTAATAGTTTTACCTATTGCTTCTTAACTTGTATTAAGATATTTTGTATTGAGATTTTTCTCATAGAATGTTTTTTTTAATTAAGTTTGTTCGGTTCAGGCCTCATTTGTGAATCTAAATTATGATGCGGTATAATTATGTCACTAACTATACAGTCCACTATAATTATTGTTGTGATACCTATCATATTTATTTGTGTAAAACTTTGAAGTAAAGCCTACGTCATGGTGGGCGGTTACATGTGTATTTTTTTTGTTAGTTTTAATTATTGTTACGGACATTCTGTCCATGGTGGGCGGGATGTTCGATTGTGTAAAGTTTACCACAACACTCGATAGATGGCGTTGTACCGGGTTTCTGAATCGTGATGTTAAGATTCTCCGAGGCATCTATATAAGGGTCCGAACAAATTAAATTTTTAAATTTTTATTCGCCGGCCGTCGTAGCGAGAGGACGTCGATTCTCGCAGCGCTCGGGTCTCGCGAATTATAAATTCCGTGTGCATCACAACACGCTCACGCGGGGACGCCTTAACAATATAATTGTGCACCTACCGACATCTGAGGATAATCACACGGCTCACTACTGTTTTCGGTCCTCGGTCTGCCACCAGCGGCAAGCCCCGGGGGCCGTTTCAGTGGGGGTCGTGTGCCGAGGAGGTCGGAAGAGACCGCGCACGACAGCCCCCCCCAACCGCTCCACGTGTACTACCGCGCCGCGTGCATAACCGCGTCGCGTTCGACCGTCGCGTGCCGTCCGCGTGTCGCCTCCGCGTCGCGTGGCTGACCGCGACGAGCTAACGCGCCGCGGCATCACCGCGCCGCAACCGCACCGCGCAGTTAACGCAGCTCGGCGTTTCAACCGCCGCGTCTGGACCGCGGCGTTTATTTATTTTTCGCCGCGACAGGGATGTGGCGTTGAAGTATGCCGCCGCCACAACAGCAATACCCGCCTGCAAGAAAGGCAACCCGTCCGCCTCCGCCGAGACGGAGCATATGGCGTTCACGTGTCGCCCCGCTCGCCGCCATCCAGGCGGGCGTTGAGCGCCTGATCAGTGACCAGCAGGTCAGCCGAGCGCCCCGCACCACCCCACCTCCCCTCAACATAACACCCGGCCTTGGGTGAGGAGTACTTTGCGGGCAGTCCACTGCCCGTAACGCCGACACCAACGGCAACGCCGAGGACGTCCCCAAGGCCGTCACCGGCACCACCCAGACTCTCGGCGCCATCGATGCCACCGATAGGTGTCACCCCGGCCGCCGACCCCCCGCGACCCGCGCATCCCACCCGCGCCGCGCACCCGTTTGTGTGGGCGCAGGCGAGCACCAACGCCGCGCCACCGACCGGTGCCATGCAGCCGTCCGGCACCGTGCCCTCATCCTGCGCCGCTCCGGCACTCACTGCCGCTGCCAACACTGTCCCACCGGCCGGCATCACGCCCGACCAACGCATCGCGGCCTTGGCCCCGCACCTCGTCCCACTGGCGACGTCAGCTGCCCTCCTGCAGATGGCGCCTCAGCAGCGGCGAGAGAAGAGGCCACTGACGCAGAGTGCACCCAGTGCACCATCACCGGACAGGCTGGACCAGCCACACTGCGCGCCGCGATACACGGCGCCACCGGTGACCATCTCACCGGAGAGGTTCCCCTCACCCCCCCAGATGGCCGAGAAGAGGCAGGCGATATTTACGACGCCGCCCTTCAACCTACACAGCACGATCTCAGTCTCCCCCATGGAGACCGGGCCGTCCTACGCCGCCGTTGCCACCGCGACCGCAGTGGGTGCGTCTACCTCTGCCGCACCTACTGCTGCCACCACCGCCGCAGCACCGCTACCTACTCCAGTGGCTACCACCACCACCGCCACTGCGACGACAACCACCACAACCGCTCCTGCGAAGACCAGGTACCCGCCACTCGTGGTAGAGGTACTACCGGACTGGCCGACGCACCTCAAGGAGCTCAAGAAGCGGCTAGGGTACGCGCCGAACAGCCGCGCATACGGGAAAGGCATCCGCTTCATGCCGAAGTCGGAGGCTGAATACCGAACCATCCAGCGCTACCTCACACAGCTGGAGAAGGATACCAGGATATCCTGGTATTGTTACTCCCTCCCAGCCGAGCAGAGTGTGAAGGTAGCAATACGAGTCCCGCCTTCCAATACCGACCCCGGGGACATCGAGAGGGAACTCCGGGAGCTCGGATACATCCCGGAGTACGTCCGTGCCATACGGGCGCGCACCGGTCGTCCCGGCTGCCTATTCCACGCGCAGCTGCAGCGGACCCCAGACATCACGCCGGGCATATTTGACGTCACAGAGTTACTCTGTATGCCCGGCGTCAAAATAGAGGCATGGCGCGGCAAGAGAGGCCCCGCACAGTGCCATAGATGCCAGTTGTTCCGGCACTCGTCACACAACTGCCACAGGCCCCCAGCCTGTGTGCGCTGCGGAGAGGAGCACGCCGCGAAGGACTGCCCACGGCCGCTTGAATAGCCACCCACCTGCGCTAACTGCGGAGGTGCACATACGGCCAACAACATTGCCTGCCCGGTGTTCCGCAAGGAGGCGCGGAACAAACGAGCCGGCACAGTGGCTCGTACCTCTGCAGCCGTAACAAAACCACCCACCGTTGCTGCCGAAGAAAACGCCCCCGGCTCTCTCATGGCCGCTGCCAACTCTGCCCAGGCGCCAGCTGGCAGGAGGAGAAGGAGGCGAAGGAGATCCCGGAGTAAGTCTGCTGCGACATCCATGCAGCAGACCAAGAAGAAGGAGCAGTCTACTGCACCTGTGGTCGCTGCCCCATCAGGGAGGACGAAGGCGAAGCAGGCTGTAGCGCCAGCGCCGGTGACCACCACGCCGGCGCTGGCACGAGTAGACCCGGTGATTACCGTGGCCATCGGCGCGCTCAACGCCGTGTTACAGGCCCTGCAGGACGGGCGGGATCCGGTCCCACTCATCCTCAAATGCGTAGGCGAACTATGCGTTTATGGCCGCTAGTAGCCTACGCATTGTCTATTGGAACGCCGACGGAGTGTCCCCCGAGAAGAGCAGGCTCCTAAGGTTGCTGCTCTCCCAGCGGCAGGTTGACATCGCCCTCGTCAACGAGACGCACCTTAAGGCCAGCCTTTCATTCAAGATGCCAGGATACCACGTGTACCGAGAGGACCATATCTCTCCAGCTGGGACTGCGTATAGGGGATTAGCAGTCCTAGTGAAGAGAAGGATCGTTCACCAACCGCTGCCTGTGCCAACGCTGCAGTCGTCGTACGCCCTTGGCGTGGAAGTCTGCATAGATAGCCGCCCCATCCGTGTGTTTGCTTTCTACAAGCCGCCCAACAACAGACTAGCGACGACTGATGTTCACGCCCTGCTGGACTCGCCGAACGCGACCATAGTCGCGGGCGACTTCAACGCTAAACACACAGCTTGGAACTCAACCACTACCTGCCCTGACGGCCGCCGTCTACTGGACGATGCAGACCGCAACGGCTACGACGTGCTGGGGCCAGAAGTCCCGACGCACTATCCGTACCATGCAGCCGTCACACCAGACGTCATCGACGTGACGGTCATCCGCGGCCTGCCGACCGCACCATTGATTGACGTCCTGGACGACCACCTCCTCTCGGACCACCAACCAGTACTACTCACACTGTCGAGTGCTCCGGCTCGAACAGTGACACCACCACCCTCTCGACACCGCCAGGATTGGCAAGCATTCGCCGATTACATGGCGAAGCACGCGCCCTATCGCCGGATCGAGACCCACGCAGACGTCGACACACTCGCTGAGCACCTCAGCGCTGTGATCAACACAGCGCTTCGAGTCTCGTGTCTGGACGCTGCGTCGACACGCCGGCCTCCCCAACTCCCGGCCCACATCATGGCGATGATCGAGAGGAAGAGGAAGCTGAGACGCCAATGGCAACGCACCCGATGCCCGACTATGAAGTCCCAGCTCAACGCTCTGGCTGCGAAGATCTCGAGTGCACTGGAGACAGTCGCCACCGAGTCCTGGCACCGCACCATCGAGCGAGCAGGTGAAGACTGGTCAGGCATCCACCGCCTGTGCCGCCAACTCTCTGGGAAGCAACCTCCGATTAGGCCCCTTCTGGCTGGTGACGGTACCCCACGTTACCGCCCCGAGGACCGAGCAGAGATCTTTGCCGACCACTTGGAGACCCAGTTCCAGCCGAATCCAGCTTCTGACATGCAGCATGTAGAAGCTAACCAGCAGCGTCTGGAGTCTTACTTCCAATCGCCGATAGCCCACACGGAAGACCCAGTAGTATTTTCCCCGGGTCAGGTGCAGCGAATGATTCGCCGCACCAAACTGCGGAAAGCCCCAGGTCCCGACCGGATCACCAACGAAGCCCTGCGTCACCTACCTCCGCGAGCAATCGCAACGCTGACGCAGCTGTTCAACGGCATCCTCCGCACAAGCCACTTTCCCGCAGCATGGAGACTCGGCCGAGTCATAATGCTGCCCAAGCCCGGGAAGAACATACTGAAGCCCGAAAGCTATCGGCCCATCACGATCCTGTTGACACTCTCGAAAGTCTTCGAGAAGCTTCTACTGCTGCATCTTGTACCGCACATCCAGCCACGCGACGACCAGTTCGTATTCCGAGCCGAACACTCCACGACGCACCAGCTCGCGAGAGTACTGCACCACATGACGGTGGCCCTCAACAAGAGGGAGAGCGCTGTTGCAGTACTTCTCGATATGGAGAAGGCGTTCGATCGCGTCTGGCACGCCGGCCTGGTCTACAAGCTGTCCACGTCTACTACTCCCCGACGAGTAGTCAAGACTGTGGCCACCTTTCTTCAGGACAGGCGCTTTCAAGTGACAGTTGACGGCGTCCTGTCAACATAGCGGTCCATCAGAGCCGGCGTACCTCAAGGGAGTTGCCTCTCGCCCGTGTGCTACAGCAGGTACACGGACGACATCCCCGTCGCTGGAGGCGCCATGCTGGCGCTGTACGCAGACGACGCTGCCTACATCACCACCTCCCTTAACCCCGTTCACGCGGCGGTTAAGATGCAGCGCGCACTGAATGCACTCCCGCCCTGGCTGGAAGACTGGAGACTGACGGTCAACGTGGCGAAGACCCAGGCAATCTTCATGGGTGGACGGAGACTGCCCCCGCCTCTCACGTCCCCGACGGTCCACGTCGACTGGTCCCCGACGGTGAAATACCTCGGTGTGACCATAGACCGTCGTCTCACGATGGCCCCACACGTGAAGAACGTTGTTGGCCAAGCGTGAACCGCTCGAGCTCTCCTGCGTCCTGTCTTGGCGTCCGGACTTCCCCTCCGTGCGAAGCTGGCTGTCTACAAGGCATACATCCGCACCCGCCTCACCTATGCCTCCCCAGCGTGGTACGCGCTGGCTGCGGAGACCCTCCGCAAACGGCTGCGTGCGCAGCAGTCGCTCGCCCTACGCGCCGTTGTAGACGCCCCTCGCTACGTGAGGAACGACGTCATCTCCAGGGACCTACGCATGGAGAGCCTCGACGACTTCATCGGTCGCCTGAGCGCCAACATGTTCGCTCGCGCTAACGGGTCATCCTTCCGCCACCTGCGGGAGCTGGCGCCATACCATCGGCGCCCACCGGACCGACCACTGCCGCGGGACTTGATCCCCGCAGCAGTCACACCGGATTGACTCCAGCCCGCTCACGTCGGCTGACGGGCGCTTGTCGGGAGCCTCCTCCGGCAAGCTCGACCTCGCCAACGTAAGCGTAGCCCCCACCGAACAAGCCGCCGCTGGCTCGTAGATCGCTCACCGGACGTTCCCCTCTTGGGAATACTGCCGGTGGGGTCAGGTCTCGCTAGCGGCGTGAAGTACACCCGGACAAGACGCCCGGATACGACGCCAGTGGCAAGGACCACACCCCCGTGACCCGTCTGCAGTTGCAGGCGGCGGCTGACACCATTGAGACAGGACAGCACCTGTATCAGTTTCCCCCCGGTTCCCCTAGAAGAATCGTGAGATGACCCGGAAGAAATTTTTAACTCGCATCAAACGGTTGTTTCATTTACTAGCCAAGCATACCGTACCAAGCAGCCGACGCCCAAACACCCATCCTATCATACATGTCACTAAGCTCAGTGTTAATCAATGAGGCGGCCGGTTATACACAGAAATGCACCATCATCATTAGTTTTCCTAGCTTCTGGCCGCGATTGATCGTTTGACGCGATGAAAGGTAATGCATGTGTAATTGTGATGCACAGGCTATATTGCGCAAAGTTTTATCCGTAAAATCCGTACAGTACTTTTTGTGTGAATATAGACATCCACCCACCCATCCTAACAAGGTTTCACTTTTATAATTGATTGCAGTGATTTATTAAGTTCTTTAGTCATTAACATCCCTACTCATGTGCCTAGAAGTAACGTATATAAGCTGTTCAGTGCTCCTTACCCAAGAACAAATCTCGGGTACTACGCCGCCATGTCAAGGCTTTGTTGGCAGCACAACTTGGTCACCAAGCTCTGTAATGCAGATATTAGCCATGAGATAAGTACAAAAAGCAAGCTATGGCTGCACTTTTTACTAAGGTATAACAATGTGTGTGTTCCTTGTTACCTTTAATTTTATTCAGTCTCGATTTTTTTTATTTATTCTAAGTAATCTTTGTATTTGTAACTTTAATTTTAAAACATGTATTTTGTAAACTGTTGTAAATTATCTGCTCTTATGTGCAATATTTTTTTAGTTTAGAATGTATAGTTTATGTATGATGTGGTTTGCTGTAATTGAGGGAGTTTTCAGGCTAAAATCCGGTAATGTAATTTTAAACACTTGTTTAAAATTAGAAATGAATTTATCCATCCACAACACCACAGATGCACCACCTACTTTTTGCAGCCCCATGGGCGAGTCTTCTATTGACTTGTTTGCCACTGGCCGTGGTTCTATCACCAATAGTAGATGTGATTGGTGGAATAACAACTTAGCTGAACTTCGCAGAGCCTTTCGCAGAGCACGTAGAAAGTTAAACCTATTAAAAAGATGTCAAATAACAGGTGACGTGTATGACACTGTCTTCATTGCTCTAAGAGTTGCCAGATCTTATTATAGGTCTGCCGTTGAAAATGCAAAAGAAATCTGTTACGTAAGATTGTTGATAGACCTGATAGGAAGGGTCCGTGATCTCCCTTATATCACGAATTGAAAGCAAATAAATCTATCAACTTAGCTTATACCCATAATATCAAAATTAAGGGTAGATATTCTATAGGTATCGAGGAGATAACGGACTATCGACTGGAGAATGACACACTGGCTACCATCGTCAGATCCGACAATAGGCCGCTTTGCAACCCGTTTCACCAGCGTCAGACCTACCATCCTATGATTAATTTATAAAAGCTGTCAGATCTCTGCCGCCTAAAAAAGCTTCAGGTGAAGATAAAAAATCCAACAAGATGATAAAAGAAGCTTAAAACATGTGGTGAGTCAATATTGTTTGTGTTTAAACGTTGCATAGCAGAAGGTATATTTACTCGTATATGGCGAAGTGGTTACATTAAGATCATACCAAAAAGAGGAGATAAACCGTCCGATGACCCTAAGTCATATAAGCCAATAACTTTGTTACCATCATTTAGAAAGCTTTTAGAACGTCTCGTAGTTCCCCGGCTTCTGCAGGGTGGTTAGATTTAGCGATAGACAATTTGGCTTCACAGTAGGTAAATCGATTGTCAACGCAGTTATATCGGCTAGGATGATAGTCTCGTCATCAACACAACAATATGTGCTAGGTATATTTTTAAATATATCTGGCGCTTTCGACAACGCATGGTGGCCAATGCTTTTACTTAAATTAAAGTCTCGTGGATGCTTTAGTAACATATATTCCTCATTTATACCTATTTCCTATATGGAACAGCAAAGTTAAAATTAGGCCACCATGCTGTGTCGAAGGCGCTGACCATGGGTTGTCCGCAGGGGTCAGTGTTAGGCCCTTATTTATGGAACCTAGGTTTTGATGACTTTCTTAGCACACCACTACCTTGCTCATTGACCGGATACGCAGATGACGGTATTTTGCTTATTCAATCTAATACTAGGGTAGAACTTTAAAGGTTAGCTAATCATTGTTTAGACTAAATCAACAATTCGGATGAACGCAATGTTTACATTTTTCTCCACAGAAAATGTTTCAATTACTTTTGAAAGGGAACTTAAAATCACCGCCACGAATCAAATTCAATAACATCACCATTAGAAACAAAGAAACAGTTTGTTATTTAGGGTTAGTTTTAGAGATAAACTTTTCATTTGTTGAGCACATTATTTATTTATTTATTTTATGCTTTATTGTACACCAAAAATACAACATAGGATAGCATACAAATTTTTTTATATGTATTTTAATATGTCATTAAAACAGCAGGAAAAGATACCTACTGCGACATGGGGGCTATCGTACAAAACTTTAAAAGTAATTTATAGAGCAACACATCTGGGTTGTATGTGTAATGGCGCGCCTGCGGCTGATAGAGCTACTATCGGTGCTGTGCGACGTAAAATGCTACAAAGTCAACGTCTCGCGTTTATATTTTTGTGCAAAGCTTATAGGACAGTTAGTACTGAAGCTTTGCCAGTACTGGCAGGTGTGTTTCCAGTCGATCTTGAGGTACAAAGACGAGCAGCAATGTTTTACGTTACACGAGATAGCATGGATCTAAATTTTCTAGCTCCGCGCGACAGACATAAGATCGCTAGGTTGTTGAACAATCAATCCGCAGTCTATGATGATCTTCTTGATGAATGGCAATGTCGCTGGAACACATCAACTAAGGGCCGTCGCCTCTACCAGTTCTTCCCATGCGTCCGAGAGCGACTGGCGAGGAACTGGTTGGAGGTGGATCACTGTGTTGCCCAATTTCTTAGAGGTCATGGTTACTTTAAGAGCAAGTTGTATTCATTTAAGCTAGTTGATTCATCGTTATTGCAATGTTCAAAATCTGGCAACAATTATGAACAATCTGCTCATCACATTCTATGGGAGTGTAGTCTTTGGCAAATCGAACGTAATATCATGCTTAACGAATTAGAGGTAACTGCTGGAGTAGTATACTATACGGATCTTCTGGCAAGTAGGACGACTTTCCGTGCGTTTAGGCGTTCCTGCCATACATATTCCTGGAAACAGGTTGTTCACAATTTAGGCCCCCTTAGTGTCCGTGGTGCTTATCGTTTCTCACTATTATCTATATCTCTTCGTTGCTTGTCTCCCGCTTTGTTAAGGAGGGAAGTGGACCATTTATTTTCCAATTCCTCCAATATACCTCTGATTAAGTTCGATACGGGTTCCAAGACAGTTTAACTTTAGTGGGAATGAGGGTGGGACTTTTTTGAAATCAAAATGATTTAAAATAGTTTTGAAATATAAGGATCGTGTTTAGTTTACACGCTTTTTATATTTCAAAACTATTTAAAATCAATCCAAAATTCAAATATCGAATCTTTATTTACAATCCAAAATGTTGTAAGAAATACATTTCCAGAATGTTTTAAGTTTTATATATAATTCATAATTATTAGTCAGCAAACAATACAATACGGGTTTATAATTAGTTACATTTACATATGTATGTATATGGCAAAAAATATATATATGTATTCTAAAACTTCGTGAAAAATTTAAAAAATGTATACATTTTAATGATCAAAGCAATAAGTTTTGGATGATCCACTCGTAGATGATAAAGCCTCACAGGCCATCGAATCACATTCAGCTACAGCAATATTTATAAAGACCCATTATAAAAAGACCAAGTATATAGAACATTCTAGTATAAATCTGCAGATCAACCAGAAATATTCACGGAAGCTGTTTGATCTGCGATGTATACATTTGCCAGTAGGATCACTTTATTTTGGAAGTGATAAGTCTAATAATAGACGTTTCCTTGACTTATCGCTCAGCTGTTCCAAACTAATTTGCTGCAGATGTCTTCACATCTTAAAGTGAGGTCCACAACGAGAGCATGCAACGATACGAAGATTTGGCGAACTAAAGTATAAAGCGTAAAGACGTAGAATATATAACGCGCTAAAGACGTAGAATATTTCATTCCGATTGCTCAGTCGCTAAAGTAGCTTATCTTTGTAGTTCGCCCTGTGAACCGATGATCAAAGAGTTGAAACAATGCTCGCTCGCCAGCCTAGTTCCAAATGCCTGCTCCCGGTGTGACCTATACTTTAAATTGTATTGTAACCAAACTTTATTGATTGGAAATTTCGTTTTCAAATTATTTTCTTTACATTTCCTCCTCAATTTTGTATATCTTCTAATAAATATTTTTAGATTTTACACATCTGATGCTTATAAATTTGTTGGAATATATTTCCTATTATTACATAAATTTATCAATCTATCCTTAATTATTAGCAAAGTATCTGAGCCTCGTGTTAATATTATTAGTGCTAAACTAAATAATGTATCAGAAAAATATATCTTCACAGAAGACATATCATTGATTCGATTTTAGTTAGTCAGATGCTCCTTATATTTGATTTACTTAACCGCAACTTTTTGAAACCGTTTTATTCGCTAGACAGACATATAGTGTGAGTATGCATATGTCTTATTCAGGAATATTATCAATTTAATATTGCCGTGTAAGTGTCGAAATAAAAAAATTAAACTAACAATAGTGCTACTATATATAAAAATAAGAATCATTCAATATGTAGGCGGGTAACTAGATTATTGGCCGATATAATCACTTCAGAGTGTTCAGAGTTCCTAATAAGTGGGCGCAGCTGGGTTATTGTGCATTGCATACACACAAACTAAAATACACTATCTACTTTAAAACACGAAAGGCATTATCTTAACAATTATATTCTAACACTTTTCACTTGCAAGTCTTTTAACGAACCGAAGACGGATTCATGGTGTACCGTCAACCAGGCGACCCGACTGAATGTCCCGCAGTCCGCCAGACAAGTCCATATGAACACCGTCAGTGCCCCCCGCCACTGGACCGCAATTCGTTTCGTCACAACCGGCCGGAAGCACTTCGATTCGTTTAAAAACTGTACTAATGACGTGATGACGTTTCATGACATCTGCAATTTCCGTTCCGACGTGAAATAATAAAGAGGCGCTGGCAATGCGCCGTCACGGCCAGACTGACCTGCGACCGTCCTCGGGCGCTTCATTTTGCAATTTTGTATCAATCACACAATTATCTATAGCTTACCTTGAAAAGCAGTCCGCTCGTCCACCCTGACAACCAGAGTACCAGACTCTCCAAACCGTAAGCCTGGACCTGTGAACTCAAACAGATTTCCAAACGTAAGTCTGGACCGGACGAGTGCACCCTTTCCACCAACCCTTCCACATGGGTCTGGATCGGGCAACACTGTCCACAGTGAGGACTCCTCACAACCACTTTCCAAACATGAGTCTGGACCGGACAACACTGTCCTCCTAACTTTCCAAACATAAGTCTGGACCGGACGAGTGTGCCCTTTCGACCAT
This sequence comes from Euclidia mi, assembly GCA_944739405.2. Lineage (NCBI taxonomy): Eukaryota > Metazoa > Arthropoda > Insecta > Lepidoptera > Erebidae > Euclidia > Euclidia mi. The sequence goes on from OX123192.2 coordinate 32,371,930, forward strand.
CCTCCTAACGAGGCATGGACCGGACAACACTGTCCACAGTGAGGACTCCTCACAACCACTTTCCAAACATGAGTCTGGACCGGACAACACTGTCCTCCTAACTTTCCAAACATAAGTCTGGACCGGACGAGTGTGCCCTTTCGACCATCCTCCTAACGAGGCATGGACCGGACAACACTGTCCACAGTGAGGACTCCTCACAACCACTTTCCAAACATAAGTCTGGACCGGACGAGTGCGCCCTTTCAACCATCCTTCAAACAAGGCATGGACTGGACGGCACTGGCCCTTTCGTCCAGCTTATCTATTTCAGACTACAGTTAAATTTAAATACCCAAGTAATAAATGTGTAATGTAAGTTTTAAATGTGATGTGAATGTGTGTAATTTGATCAAAGAAGTAATAATGTAGCATGCCGCAGGTGAGGTCAAACCTACGCCTAGCTAAACTAAACCTATGCTACGTCAAGCCTAACCTCACCTATCAGTTATGAACTGTCGTATTCAGCGTGAATTTGAACTTCGAGGTCAATTGGCTCATGGTCTGAGTTGATGCAAAGGTTATCTGATCCTACTGTGATTGTATCAAATGCTACTGAAATAGTATAGGAGCCTGCCGATGTGTTACGCATCTACCGAGTCTGTAAGGATAATCCTCATCGAGTTCTACATCAATCTTCGCCGTCTCGGCCTTCTCTTCGTTCCATAAGCTGGTACTAATTTCGACTAACCCATCATGACCCTAACATTTCAAAGAACAGTGATGACATCTCTTTTTTTTTTTTTTTTTTGATCGATTGATCGTTAATCAATTTATGGTCCAGTCATTTCTATCATAAAACCATTTCACTCAACCTTTAACCAAAGTCCCTTAATAAACTACCTTAAATTTAATTGCTAGAAAGCGATATAGGTTGTAACTATACCGATTACGAGGCACCTCAAAGTCGCGCACAGGATGCGCGCCACTCACGGGCCGCGCGTCACACACGCGAACTTATTTACCAACTGAATTTTACAAGGATTCTTCGCATGGTATACCCACTGATTGGAGACCCTGTTCCTTTCAGACTAATTCAATACCCGTACATCGAAATCTTAAGTGATTATCAAAATCTTT